>BSBK01008756.1:0-434542 GCA_027943335.1 Chamaecyparis obtusa
TATATGTATAATATATATATATATATATATATATATATATGTATATATGTATATATGTATGTATATAGATAGTGTGTGTGTGTGTGTGTGTCATACCTCTTATGAATGACCTCGACCAATATGACGTGCGAACTATAGTTGATTGGAATATACTCAACCAACTTCAGATTTTGGTTAGCATCCTAATTGGTGGAGTTGACATTCCTTCTGGCCGCATCACAAGTTGATCAACATGAAGGATAGAAATATCTTTTCCACAATTTGGTTTTGTCCTTTTGTCATTCTTTTGACTAACTCATGATTTTAACACTTTTCCTTCCAAGATTTTATTTAGTTCTAGATACATTGGGTCTACAAAGAGAAATGCTTTCTCTTCTTCTGTTAAATTTTCATCTTCAAGTCAAACTAGTTGGAAATATTCATCTAGAACAATGTTAGGTTTGGGTGTATGTTCTCATCCTCTTTCCCCTCCTTCATAATTTCCTCATGCTCCTTTTGATCATAGACCATTTCTCATGGAAACTTGTTTCCCTTGGAGTCTCCAAGATAATATCATCCTTTTTTTAGAGATGAGTGTGGTCTGAAAGGAGGGGTTGAAGAAACCTTCTCCCCTATATCTAATCCTTCCTCAAGACCCATAATATAATCTCCCACATTTCTAGTGCTCCCAACCATCAATTCAAGTGATGCTAGCAACTTATATTTCTTTGAATCTTCTTTCATATCCTCTGCCACCATCACTACTTTTCCTTTATCCAAACCTTGCCCCTCTATCTCACCCATCCCACTCTATTATGGAATGATTGTTTGCTTAGTATTCACCCTCATTACTAGTAGCTCATCATCTTGTGGGACTTCAATCATGACAATTCTTCTCCTCGACCATAATTTTTACATTAGCCTTTGATGTAGAGGGTTTCACCTTTTGATGTCATCTACCATATTATGATACGATCTCCAATTCCTCTAAAATCTTTGATCTAATCTACTTATATATAAAAAATTGCCCTGTTTTCAATAGTGTTATTGGGAAAATCCCTCTCAATCCCCCAAAAAGATCCTAGGACATCCCTAATCTTAATTAAGGTGTCAATATTCCAATATTTGGTTGGGAGACCCTCAAGACTAGCCCGCCCAGGGCTTTTCTTGATGTGATAAGTCATCGGGTTAAAATTAGGGCTCCAATCTATACAATGTATACAATGAAAGCTAGTGCCCTCATAAAAAAAGTGGATTTCTATGAAGGATTTCTTGTTTTAGGAGAGGATTAATACACTTAATTAGAAAAAATATTGTTTGAGAGGATTTTGACACTCACCTTTCCCTCAAAATTGATTTTCCACCATGTCATGATGTTTGTCCTAGGGCACCCATCTTTGCATCATTTTGTAATCAAAGTTCAGTCTTTCAGGCGTTCCTTAGTTAGAACTATGGAAGTTGATAATAATAGTGTCACTTTAATGTTTAATTTATTTGGGGTATACACCTTCCCATGCTCTCTACCACATATGGTATTTTTCTCCCAAAACTCCACATAGTTAGCCTTGTTCGCCTTCTCTAGTCATGATTTTTAGACATGTAGCTTGCTCCTATACTCCCAACTTGATTTTCCCATGCCAAGTGGAATGACATTGGCTCCTAGGGCACAAACATGGATGTTTGAGGTTTTGATTCCTCACTTGTTATTATTCATCCACCTATTTGGTTATCTCTTGTCTGCCCATGCATTGTTGTCAAACTTGCCTTCCATCACGTCAAGTTGCACATTCACACCTTTGATCCTTAGGGCACCACCCATTTTTGCTATTTAGACACAATTTACATGTTATTCAAGTTGTACTAATTTACCATTAGAAATTTTGGAAGCAACCAATCAATTGTGTGAAGATTATTGTTATGGTTTTGGAGAAGAGTATTTCTTTGGTAATTTTGAATAACCACTAGTCACATGGAAATAAGTCTGGATCAAGTCAATAAAGAGGACTACTATACTTGCACAATGATGCAGTCAAGGTACGTGGATCCAATGAAGGATAGTCCAAACCTTGCAGCCAACATAATTACACAGCGGATTACTCAACAATGCAACACAAATTAATTGTTTAACACTTATTTTCATTAATATGCCCAATTGTAAGGCCTTCCGGGTTAGGGCCAATTACAATTAGAAAACAATTCTGCAAGATCCACAACTAGATCCAATACAACCTTAGCTAGTTCAGTTCTAAAGACAATTAGAAGCTGATGGAAACCCCTAAGGCAGATCTAAACTTGAGCTCGCAAGCCTCCAAGCAATTTCCTTGTTCCCAAGTATGCAAACCACTAGCTCTACTACAAACAACTATCAAATTACAATCCGATTTGCAAGGACATCAAGAAATTTTCCAGAACTTCACTCTCAAGCTTCACATCTGATATTCAGATCTTCTCTATTGTCTAAGTCCTCCAAATCTACCAAATTTTGTCCCTAAACATCTACCCAAGCACTCCTTAAATACAATCATCAGCCACAAGTCGACAAGATGAAACCCTTGACTCCCCAAAACAAATAATTAAATGCCATATAAGTCGGCTTACAAATGTATACAAAACATTTATTTAGCATGTCAGCCCATAACAATGGCTACCAACAATAAATGTACCAAGTCGGCTCAACAAATCACACATAACTCCAGTCGATAAGCCAGAACTAACGAGCGACAGTAAAATCACCGAGCATGCCAGGCATCACCAAGCACCATTGTCGACCGAGCACTGCAGGCATGGACCGAGTAACACTTTCACCAAGCGCGAGAGACTACCGAGTTCCTTCTGTGACCGAGCTTCCTTCAATGACCAAGACCGTCGGTCAAGGCTGCAACCGAGTAACACCGGCCAAAATACTAACACTCCATGTAGTTTCATTGAGGACACAGAATGCCCCTATTTTAACCTTGGATGCCCTACATCAGACACCCCAGGTTCCAAAAGATGTTCATATGTGAGAAGAACATCTTTCAGGATTCAACACATAAATCCCAAACTGGGTCTTCACATACAAGTCCTCCACCTTTTCTGCTTGCAAATTCTTCCACTTTAGTTTCCTCTGTCTCTTCAAGTCTTTTCTTAACAATGTATAGGTTGGTTCTCCATACTGATCATTCATTTTCTCTGGATCCACAATCTCAACTCGGCTACCAATACTCAGGCTTCTCCTACCGAGCGTTGTATCCATCAAAGGCATCAATGAAAACTTCCTGTCATCCTTCTCAACAGTAAACATATTTTGGACACAGTCATAAATAGCTCTGTAATCATATTGCCAAGGTCTACTGAGCAATATATCACAATTATTCATCTTCACAATGTCACATAACACAAGATCCTTGTACTGGCCAATCTGAACATCAATGAAGCATTGTTCTCTAACTTCCAAAGCATGAACATCTTGTAACCAACCAAGCCTATAAGGACAAGGATGCTTCATTCTACTCAAACCAAGTTTATGAACCAGGTCCTCAGCAACAAGGTTATCAATACTACCACTATCAACAATAACATCATAGAGTTTACCTTCAGTCTTGCATGGGGTCCTAAACAAGTTACTCCTCTGACAAGGTTCATCCTTTGTACCGAGCAATGTTTGTCGAAGCAGCAAGTTCTCTGATTCAGGTGCATTTTGAATGTTCTCATTCATCACAATAGTTCATCAGTCAACCTTCTTCTGTGTACACTCAAAAGAACAGTGTCCTTCTTCTCCACAGTTATAACAAGTACCCTTAAAGATAACTCTACCTGTCTTCTTCTTCGATTCCACAGGTTTATGTTCATCTTCTACATCAGTCGGTTTATCCTTCACCAAGTGATCAATCTTTTCCTTCCCTCGGGAGTTACTAGGTTGTTTCCTCTTCAACTTATCTTATGCCTTCAGAGCATACTGATAAGCATCTTCAACAGAATCAATCTTTAGCATACCAAGCTCATCCTGGATATTGAATCTCAGACCATTCACATATCGAGCTACCTTTTCCTTACCAAGCTCTCGGTGTCCAGATCGAATAGTAAGTTTGTAGAACTTCTCGGTATAATCCTCAATAGACAAATCCTTATGTTTCAGATTCTGCAACTTCTTAAATAAGTCAATCTCATAGTCAGCCGGTATGAACTTAGCTTTCAACTTAGTCACCATCAACCTCCATCGATTGATCTTTGTTTCACCTTCATCTTCTCGGTCTCTCTATAGTTCCTTCCACCAAAGAGCAGCATGTCCTTTCAACTTTGTTTGTGCTAATCTCACCCAAAGAGGATCTTCAATTTCTTCCAGCTCAAAGAAATCTTCAAGTTCACTAATCTAATCAATTAGATTGTCGAGCTTCAAAGTACTAGAGAAAGTAGAAACTTCCATTCGGTAATTACTAAACCAAGTAGTAGATCTAGGCAACCGAGCAGTTCTATCTTCACCAGATCTGTTCCTCCGGTCATCACCACTAGATCCAACAATCTCAAATTCTTCAACAACTTCTTCATAGCCATCCTCAGTACTGACATTTTGAGGTATACCAACAATAGTTCTCATGATCTCGGCGACCATGTCATTCTTCATCAATTCCATCTCAGATCTAAAATCTGATTTCACTTTCTCTATGATCCGAGATTCAACAGTATCACAAAGATCAGAAATAACTCTAGGGTCCAATCTTCTTGGAGACATCCTTAAAGATAAGAGAAACCCTCAACAACAATCCCTCAATGACCACCTTGTGACAATTTCCAAGTTGCAACAAGTCAGATCTCAACCTACAATCTTGCAAACAACTAGGGCACAATTTCACAAGTTCAGTGCTTCGGATCTGCAATCCAGATTGCGCACAATCTTTTCGCTAACAAGATCAACTTCACAAGATCAACCTTGCTAGGTCAACCTTCTGCTTCAACAAGATCAACCCTCACTATGATACCATCTAATGTAGTCAAGGTAGGTGGATCCAATGAAGGACAATCCAAACCTTGCAGCCAATAGAATTACACAGCGGATTACTCAATAATGCAACACAAATTAATTGTTTAACACTAATTTTCATTAATATGCCCTACTGTAAGGCCTTCCGGGTTAGGGCCAATTACAATCAGAAAACAATTATGCAAGATCCACAACTAGATCCAATACAACCTCAGCTAGTTCAGTTCTGAAGACAATCAGAAGCTGATGGAAACCCTAAGGCGGATCTAAACTTGAGCTCGCAAGCCTCCAAGCAATCTCCTTGTTCCCAAGTATGCAAACCACTAGCTCTGCTACAAACAACTATCAGATTACAATCCGATCTGCAAGGACATCAAGAACTTTTCCACAACTTTGCTCTCAAGCTTCACATCTGATATTCAGATCTGCTCTGTTGTCTAAGTCCTCCAAATCTACCAAATCCCGTCCCTAAACATCTACCCAAGCACTCCTTAAATACTAATCATTAGACACAAGTCAGCAAGATGAAACCCTTAACTCCCCAAAACAAATAATTAAATGCCATACAAGTTGACTTACAAATGTATACAAACACTTAATTCAACATGTTGGCCCATAACAATGGCTACCAACAACAAATGTACCAAGTCGGCTCAACAAATCACATAGAACTCCAGTCGGTAAGCCAGAACTACTGAGCAATAGTAAAATCACCGAGCATGCTAAGCATCGCCGAGCACCACTGTTGACCGAGCATCGCAGGCATGACCACGTAACACTTTCACCGAGCGCTAGAGACTACTGAGTTCCTTCAGTGACCGAGCTTCCTTCAATGACCAAGACTGTCGGTTAAGGCTGCAACCGAGTAACACCGGCCAAAATACTAACACTCCATATAGTTTCACCGAGGACACATAATGCCCCTGTTTTAACCTTGGATGCCCCTGCATCACACAACAATGACCGTCCCATTATACACAAAAGTGTGACAATATGTTTATAAAGGGAAACTAGAGTGAATATCTATATTTGGCCACAATACCTCATAAATTGTATTATACTCACAACATTATAGAGACCTATGAATTCATGGATCCCGAGGTATACAATGAAATATATAATCAATCAGTCAATATATATGCATTTGGGAAGTGTTGGCTTGAAATGCTCACCTCTATATTATTTTTATTTTTAATATCATATATTATATTAATAGTGTAATGTGGGGAAATATGGTTCATTAGCTTGTATGGGCAAACTAGGAAGCTTAGGCCTATTTTCACTTTAATTACCTTGAGAAGGAGAATGATCTATTAAGCCTCAAGATGGATGAAGCACTAGGTGGATTCAATGGTTCTTCGCTATGAAGGACTATGACTCTGTAATTGTGATTGATAAATCTAAGATCTAGGGCCAAATGAGGTGAATTGGGGGTTTTCTGCATGCATTTGGAGACTGAGAATAAACAAATATATTCTAGAAAAGATCTAGCAACAACAAACTATCACTAACCTGTAATCAGAATATGAGCTAGAGATGGTTGGACAAGGTTGCCCTAGGCAACCTGCTTCAAGGATTGGGGCACCCTGCTTGACCTTCTCTTAGTAGTTTGTGCTCCAACAAAATGCAGACTGTACCTCTTCACCTGATCTCTTAGTAACTTTTTTCCGTGCATCAATCACCTGCTCCTGCACACACACACAAAAAAAAGAAATGTTGTGTAGAAAGGGGTTTGCCTAAGTCAAACCCCAGTTTAGGAATTAACCTTTAAATAGAAATGAAATATACTTGAAAGGAAAACATGTTAATATGTACCAAAAGCTAGATCTGAGAATTAAGATGTCTTATACCTTGTTGATGCAATGTTGTTTGAATGTGATCACAAGTGTTGATGCAATAACATGATTCCACAAAGACCTAAAATGAAATCATAAAATACATGCTTGCAAAAAAAAAGGTTATTGAAGCTTGCCAAAATGCTTTAAATGCTTGATAATTTGCACTTGAAGACTTGAAATGTGAAATTGTAGTTGAGAGCTCCAATTGAACTTGAGTGATAATCAAATGAGGGAGGGCAACTTGCTTATATACCTCTCCCAACTATTTTTGGGTGCAAAACTTGGAGCAAGCATACACGAGTTTGAAATTCTTGCTTTGACAAGCTAACCGTTGTACGAGTGGGGCACCCAAGGCACCTTGCTCCCTCTAATGTGGCTCCAAATTGGGACTTGAGGCCCAAAATGGGAAGGAGAAGCCAAAATTAAATACAAAATTGAGTTGGAATGCCAAGATAAAATAGGACCCAGATAAGAATACAATTGACAATGCTACAAAAATATTAAATTAACATATTACATATAATTTAATAAAATATACATATTAATTTATATTGCTAAAAGAATAGAATATTATGTTTTATAATTTTAAAATATTTTAATAAGATACAAGAATATAGTTTTTAATTATAATAATTAATTTAAATTATCTCAAATATTTGAACCATTTTATTTAATCGTTATAAATTACTACATTATTTTTTATTATTAGAAAAAAATGTTTTTAAAATAAAAATTAATATCTTATCATTGATTGGCAATGATAATAATAATTAATAATAATAACCAGTTTAAAATTATGTTGCAATAATCCTGACGGCAAGCATAGATTCAGTTTGAGAAATATGGGTGTATTGAGAATTTCGCCGTGGAGTTCCGCGTCAATACTTGGAAAAGATTGGCCCTGATCCATGATGCTGTCGATGGAATAAATTTCTGAACGCCGCTATAGGGGTTTTTACGGGTGGCCAGTAATGGCGGAAGTAGAAAGATCTGTTGCAGAGCTCGAACCCCACCAACAACAGCGTTTTACATCGGTTGCAACATTATCCTATTGGTGCCATGACTGCAACAAAGAAGTTGCGGTGGCGAGGGAGGCAGCAGGGGCAGTTGTGTGCAGCATCTGTAACAGAGGCAGGGTTGAACCAATGCCGCCTTCTTTCTCTTCTTCCACTTCGCTAGTCGACGTTCGAACCCGCGACATGCCGTCTTTCAGGCATTTCATTGGGGCTTTGCGCCTGTTTGACGACGAGGACAACGAAGAACATCCCAGCGAAGAAGAGGAAGAAGAGGAGGAGGACGACGACGGCGGACTTGAGAATTATATGGACTGTTTGCCCCAGCGTTGGATTATAGACGACGAGGAAGAAAATTCTGAAGAAGATAAATCAGCAGCAGCAGCAGAAGAAGAAGAACCGGCTTGGGCTGATCTGGTTATTTCCGAAAGCTTTTATGCCTCCGGCGAAGACGAGATGGAAATCCGGTTGGAAAACCCTGGCATTTGGGCCGAGGTCGAACCCATGACCTTGGGTTTCACTGAGCAACCGAGGGTTAGGGTTTCCGATCTCGTTAACGAAGGGGAATCGAGGTTTAGGGTTTCGGACTCTGAACCGGAACGGGAACCCAGGGCTAGGGTCTCAGATGCTGAGTTCGAACTCGAAACCTGTGACTCCGATGGTCATCCCGACCTCTTTGGCCGAAATTCAAACGTGGCGAATGTCGAATTTGAATTCGACACGTTGGGTCAAGGCTTGGATGAGGTCGAACATGAAAATTCAGTATCCGTAGTTGCCCACCTCGACCCGGCTACCGATTCCAGGGCCAGATTTGACCTTATCCGCACTTTGGGTCGAGACTTAGCCTTGGATGAGGTCGATCCTGAAAATTCAGACTCTGGAGTCGTTGTCCTCGATCGTAGTATCGATTCCAGGGCAAGGTTCGACCTTGTTCACTGGAACCCTTTGGTGGCTGATTCGGATGAGTATGCAGGCTCTGTTGAATGCAGCCAGAGTGGTGGTGATTCAGATGCAGGTGATCTGTGCATTGCCTTCAGGTCATGGGATTCATTTGGCGTTGAAGAAGGCAGCGAAGATGCGAATGGGGAAGATCAGTATGAGGAATGGGAGGAGCTGTATCGAGATGTTCCCGAGGTTGATCTTAGAGTGGGTGAAACAGTTGTGCCCCTAGCTGAAGAAGACCGTCATGATTCACAAAGTTCTCACGTGGCAGAAATCGGACTGGTCAGAAATTTTGATTGGACTAATGTGTTGGAGGAGTTCCGTGACATTGGGACTACTGTGTTGGAGGATTTCCGTGATATAGAATTTACAGGGTATCTTCTCACCTATTTGTTTTTCCAATTTACTGTTTTTTCCGCAGTGTTTTATATAAGATGTGCAATTATAGTTAAATTTTTAAGATAAATACTGATTTATAATATATATATTTCTTATTGTTTGAGGATAATTTTTGATTTTTTTCTCCGCAGTTTGTTAGTTTATTACAATTTTCAGCATAAGTCAGATATGGGAGTGAAATTGAGGATTTGCTGTATTCTTAGTTACCGGAAATAAGAATCACATTCCCTAGTTTGTGTAGATTAACAAAAAGTGGTTAATAAAAGTGTCTGCAGTGAATATTCATGATACCTATCGACTTGTTTTTTATTAATTTCCATTGTTTTTCATTTCTGCAAGTTGAAAGGGGTTGTAAATATTGTCACAATACTCATCTAGTTGTAAAGGACGAGAAATGGTGCTGTTTCTGTCGCACAGTTTAGGCTATTTCTTATTCTGTTTTTAATTTTTTTTTTTTAATAAAAAATGGGCTTTCACATCTGCAACATCCATTTGCCATTGCAGATGAGTTGATGGCCAAAAAAAGAAAGAATGCAATGCAGTGATTTGTTGTGCTTCTTGCAAATATAGGCTGTATCTAAAGCTACTGATATTGGATTTTCATTTCATTTTATTTTTTAATTTCATCAAAGAAATTTCAGCACCTTTTTTAAAAATGGGAAATAAATGTAGTTTTTGATATAAAACGTATCAAAAGTTATTAGATTTGCATCTTAGCAAATTTCATGTTTTAAATTTGTACCTGGATTAATACATAAAAACTTTTTTTTACAGTAATATTTTATGTTTTGTCCCCAGATGGTTGAATTTCTGCAATTTCTCAATATCAGATTTGACGATGAGTGTATTTTGGGAGGAGGGAAGCAAACATCATGCATGTTTTAGTATAAGTTTTTTCAACGTTAACAGTTATGCAGGAATTAAATATTATTAGTGAAATGTTTTTGATTAGGGGTAAAGCAAGTTTTGAATGGGCTGTGAAACCCTTTACAAAAGACCACAGTGGGTCAAGATATTAAAAAGAAAGCTGCTATAAAGGATTAAAACAATAATCAGCAGCAAAACAACAGCAAAACAGCCTCCCATAAGGCAAGCTCCAACAACAAGAACCAAAGGCCCACCTCAAAAACAGGGGTCAAACTTCCAGCAGCGGAAAGATACTCAACAATTTGATAACTGGAACCATAGGTTTTGAAAAGGCTCTCGTAACCTATATTATTAGTAAAATGTTGACCTGTGGCTGTAATACAAATATTTATTTATTCTACAGGTGTTCTTCATGATCCTTTGTAATGGAACACTTTTAGGAAATTTTCAAATATCAGATTTACCAATGAGCAGATATTTGTAATAAGGAAAATACTAAATAATAAATGAACATGATGCAGAATTTTATGTAAAACTTACTTAAAGTTGCCAAGGTAACATTTTAGGTATTCAGAATAATATCAACCTATATGAATATAATACTAAATATGTGTATTCCTATAATATGGTGATTGCAACATTGCTTTTCTCAGGTCCATAGTGTTAAATTTTCGAACCAGAATAGTATCACATGCAATATACAGAAACTCAGAAAATATACAAACAGATGACACCATTATTTACCCTGAGAAAACCCTCCTACTCGAGGGAAAAACCCAGCCACACCCCAAAATATATCCTTTATTATAAGTTCAAAACAAGTACAGTGATCTAAATAAATGATGACTCTCAACAGTCAATCAATAAGCCCTTTTTTCACAGTATGCTGAATCCCTTTTTTCACAGTATGCTGAATATGCAGATTAAAAGTATCTCACAGATACTTCTCACAATGAGTATGTCTAACAAGAATCTTGATCATACACTGATCAAATATACAAATTGCCTATTCTTGAATCAGTGCCTTACTCATATATACACAATAACATCAAAACTTGGCACACATAAACACAGACAGCTCCTGACATACATACACACAGTCAGCTCTCCAACACACATACAGGAAGTCAGATCACAATGAACTAAGCTACTATACAGGCAGCTCCCGATGATCCTTCATTTAAGAATATCCTTTCAGAATTCAATACTTAATGAATATGCCTTCATACTTATATGTCTTCAAAAGAACATTGAAGTGATAGAATTGCTTTCCTGATATTACCAACAGAGCTACAATCTGGTCAACAGCATACAGACAAAATACTCAAATTTATATTGTTCCAAACACCAAAACCTGCTGAAGTTGAAGAGTCGCTCAAAACAAGACGACGACACTTAAGGATGAACTGTTGCCTCGTCAATATGAACTGACCCATACAAGAGAGTCGATGGAGGAATATGAAACGACAGAGCTGAAGAAAACTGATGACATAAAGTTAATGGCAATATAAATAGACTTGACATAATGCTAAATAACCGAAGCCATCAATGATGACGCCAAGTCAGCAGCCACGAGGAGACCCAAGGAGGAAGAATAAGAACACCTCTGCACCGGCTGGTGGGAGGCTATCTATATATTTCACAGCAGCGTGAGAGTTTGGGGCCAGCCAAAAGCAAGCAAGCAGACTCACACGCCCATAGAATAGTAGGGTTGATACAGTAGGCATTGAACCTGCAGACTGATATGCTGAAGGAGAAGTCACAAGCCAAAAAGGCACGGTGCCACAAACACAGAAGGCCGATAAACCAAAGCATGATTGATGATAAGAAAATCATCAACTTCTTGTAACGCCAATCTATTCAAACACATTGAGTGACTCTCAGCACATGTAGAAGATAATACAAAAATTTCTTCTGAAGCTACATACTTCAACACTCCCTCTTAGCAAAGAAGAAATTTTCGAGGTACATTAGTCAAGGAAAGGAGAGACAACTGAAGACAGTCAGAACCAATACAGTCCCTTCACCAGAATATATCAGAGAAACTCTCTGCATATTATCAGAGGTATGAAGGAGCTCTATTGCAGCTATCTCATCTTTAACACTCACTCTTAGCAAGAGAGCGATCATTCATATGACAAGCACAAAGGAGCTGTAACCAAAGAGTGTCAATAAAAAAATCTCATCACAGATTTTCTCAACATAATATTGTTATCTCAGCATAACACTATCTATCATAGCTACTTCTAGAGAGTGAACCATAAAAGCATAAGATTGAAGTCATGGAGTCACACACATGACTTCCACCATGCCTACTCACAGAGGTATGGATCCACCATACCTACTCGCAGATTGTGGAATGAGGGCTTTCACCTCAAACTTCTCCTAGAGAAGAATGCATTTCCACCATGCCTACTCGCAGAGGGTGGATCCACCATACCTACTCGCAGAGGGTGGAACAAGGGGTTTCACCTCAGACTTCTCTCAGAGAAGAATGCTTTTCCACCATGCCTACTTGCAAAGGGTAGAACGAAAGCTTTCACCTCAGACTTCTCCCAGAGAAGAATGCTTTTCCACCATGCCTACTCACAGAGGGTGGATCCACCATACCTACTCGTAGAGGGTGGAACAAGGGATTTCACCTCGAACTTCTCTTGCAGAGAACTCATTAACATGTATAAGAATGGCTGAGATTCTCTCTCAACAGAGACTCCCTCTCAGCAGGGGCAGCATTCTCACTACTTTGATTATCACAATAAGAGCACTGATTTAAGTTGACCAAACAGGGAGCTTTAGCAGTCACACAAGCTTGCAAAGAATTAGCCATTCTCCCTCTGTCACGCAAGCTCCCTTTGAAGCTAAGTAATCTCCCTCTGAATGTCATTTTTTCCTCTAATGATTAATCTAAATAGGTTCTTCCTCTTTAATGAAGTTGGATAATCAATTCAGTCCCATGGTTGCAAGCAACATCATCATGTTCATTTCTACAGTCTGCATGTGATTTTGCATATAATCTCTCATCATCCAATTGCTTCTCGATTCATCCTAGAAGCATTTTAGGAGAGATTAGTAGTAGTTCAAAGAATCAAACTATTCATCAAGATAAATATGCTGCTAAAAGAATACATTATTCACTATTCTCAATATTATAGCATGAATTAACTACATAAAATGAGTGATCAATATTCAAATACTTATCTCTTTATTAGCAATGCCCTTTTTCAGATTTGGATCTTTATATCCCTTACAGTTCAGCGGACCTGACAACCTTCAATGACAAACACCCACAGATTGCGTGCAACCAGCAGCTATCTCTCAGACTGCTACTCAAGCATATCCAGAAACTCATGTTTTTATGACATCTCTCATAGAATTTTTCAAACACCAACACATGACAGCAGATTCCTTCTCATACTTAAATAAATCTGGTTCTGGATCTTTACTTTAGACCCGCTCTGATACCATGTTAAATTTTCGAACCAGAATAGCATTACATGCAATAAACAGAAACTTAGAAAATATACAAACAGATGACACCATTATTTACCCTGGGAAAACCCTCCTACTCGAGGGAAAAACCCAGCCACACCCAAAATAATATCCTTTATTATAAGTTCAAAACAAGTACAGTGCTCTTTATGCTTATAAATGATGACTCTCAACAGTCAATCAATAAGCCCTTTTTCACAGTATGCTGAATATGCAGATTAAAAGTATCTCACAGATACTTCTCACAATGAGTATGTCTAACAAGAATCTTGATCATACACTGATCAAATATACAAATTGACTATTCTTGAATCAGTGCCTTACTCATATATACACAATAACATCAAAACTTGGCACACATAAACACAGACAGCTCCTGACATACTTACACACAGTCAGCTCTCCAACACACATACAGGAAGTCAGATCACAATGAACTAAGCTACTATACAGGCAGCTCCCGATGATCCTTCTTTTAAGAATATCCTTTCAGAATTCAATACTTAATGAATATGCCTTCATACTTATATGTCTTCAAAGAACATTGAAGTGATAGAACTGCTTTCCTGATATTACCAACAGAGTTACAATCTGGTCAACAGCATACAGACAAAAGACTCAAATTTATATTGTTCCAAACACCAAAACCTGCTGAAGTTGAAGAGTTGCTCAAAACAAGATGACGGCACTTAAGGATGAACTATTGCCTCATCAAAATGAACCGACCCATACAAGAGAGTCGATGGAGGAATATGAAACAACAGAGCTGAAGAAAACCAATGACACAAAGTTAACGGCAATATAAATAGACTTGACACAATGCTAAATAACCGAAGCTAGCAATGATGATGCCAAGTCAGCAGCCACGAGGAGACCCAAGGAGGAAGAATAAGAACAACCATATGCTGACGGAGAAGTCGCCACAAACACAGAAGGCAGATAAACCAAAGCATGATTGACGATAAGAAAATCATCAACTTCTTGTAACGCCAATCTATTCGAACACACGGAGTGACTCTCAGCACATGTAGAAGATAATACAAAAATTTCTTCTGAAGCTACATACTTCAACACATAGCTGAGTGAGAGATTTGGCAGTGTAGGAGTAGCAAGTCTGTAGTTACTTTTAGTTTTCAGCTAGAAATGTTAATGTTTGGAATGAGGAGGGCATGTGGTCAGTTAGGAACCAGTAGGATTGTAGTTACTTCCAGTTAGGGTCAGTTAAATATGGGAATAAGGCAGACAATTCTTCTTGTTAGAAATGGTTAGATAAGGGAATGAACTTATAAGCTAACTGTTGTTGATTGAGTGAGGAACTTATCAGTGTACTTTCATCAGTTGAAAATGATTGCTCATGATTGAGAAAACATGGAATAAAAGTAGTCCAAGGGGATAAAAGAAGAAATTTGAAAACAGAAAACAAATTTATTCTCAGGCTTGTGATATTGTCACAACAATGTGTGGCACTGGAAGTGGATCTCTTCAAGCATAGCAAATTTGATCATCTTGTGGATGGAAACCTTTGAGCAACATATTGAATTTCAAAGTATCATCTAGATAATTAGTAGAACCTTTTGAGAGTGAATGTGTATGTATTCTTGGGGATGTGAGCCCTCAAGTGTAGTTTGTGTTGTAGAATGATAGTAAGACTATGTGGAGTGTTTCGGATCAGTGGGGTAGGGTATTTTATAGTACAATATGTTTGTAGAGCATTCCCAAGAGTTGTAATATTTAAGTCCTTTATTTGCATGTATTTGTCTTATGAAAATAATATTAAAATACTAAACACTTTTTAGGTGTGATTAATGGGTATGCATTTAGTTTAGGACAATACATTGGTATTGGAGCTGAGATCTTGCTAGCCTACAAAAGAGTTTAAAACAAAAACATAGTAAGGTATCAATATTGCACATTACTAAGTAATAGAGAAGTTATATACCAAACTAGGGAAATGGCATTGAGGTTAAAATTTGGAAATTTTCAACTTGATGACCTCTTTGAAACGTGGGCATCCACAACTCATCAATCTCCCACATACAAATCTCAATATTATTTTTGTGAAACACATACAAATCTCAATATTATTTTTGTGAAACACATACCTGCAAATGGAGAACATCTTATCTATTACAACTTACAGGGAATGTCTAGTGTATAGATTTGAATTCACTTATATCCTAAACATATTATTTTAGGTAAACTGATTATAGTGTCCTAAACTGAAAATGATGAAGGGCAACTAAACTATAACAAATCATTGGGAATGCCCAACATATAGATCTTAACCTTGATACTTCTTAATGACATTGCAGCATTTAAAATGACCACCCTGCTAATCTTTAAACAGTTTGCATGGTCTTGCTAATAATCTATGCCAGGTACTACACTTGAAAGTTTTCTCCTCTAGGAATGCCTATGGATTCGTACATGAAGGGTTCTATTGATATTCGAAATGATAATCTGAAATTTGGTATAATTCATGAGGGTTTTTCTCCCTAAGATATTTTGAGGGTACCTCCAATTGCCACTACCATTTGTGACAATATCATAAGCCTAAGAAATAAAGTTTATTTTTATTTTCAGATTTTTAGCATATCCTCTCTTCTCTTGTAGTGCTACTTATTCCATTTTTTATAATCATAGATGATCAGTACGTAATTTATGGCATGGTAGTTGATTGACATATTTCTCAATCGATGGTTATTAACTATCAAGCTCATCCTCATATTCAACTGATTCTAATTAGAAGTGTTCATTCACCTCAATCTTTATTTAACTAACCATTACTAGAAGTAACTCCAACCCTAACTAACTGACCACATCTCGCCTCAAAGTTACTACAATCCTAACCAATTGACCGCACACCCTCCTCAAAGTAACTAGAAACACACTACTCCTATGTTGCCAAGGTACTAACTCAACTATGGATTCAAAAAATGGCACATAGCAAATCCTTCCTAAATTTGCTTGTCCTCAAGGAAGATGAAATTGGGTGATTTAGGATATTTGTTGATGCTTTTGGTATTAGAAGACTTGCGGGTGATACCTCATCCAATTCTATACTCTGTGCTCCCACACACAACTTAGTCTCATGTTCCCAATCTACACACTTTGGGCAAGGAGATTGATGAGCTGCCCCTGCGCATCCTTGGAAGATGCCATCAAGTTGAAGAACTCTAGCTCTCTATCCTACGTGCCATTTCCGTAGGTTGATATTGAAATTATTTGTCATTTAGTGACATTAGTACTGACATTTGGTCTTACTTTTGTTTTAAACCCTTTTTTGGGTTGTAGTCTCCTAAACTAAATGCATACAAATTAATTGCACCTAGAAAGCCCCTAACTAGTTTGAATTTTTAATATTATTTTCATGAATGCATGCAAATGGAGACTAACTGAACTATTACAGCTCACTAGGAATACACAATGGGCAGATTTGAGCTTTATATATCCTAAACACATTGTAATATGGGAATCGGCTGGCTTGCTGATCTTGGATGCTTTGCAGAGTCTTGCTATTGTTTTGCACCATATATTGCATTTGACAGTTTTCCTCCCCAAGATTGTGTATAGATTCATTCCTAAAGGGTTCTATTGATGATCTAGAATCCTAGATGATTTGCTGCTTGAGGTTTTTTGTCTCCAAGATGATTTAATTTGTTACGCACGGAAGGGTTCCATCTTTTAACACCACCTGTTGCTGTGACAATATCACAAGCCTAAGAATAAAGTTTATTTTTGTTTTCTAAATTTCAAGTATTTCTTCTCTTCTTCTCAAGCTGCTTATATTTCATGCTTCCTCTATAATAGGCAATCGTAACTCAATTGATGACAATTTACTAAAAAGCTTGTCTCTCAACCAATAATAGTTGATTGTTAAGTTTATTCCTTTATTTAACTGAACTGAATTAGAAGTGCTTAACAGTCTTAATTCCTTATTTAATTGACACTAAATGGAAGTAACTACAATCGTAACTAATTGACCACACACCGTCCTTATTCCAAACACAAACATTCTTGATTAAATAATAAAAATTGAAAGTGAGTACAGACTTGTCCTACATTGTCAAATCATTTCACTTAGCTATGGATTTGAAAAAAAGGGGATATAAAAATTCTCTATTCTTGAATTTGGTTGCCCTCAAGAAAGACAAAGCTGGGTGATCCAGGACATTAGGCAACTCCCTCTAGAGATAGAAGACCTATAGATGATACCTCATCTTCGTTCACACTCTGTGTGACCATGCATGGGCTCAAGATCGCACTCCACAATCTACATATTTTGGGCAAGGAGATTGATGAACTATTAATGCCCATCCTTCAAAGATCCCATTAAGTTGAAGTATTCCAACTCTCTATCCTTGATTTCCGTGGGTTGGAATTTGTCTTCTTTGTCACTCAATGAAATGCTATACTGAGAATTGTTTTTATTTTTGTTTTCAAAGCCTTTACGTGCTAGCAAGATCATAGCTCTGATACAGTTGTTGTGTCTTAAACTAAAGGTATACATATTAATCACACCAAACAAAAAAAACCTCTTAACTGTCCGTATTTTTATATAATTTTCATGAAACACATACATGCAAATGTAGAAAAACTAATCCATTACAACTCATTGGGAATGCCCAACATACAGACCTAAACTTTGATATGTCCCAATTAATTATTAAACTATAGTATGTAAACTGATTGCTTTGCTAGTTCTGGACACTTTGCATAGTCTTGCTATTGTTTTGCACTGCATACTATACTTGAGGGTTTTCGTCCCCAAGAATGTATATTTATTAATGCTTGAATAGTTCCACTGACGATCAAAATGATACTCTAAAATTCGAGCTACTGCTTGAGGATTTCCATTCACAAGATGATTTGATTTGCTAGCCTGAACGGTTGTGTCACCAAAGGGCACTAGGTGCTATGATAGTATCACAAGCCTAACAACAAATTTAATTTTTCTTTTCAAAGTTTTAAAGTATATCTTCTCCTTTCCCCCAGCTCTGCTTATATTCCATGCTTCTTTAATCATATTAATAGTTGAAACACAAAATGAAATTTATTGTTTAAATATCACCAACTTCTTATTTAAAATACAATCTATATTCAAAATAAATGATCATAACATGGTTTGATAATATTTTACATTTCATCAAAAAATTTAAGGTATCTATAGTACTCACCTTTTAACTTTGTCATAGGACAATTATATAAGATGAATTACTTCTATATATATATGTACGTTGCCACACCAATGGCTGTACACATAAGAACAGTGTTTGTCACAAAAGAGCAATGCTTGCCCACATGAGCACATTATTTTAGAAATAACACATGCTTTTATTGGATAGTTATGATATCTGATGGTATCTACTACTTTTGTTAATGAATTTGCATGATGATAAGTTCTCATGTGTTCATGTAAGGTTCCATTTTGATAAGCACTTGGTCATTTGTTAATTTTCATGTGGAATTTTAATTAACAATATACTGTATCCATATGTTGCGATACTATATCCCATAACCACAAATACTACACCAACAATAGGACCCCACCCATCTATTGGTCCTACTCTAGATTTGCTGATAAGAAGATTTTTCAGAAAATAAATTATGCAGGTTTTTATATTGAACATATTTACTGTTACTATCATTTTGAAAATTTTATGTATTTAGTGTAAACAATTTCCTATATATATATATATATTGTTTTCACTGTATTTATTGTGGTCTTTTGGGCAATTCTCTATTTTCCTAAGTTTTTAAGAAGGTTCATTAAACATTGAACAAGTTTGTTTTCAGGCTAATATTTGACTAAGAACATGTAAGTTTCAAATGCCAGTATCAATCAAATTATATGTTTTTACTCAAATACTAGCCTACATTTCATATGTTCCTGAATTTACATTGTATTTTTGCCAATTGGCTAATTAGTAATTTATAGGGAATATTTACAACTTAAACATTCCAATTTGCAATTTTTTATAGAAGCAGGGTAAAAGTAATTGACCTGGTAAAAATTCTCTGTTCTAAGTCAAATATTAACCTTTAAATTTTAATACATATTATATATTCCTGATTTTCCATTGCTTAAAATTTTACTTCATTCAGGTATGAAGAAGAGAGTGCAGATGTTGATGTGGACGATGTGGATGCAGATGGTGATGTGGATGCATATTTTGGGGACCCAGAGGACTATGCTGATGCAGCAGGGTATGAAGTTTTGCTTGAACATTTTGCAGAGATTGATAACTTCCCCAAAGGGGCTCCTCCGGCTGCCAAGGTTATAGTGGACTCTCTTCCTTCAATTTTTATTTGCCAGAAACAAATTGATGATGGAAATGCATTGTGCCCAATCTGCAAGGAAGCTGTTGAAATTGGAGAACAAGCCAAACAACTGCCTTGCTTGCATCACTACCATGCGTGCTGCATTCTTCCATGGCTGAGATCACGGAATTCATGCCCTGTTTGTCGATATGAGCTGCCAACTGATGATCCTGAATATGAAGAGCAAAGAAAACAGGTTACCCTACAAACATGAATTGTGTAGGTTGTTTCTTTCTAGTTCTATTTCATCTCTTAAATGCCATTCAATTATAAATATTTTAGTTCTAGCATAGGCATAGTCATATGCATTAGTTCTAGCAGGTTAATATAAGTTTTATCATAGTCAGATATACTCTTTTTTCATATCTGTAGGTCGGTCTCATACCAATTCATTTTGCTGAAAAGATATTCTTTTCATATGTTGCAAAAGTAGTGTTTTGGTTTAGAACTGGCTTTTAAATTCAGGACAAAGAAGTGTATTTGAATTTTTCTTTTGAATTGTTATAGAGAAAATTCTGTAAATAAATAATACAGTGTAATATAGTGGTACCATGGATTAACTGCTTTTTGAAAGCATTGAAGATAAGATTGATTGGAAAGGATGAAAGTTTTTCATTTTCACCTGTTTTCGGTCTCTGAATAAATACAACATGAGATTTGCATTTCAGTTAGGTCTATTTTCCACAATTTTCTGCAGACGATCCTTGACAACTCGTAATGTTTTGTCATGGCATAATGCTTGTTTCTCGTTTTTCCTTTCTATACTCTGTTTTAAACATGAATTCCTTGCTGCCTTGAGAGTTATGTGATTCTCTCATTTGCCAGAGGCATCAAAAGTTGTTGATTCTGTAAGCAATGTTGACCATTATTTCTCAATTTACAGTTACGAATTCTCAAGTTTCTTGATAGTAGTTTGTGTTATTAGGGATATGTGTGGCTTTCCTGTTTCCCGATTCATCGTGTTGTGCCTTAAGAGGCTTTGGAAACTAATTGCTTTATGGATATGCTCACCTGGCCGATGAAATAAAATTTTGAGGTACAGCACTATTGATGTAAACAACAGATTTACACATGAATGAATTTAGAAATTATAGGTAAGTAAAAATTTGTAGATTTGTATCCCTCGCAACATGGCTATATCCTTCTTTTAATCTAGCCTGAAGATGTTAGTTAAAAGGTCCCATTTTAATGTTTATTTACATTATGGAACTGTACACTGCAAGTAGATTTTATGTTGCATTTCATGTGCTTCTGTGTTTAACTTTCTTATGTCTCTCAGGTTTCAGGGTCCTTTGCAATTGATTTATTTTTTACTTCTTCAATTAGAACTCTATAAACCTTCTTATAAAGTAGTTAACTCCCATTTTGAGAGCAAGAAATCTTTTTCTGTTTTTGAAGAGATGCACTTCAAAGAAAGGGTATGCTTTCCAACAAAATAATTTAAGAAAATTCCTTTTGTCAACTTGATTTTAACAAGAAATCTTTTTCTGTTTTTGAAGAGACGCACTTCAAAGAAAGGGTATGCTTTCCGACAAAATAATTTAAGAAAAATTCCTTTTGTCAACTTGATTTTAAATATGAGGATTATGGAAGAGTTGGTTTGAAGCATAGAATATATTATAGATTCACTTCATATTGTGTTGGTATAATATATGTTTGCTGGTGACATGTAAATGTTGAATAATTTGGAAATCAGAGTCAGTCAGATTCACTTCATATCGTGTTGATATACCATATGTTTACCTTTGAGTGTTCACATGTAAATGTTGAATACTTTGGAAATCAGAGTCAGTGCTATTAATTGTTCAATGTTATGTATATGGCCAGGACTCATTCAAGTTCAATCATCTAATGTGTGCATGAAGGAAAATGTGAGTGATAATGGAAGATGATTTTCATGAATAATTGGGCCCAAAGTGCACCCTTCAAGGCTGCTTTATATCCATGAATCATTTCATTGTAGACGATGTTGGGAACTTTTTGTCTTAACATCATTTGTTATTGTTAATTGTTGAAATCTTCTGCAAAATGTTGTTGCTAGTCTTGTGGAGATGTTCAAGCGGTACTATGTACTTGTGAGAGCTCATCTTGTGGTTGCATGTCAACAATATATGGAATGTGGCAAGGGGATGGATTCTGATGCTGACAGGAAGCCTATATTTGTTTGTGGACATGCTGTTGAGAACAAGCAATGTCATCTTCTGGGAGATAATTTATAATAAATTATTAATTATGAATATGTTGTGAGTTGGTTTGCATTTGTTTTTGCTTGATTCCATGTATAAGGGTGACAAATTTTGTGATCTGAGATGATGTTGCTCTATTATTAATTTTTTAAGCGATTGGCTTCACTGGAAGATAATAAACGTTGCACTTGGTTAGCAGTTAATGAAGTATTGTACATCAAACATGTCTGCAGTTAGGTCTGTTTTAGTGCCAACTTTAAGACTTTAAAGTATTGTTAGTATCTCATTAAAGGGTCCATTGTTGAGATGTTAAATTATCATAACTTCATTTTATGCATGAGATTTAATGTTTTTCTGATTTCAACAGTTTGATGTTGATTATAAAAAGAGAGTGAAAATGCCTTTATTCTTGAGTGGCTCATTAGAAGCAAATCTGACTTTACGTGTGCACTAGGCATGTGTTGGTAGTCAAAGTACTAAATTTGAGATGTGCTAATATTTGACTGCAGTTATGTATGTTCTAGCACCGACTTTATAACTTTTAGTTGTTGTTAATATCCCAGTAAACGGACCATTATCAAATAGGAGTTCATTTCCAAATATTCCGTGTTGAGATGTTAAGTTGATTCTTCTCTAATTATTCTGTGTTGAAATGCTAATTTGATTATTGTAACTTTGCGTCATGCTTTAGGTCTAATGTATTTTGGATTTCAACAGTTTGGTGTTGATTATAGAGACTCGAGAGAGTAAAAATGTGCCTTTATTTTGCGTGGCTCATTAGAAGCAAATCTGACTTAACGTATGCACCAGGTATGTGTTGGTAGCATAGGAACGAGACTCACCAAGATTTGGTGAGTTCAAGGCGAACCAGGCTGGCCGAGTCTTGCCTAGATTGCCCAGACTCACCGACTCGGCTATTTTGATTTATTTAAAATAAAACTCACAAAATTTCAATGCTATTTTGGTGTATGATGTGCCCATCTAGGATTCAAAAAAATATGAAAATTGTGTGTGCCATGAAGGTTTGTGTGGTGTTGGGCTTGGTGGTGGGGTTTTGCCCTTCGATCCAACCTTGTATTGCGGTAGGGAACGCGCTAGGTGTGCCACCTTCAGACCTCGTGAGGGGCACAGCCCCTTGATCCCGATGGGGGCGCAATCCCTAGACCCCTGCAAGGGGCATTACCCAAAGACCCCCTCGAGGGGTGCTACTCTCAACCTTGTTTTGGTGTGGACCCCAAACCCTGATCGAATTATAAGTTTAAGCAAGTAATAGGTCAACGATAAATCATGATCACAAAAATCTACAAAATACATTTCCCTTTGTTGCAAATTTTTGCATTTGCAAAATCAAAGTCACAATCAAGGATTATCTTTTCATATATTGGACACCTTGTTTAGTATACAAGTACTGCTACAGTCCTTGTGCTGCTGAGTACAAGTCTTAGTTGGCAAAAAATGCCATTTTCACAATGCAAAATGTTTCAGTCATGCCTTGCATGGACAACTCATAGAAGAATCCCATCTATTAGTATCCTAGGTAAAGTCAAAATATAACATAACCATTTATCTTTTTACTTAACCAATCCTCTATGTTAATGAGCTTGTCAACAAAACATGCAGTATTGATGCCACAAAAAAATTACTAATAAACTCCTCACTTGAATTGAGACAAAAGCAAATACCATGGCTAAATCATCATCTAGGATCCATCTTAGATGCTAATGTACAACTTGTGAGGATGTTGGGATGAGTAATGCAACCTCCTTTGAGCCATAGTATTATACTTTTAGTTTTGATATTTGATGCCATGTATTTCATATTCCATGAGTTTTGCATACATTTGACATTTGTATACATTTGACAATTCTTATATAGCACGTGTGCTATTTTGTTCAGCTACAATTTGAGTTTATACTTGTGTGATTGATGTATACTTGTGTATTTGATTAAATTTATGTCTAAGGTTTATTTACTAAAGGGTGCATGAAACAAGTTTTTTTAATTAATATCTAATTCTTTCATCTTTTTGTGATTATTCGCTTCAATTATCCTTTCCCCTACATTTATTCATTCTATTTTTGATTATTTTCTAATCTAAATTTAGATGATATAGACATTTACTAATTAATTTATTTTTTATAAACCAGTATTTCCATAGTTATTCCAACTAAACTTCTTTTAGTTTTTCTTTTTTTCTATTATCTTTTTTATTCTTTTTTTGTTTCTTGATTTTCACTTGGTCCTTGTCCCTATTTTTGCCTTCTTGTTTTCTTGTTCTGTGTTTAGCTCCCCCCCTCTCATTTTCTCCCACTTCTCTCCTTTTTTAGGTTGTTTCTTGGTCTGCAACAAACATTTTTTATCTCCTTGAGCTCTCTATTATCATCCTGATGATGGATCATGGAGTGTGATCTGAAACGTTGATGGAAAAAAAATCTTTATCACAATCTAATCCAGAAACAATTGCAATAAATTTTAAATCCTTAAAAATCTCTGAATTGCTTGGGTTCAATTTGTCGAGTCTTTGCTGAGTTTGGGTGCTGAGTCTAAGTACAAGTCAAAAATCAGCTTGCTGAGTCTGAGTCTTGTAACTATGGTAGTTAAAGTACTAAATTTGTGATGGTGCTAATATTTGTTGATTGAGTATTTTGGTGTATGTAGAGGGTTAATTTATTTGATAGCATTAGTGATTCCAATTGATTAAATGCCATCCTTTTGTCTCTTTGCACTCTATGTGAATGAAACAATTGGAAAATTCATAGTTTCCATGCATGAGTTGTAGTGGAATTGCCAGATTCCGGCTGTGGGTTTGCCTAGGATTTTGGTTTGTAGCAGTTCGAATCGTATAGAAATGTCGCAAGTTGAATCTAGGCAATTTTGAGGTTGGCATGGCAAACCCAGAATGATTCTAGAGCAATTCTAGAAGTTGGTAAAATTTTTAATTCATCTTTTGTCAACTTTGACTTACAATACCCAAAATGACCATTTTCACACCATACTTGCATCTTAATCGGTTCATAGCAATAGAAATGGGAAGCTTGACCAAGTTCAAGCATTACCCTAGCCATTTAGAACATTATGGCTAGTGCATAGCATATTGGTTAAGAGAGAAGCCCTACCTTAATACAATTGGAATTTGTCCTGCAGGGAGCAGATATCTTTAATAAGGCTTGGCTAGATTAGATTCTTGCCCTGCCATTTTCTGCTTTTGGCTCATATTCTCAACTTGTTATCATTTTGTTTCTAAGATCGAAGTCAATACTATTCTAAACAATAACTTAATTTTACAAAACTATGGTTTTAAGTTATTAACTTTATTCATGACTTGGAATGCTTTAACATATTAAAGCTAAAATATGAACTATATCATATTTATTTTTGTATAGAATAGATATAAGTTACTATAAATAGATATTATACACTATCTATATTAGTGTCTATAATAATGTGGTACAAAAACTATGGTATTAATATAACTTTTTCGAGTATAGTTTAAAAAAACCATATTAATATTGTATAAATAATCTTAATTTTGCTTTTTCAAGTTTACTTAAAACATTAAATATCGTATCATATTAGCTTTGTATTAATATATTATAGTTTTTAGGTTGCAAATACACCCATTTATATATAATATTTATGATTTTATATATATTTTTTGTCATAGCAGCATATGGTATCCATGCACTACCAGCACATGTTATCAATTTCATAATTCAGCTTGTGCTTAAACATCTTGGATTTTTTTTTAATTAATTGTGCATCAAATTAGTTTGCATGTGTAATCCTATCACCTATGCATAATTAGGAAACTTGGCTAGCACTCCCAATTTCTTTTGCTCCATAAGCACTCACAAGGTTTACTCTCCGAGACTTGCCAAAAACATGGCAAGTTTTTCCAGTTGACTTGCTGTGATAGTAACGTGTCAAAATTATGGAAAAGAACATGGGTTTATGCTCCTAAAACATTGTTTTTTGGGTTCTATAAGCATTGTTTTCTTCCTAGGTTGCTGATTCAAGTTTGGGTTCAAGTTCAGGTTCAAAGAACTGGTTCGCTGGTACGCCAAAATTTTGAAATGGGGTTTGTGTTCGTTAGTACAAAAGCATGTAAAATTTATATATATCTATATTTATGCAGTCTGTAAGCATGAATGAAGATTAGAATGTTAAATAATATCATATAAACAACAAAAACACCATAAACTTGTAATCATAGCATCATGATCATACCATCATATACTTCAAGTTCAACATCAAAATATTAAAATGTGAAATGATAAATCATAACATCAAGTTCAAGTATTATTGTTTCAAGTTTCAACTAATGGATTAATAATAATTTGTTGTTCTTCTTCATCATCTTCTTCATTGGTATTAGTTGATTCACAAATAGTGCTAAGGCCAATGGGATCAGCTGCACCAATAACATTATCGGTGCCAAATTCTTCCAATTCAGCAACTGCAAACTGAAGTGGAAGCATCCAAGTCGGAATGCTCTGCGTTTAAATCCCACATCTTCGTCTCCCCTTCTTTGTATTCTTTATGCTTGTGTGAGAGGAGATGCAAGTTGGAATGCACCTATTCTAAGTTCTCCACTTTTTTTGATGGCAACCTATTGGGCTTTACTGAGTGGATGAAAGAATATGTGCTCCAATTTCTTTATGATGTAGATGAACTAGCAATCTATGAAGACAAGACAAATTAAACAATTAAAATAATAAAAGAATTATTAATCTTATAAAATAAAAATTACTAGCAACTCATGAAGACAAAGTAAACTAATTTTTTAAAAATAAAACTTGTGATGTAATTTTGATTGCAAGGGGCTGCAACGATTGGAATCGTTGGCCATGGAGATACCACCAACTATGAGCATCCTTCCTAAACTGATGGCAAAGAGCATCATTATCTAGATCTCTTGCATTCACAAACTCTATGAACTCATCTATAATCAAATCTTGCATATCATCATCAGGAAAGAGTCTAAGAATTGCTGCCTTGTAACCATCAGACACTTCTAAATCTCTATATGGTGGCAGCCTTCTTGGTATAATTTTGATTGCAAGGGGCTGCAGCCTGCAACAATTGGAATCATTGGCCATGTAGGTACCACCAACTATCAGCATCTTTCCTAAACTAATGATGAAGAGCATCATTACTTAGACCTCTTGCATTCACAAACTCTATGAACTCATCTGTAATAAAATCTCACGTATCATCATCAAGAAAGAGTCTAAGGATTGCTGCCTTGTAATTGTCAGACACTTCTAAATCTCTATATGGTGGCAGCCTTCCTGGTATAGCAAGATATTGGGTGCTATAATATTTTGGTGTCAATGCATAGGCAAGCAAATGTAGGGTAGTGGTCACCTTGTCCCATCGTTCTTTGAAAAAAGTCTCCTTGGGATCTTACTCTTTTTCATTTACGATTTGCTTCATCTTTGCAAGCATTGAGTCGATGACATCATACACCTCTCCAAGGCAAGGCCTATCCATGTCAGTGTAGCGAAACACGCTTATAATGGGCTCGGTGAACTTAAGGAGGTACTCCACACGTTCCCACCATGTGTCATCCAATATCCTTTGCTTAATTTTCGTTGCCCTCTCAGTGTTGCTTTGCCTCCATATAAATCGATTATTGCTGATCACCATATTGCAAAGTACCACTTTCACTTTCTCAAGTTGTCTCAAAACGATTAAGTTTGATACAAAATGGGTCTCAACAACATGTAACAGAAATTAGAGCAAAAAAAATACAACTATTATAGACAAACTTTAATAAAGAATACACATTACACAATCAAATTATGAAAATCAGAAAATGTAAAATGCTAATTTTATCTTTTTAAATTAAATTATTACTTCGAGTTCATGTTCACTTACCTTCAATAGCTGCAAATGTGAGAATAATCTGAAAATTCCTTGAGTCATGTGGTGGTTTGTGATGAACATCTGGATGTCCTTAGCCTCTGCATACACCTCTTTGATCCACCCAATTTTGTTCCCAATCTTTTGTAGCATAAGATTGAGTGAGTGGACTGCACAAAGTGTCCAAAAGATATCTTGATATCGCTCTTCATCCAACAAACCAACAACTCAACAACTCTTTGTGTTGTCCGTTACTTGCCTCTCACAATCTATAGATTTCAAAAATATTTCTCCGTTAGGGGACACTGCTATGATATTCATCAAGCGATGATTTCTTGCATCTTTTGACCCATCTAAAACAATTGATACCCTTGTCTCAATCCACGAATCCCTTACGGGCTTCTATGCATCCTCGACCCCCTTGACCTCTCTATCCAACAAGCTGGTCTGTACTTTCTCATAACTGGGGCCCTTATACCCTCTTGGAGCTTCATTGATACTTTTCAACATCTTCTTTTAGTATGGGGAGCAAACAACACTAAAAGGCAGCGCATTTGCATATAAGCATCTTGCTACATCAATGTTGGCACTGTCCCGATTCATTTTGAAATGAAGTTTCCAATGGTCCCTTTCTTTTGCGTGTAATGGGTGCTTGAGTTTTAGTTTCAGGCTCAACTACGGTAGTATAAAAGGGGTGGTCTTCTATCACAATATTTGTAGAGGGGGGCTGCATTCCCTTTGATTTTTTTTAGTGCTAGTGGTTGTATTTTGTCTACGTGCTTCTCTCTCTTCTTCTACTTCATCCTCCACGATATGTTTTAATATTGTTTTATTTGGTATAGGTACATTTTTTTTCTAGGGCATTTCAAGACTCCAAACTAACACAAATGGCCTACCACCTGATAATATGAACTATTCCTTTCTTTATCACAACCCTAACATTTCCAACGGAATGCACAACCTCTTGGAAGGGGTCTTATAATAACAACATACTTCCACAAAGGAGAATCAAAATTTGATCTATTCTTTGTTCATTATTGCCTACAGAGGAAGAGTTAGATGCCATTGTAGTTCCTATGGCAAGAAATTTTATACATATTCAAAATAAAAACAAGAGAATGGAAAATTAAAAAAAAAGGTAGATCCTATGGACAATGAAAGAAATGAAAAAAATTAAAAACTTAAACAAAAACAAATCAAATGAAAAAAATTCTTACCTCTTGCACTCATTGGAAGCTTGCAAAGTTGTAGGAATGAGGCACAAACACTTGATGGAGATCCACAAATCAATCTTCCAACTCCTCCTTGCTCAACCAAACTCTTACTTAACCACCCATTTGCTCCACCTCAAGAGAAAATAACTTATTCGCACACCAAATGAAAGATAAAAGCCAACATAAGTCCTTTAAAATCCACTTTTTAGGGTTGTGGATGTGAAAAAAATAATTAAATTTGCAAAAAAAACTTGATTGGGCGTTGAAATTCAATGTGGGCCCACCTTGATTCGATTGTGGTCAGCCCAAGTTCGCCCGGGTCCGCCCGGGTTCGAACTGTGGTATGGCTGGTTCGAACCACCAGCCTTTGGGCCGGCCCTTGTCTGGACCCACAGGCAGACTGTTGTTGGACCAAGGTCTGGTTCAAACCTGTTCAGGACCTGGTAACGCAGTTTTTTTCTATTAAAAAATCATGGAAATGGTGTGTGCCATAAAGGTTTTTGTGGTTTTGGAGGTCTTCATTTTGGCTTGGTTGCAACTTGTAGGAGCTCAGCCCCTCAACCCTGCCCCCTTGATTTTGTTGGGGGTGTTGCCCCCAGACCCTCAACAAACTTATTTCATACATTTAGTAGTTGTATTTTGCATAAAATTTTATGGTTTTTTCAAAATTTCATGTGTTTTTTTAGTTGCATGTTTTGTTAGTAACTGAGTTGCAATTTTTTGGCTTGCCATTTACTCTCCAAGTCCGAGTTTGTGAACTACGATCCTATGTTGGATGGATGAGTTTTGGGCAGTGGATGAAACTTATGCTCGGCTTACCTCTTTAAAGGCCAACTTCCAGGAGCTTGAAACACTTTGAAAATATTGCAATAATGCATTCAATATGAGCATGCTTTATTTAACCTTAGAAATTTCTAGCTAATCTTTTTGTTTTTCTTCAAAAGAAGTTAATCGAAATTTCTTATTTGTTTAAACGAGTCCTTTATCTGGATTGTCTCTTTTCAAGGCAAGTTCAATCTTGATTTAATGTGCCTTTACAGTACAGTTGACCCTGCCCTTTACCCTGTTTGCATTTGTTTGCCATGCTCATGAAGATAGCATCTCTGAGATACAAACAAGAATTTCTAAAGTCATCACGAGGAATCACATTTGCTTCAACCTTATCATAGTATTTTCATTTTGTATTAATAGCAAGCTTTAATTTACATCTCTTAGTGACTTGAATCATTATACCATTATTCACCAAATTCAGTGGATATAGATGTGGATGGAACTGAATTTGCAAAGTACGTCTTCAACAACTTCACCTTGGATCAGTTTAGACTGTGAGCCAGAATCAACACATGTATCTTCTTTTTCTTTATTGATTTGGTTATTTTGAAAGAGCTTGCTCATCTCCTCTTGTTTTTGCTTGCTGCAATAGTGGTGTTAACCAATTTCTCATATGGATCTAAACTGTCTTATTTTTTATCTTTTCTATCAACCAAAGTGATGTCAATTTCATAGTCACCTTTGGTGCAACTCTTTGGGTCCAATTTAGGAAGGACACTTTGCATTTGTATGCCAATCTCGATAATAATGGCCACAATAATTTCTTGAATCCTTGAAAAAATGTAGAGCGGTATCATTTTTCTTAGCTTACCACTGACTTTTTAAGTATTTATTTGGCCATTTTGTTCTTTCCTGGGCTGGTCTGTTGACTAATTTTGCTTAGATGTTCATCCTCACCTAGCTTCATCTTCAATGTAGTATGCTTGTGTAGATGCTTCATTGATATTTGAGCTTTGCTGTAGATGATTCTTAGTCCTTGTGTCTGAGTGCAGTCCTCCGATGTATTTTATCGTTATATCTTCTCAATTAAAGTTTAAGGTCGTTAACAGTGTTCTACAGAATTCCAGGGTTTGGTTCTGGACGTTAGGCAATGGCTTTGACCATTGTAGGATTCCCCTTCAACACTTCTTAAAACTCTCTCTAACTATTCTCTCATAGCTTATTCTTTTTCTTCTAGCAGCAGTTAGATAGTTCTCTGACTAAACTAGAGTATGATCTTCCATTTTGGGATGTGCAAAAGAAGTCTTTTGTGGCTCACAGAGCTCATTGCAACTGAATAAGCTCTCATTTTTGTAAGCCACGTATCAATCTTCCCAGTATCTACTTGTCCTTTAAAAGCTCTTGTATTTACCTTATCTTTGTTTATCTTGTATTATTCCATTTATCTGTTACTTATTTAATTCTTTTTTCCTTATTTTTCCCCTTGTCATATTCTTTGAGGGGCCGCTCTTCCTCCACTTCAAGTTTCTTGGCACAAGAACCTACATCTTGTCCACAGATTTCCGTTTGTTCACATTGTTTGATGAAACTTTCTTGGGTCTTAATCACGAGCCTCAAGTTTCCTGAAGCTTTCGTGGATCTTTGCCATGAACTCAAAATACGCTTACAAGAAATCAACTCTTTCGTCCAGGAATCTTTTTTTTCCTTATTTTTCCCTTTGTCATATTCTTTGAGGGGCTGCTCTTCCTCCACTTCAAGTTTCTTGGCACAAGAACCTACATCTTGTCCACAGATTTCCGTTTGTTCTCATTGTTTGATGAAACTTTCTCGGGTCTTAATCACGAGCCTCAAGTTTCCTGAAGCTTTCGTGGATCTTTGCCATGAACTCAAAATACGCTAACAACAAATCAACTCTTTCGTCCAGGAATCTTTTATCTATGTTGGCCATCTTGCTCACCTTTTGGTTTGATGTTGTTGGAATCTTTGCTATATAAGGTTGCAATCTCTATTTTATCTTTGATTCATAAGGCTTTCTTTTCTATAATATGATATCTTTTGTCTCATACAAATCAACACAAGATATCCACAGTACCCATTTGTTATAAATGCTCTGGTGCTGATATGAAATAAAATCTGTCATGTTTCAATGTTTGTGGGAAATTTTATAAATGCATATTGTACTTTGATTTAGTGTTAAAAATTAAAATAGATAGATACTAGAATGAGATTAGAATGCCATTCTGTGCTGGAATTAGTGGAAACAATAAAAAAATACTGTAGTTGTGTGTAAATAAAGTGAAAACTCTGAAGAATCAACAATCAAAATACTATTAATAGAAAGAATTTAACTTGGAAACTTCAATGTGGGAAAATCACCTTGGAGTGGTAAATGCCTAGCTTCCCTGCTTTCCTTTGACCAAATGCAGTTACAAAGAGCTCAGTCAGCGGAGCAAATGCAACAATCCCCACGCTTTAGTCACTCAGCTCAATCAGCTACCCAGGGCACCAACAATTCTTGCTTGTACAACAAATTGAACTCTCCAATTCTCACTGTTTTATTTCATTGCTCTCTTGGGATTATATTTCTTACATATTGGAAATATCATTTTGTGCACCAAAGAACATCCAAGGGTCAAGGTACTCAGCCCTTTCTTTAGAAAGGTTAAACAGCCATAGGTATTCAAGATGACGACTATGCTACAATGAAAACTATGATGACACAAATGAAATCACTGCGGCGTATCAGGAACAGCCACTGCCATATATTTAACTGCCTCTCCAATGTTGCAACTGCCCCCCTGTTGTACCTAGAGGTTTTGCCACTGTACAAAAGATTGCATCTTTCAGCTTTGTCTTTGATGGAATGCTTGGTTGTTTGAAGAAGTGATCCGTTTTTTGGATCTTTATGGATTGGTACAATGGAATTTCTTATTGGGGTCATGTGTAGTATAAGTTTGAGAGATCAGATTCTAACCGTATCTCTCATTTTTGCACCACATATTCAATATGCGGCTCTTTATAAATAATTCTTGAAAGATTTGGGCTTATAGTAGGGGCTTAAAAGGAATTTCATACCATCCAGAGTGAGGTAGCATGTTTTTGCATCTGAATCACCATTTGTTCATCTCTATAGATACTACCTCAAATCACACCTTATGAATTATGATATTATCCAGTAAACATGGTCATGCAATTTAGTATTTCACTTCCAAGGGCATGTTTGCACGTTTTTATATCTATCTTGACATTTACGCAGCCTAACTAATGTTTGTGCTGTCTTCACTTTGTGTTCTATGAATTTTGTAGGATGGATTCCATAAATGGATGATATGTCTTGACACCACCAACAATAGAATGTGTTGTAGGGTTGAAGCACATGGTTTATGGTTTACTCTAGAGATTTATGTACTAGATTTCAGTGGAACAAGAATTAGCGATCAGAAAGAAGCTAGGGTGCCCAAGTAAACGGTATATATTCATTTAATAATTAATCTGTCCTTGTCTAAATGTAATTACTTTTCATTTTTAGGCTGTTCGTCTTGACTTCAAATAAAGACATGGATGTGGTGACCTTTCAGCTTCTTTGAAACTATATAAATGGGTTCAATTCAAAACCAATAAAGAGGGTGTTAGGCATGCATCTCTTCAAACGAGTTTTGACAAACTATGGCATATATCTTGTCTGATGAGTTTGCCAAATTGTAATAGCTTTTTTAAATAGAGTTCCAGGGGCATACATCTCTCCCATGTGCCCAAATGGTATGGGCTTCTTATATTCTGAATAAAATGAGGCTTCACATTTTGTTGTTGTGTGTTTTACAATTGCACCAACACCTTGTTTGGTATTGTCCTCTAAATTCACAAAATATTTGGATCAATTAGTTGTGATTAGGACTGAAAACTCAGGGTTTAAGGTTCAAGTTTAAGCAATATTATTTTATTTGGACACCTTTAAATCCCTTGACCATGAGACACAAATTCTAGACACATTTAGGTAGGTTTACACAGACATCTTAATATTCCGAACTCAGTTTATGATATTCATCTTGTACAAATGAACATCTACAATTGAACATGGGGAAACAAGGGTCTTTGTTCTCAATACAATTAAGATTTTATGTTCACAATTATAAGTCGAATTTTTTCAATAAAAATAGTCAGGCTCTTACAAATTTTCATTATCTATTAACTATTCCGACATTATTCTGAACTTAAATAAGTGCATTACCTTGTGATTATAAGATGAAGGGTTTGCATAAGCAAAAAGGCAATGTACTAGGGTGATTTTTTTTGACAGCTTTCTGTGTTGGTGGTTATTTAATATGTTTAGGTAAACATCAACCCATTGCTTCAGAACATAAAAAATACATCTTTCATAAAACAGTGGAAAATTGGGCTAGCTGGATTGATTCTTAGAGGACACAAGGTATGTCAATATATTGCTGTATTAGCTAGAGGTCTTCACCTAAACGGCCAAAAGGGGACAATCTTAACTTGGTATGCAAGTCTGTTTATTCTCAGATAATTTATGAACTGTGGTTACCTTTCTTCAGTCTTAAAGGACATGAGTTTTTATATAAAATTCAATTGCCAGAACTGTTTAAAGTTTCTTCCAACAATCCGAGGTCTTAATATTCTTGGTTTAGTAATAGAGAGAATTATTTAATTTCACATGATAACAATATAAGAGTCTCTTTTTGGAACTTTCTATTGTATAGTGCTGTTCTATTAAGTCTCATTGACCTACTTTTTTGTCATCTGTGGACATCAAAATAATTTCTTTCATCTAATCTTTTAGTTTAAATGGAGAATGTTCGTTGTGTTGATTCATTATTCATAATGGGGAGCCTGATTCTGAAAAAGCATGATTAGGAAGTCAAGATTCTATCTATGATGTGAGAAAGCAATTCAAATGAAGGGAAAGGACAGATGTGATTAGGAGTATAAGTTACAGAAAGATTATTGAAGATTGGAGACACAATAAAGATTGCTTTCAATTTTGAGACTACACAAAAGTATTATAAAATAATAAAAGAAATATCTAAAATATTATCATAGAAATGTCATTCTAAAGAAGGCAAGTCTTCTTTTCTGGTCAACTCCAATTTAGAGTGCCAATCTCAGTCCATAAATGTTTGGACAGCTGTGTAAAGTGTGAGAAAGTAATAGAGGTCAACAAATAGCCTTTATCAGAGGTATATATTTGGACTCACCTATGATGCTTAAGTTCACTCTTAAACTATCACAACTATCAGTGATGTAGACGTTCTCATTAACTACTGAAATAATAATAATGTAAATTGTCAACATGTTAGCAAATGTCAAAGAAATTTCTGTATTGTCAATGATGAGAAATTTGATTCTATGAAGTACCGTATAGTCAAGAAATAGCCTTATTAGAGGTATATATTTGGACTTGCCTATGATGCTTAAAGTCACTCTTTAACTTTCACAACTACCAGAGATGTAGATGTTTTCATTAACTACTGAAATAATAATAATGTAAATTGAGAACATTTTAGCAAATATGAAAGAAATTTCTGCATTGGGTCAACGATGAGAAATTTGATTATATTGCCAAGAGAATTACTGCCAAAAAACAGGGTTTGCAAGGCCAACAAATGACCTTTAATTTACAGAGTAGCCTGTGTTGTAGGAAACATTCATGTTTCCTTTTTGAATTTATTTTGGATATAGAAAGATAGGAAATGCAGCAGAAGCATTCAAAAAATGCTCGCTGCGAAGGAAGATTTTTTGTCTTTGAGAAGCATGTTTTTCTGTGTTCCTGCCATCCAGGCTTATTTTTAACTTCTGAAGGACAACCCAGGGACTTCAGGTCCATGTCAATTCCACATAGCTCCACTAAGTAAAATAAAATAAAGGGAAACACCTTTCCTATGCATTCTTCCTCCCTTAACCTGTAATTTGAATTTTTGAGGGAAACCCAGGTGTTGTGGGGGCCATGTAGGTCCATTCCTGAAAAGAAAAAATGGCCACCTTTCCAAAATGTTATTTTTGAACAAAAACAGATGTGAAAATAGGAAAATAACACACTGTAATTTCACAAAAAACCATAAAAGTGGGCTTCAAAAGAGCCCTCTTCTCTCATTTTTTCATTTTGCATTGCAGGTTGCAGGTGTAGACAGTCAACAGCGTGCTGATTTTTGAGTAGAGGTCATCTACAACTACTGAAACAGGATCTTTGTCAGCTTCTTCATGGCCACATCATGATCATTTTGATGACTTTTTGAAGTGTATATTGTATTGCAGAGTCTGTGCTTCTCGCGATCCATTGGTAGCCTGTTGTATAAGGGCTAGTTTTGGGTAACATGTCATATGTACGATTCTGCACTGCATTCACTTATAATTCGAGAATTGCAGTTCCTATTAATTTTGGTGTTAATATTAATCAATCTAATTGTTTCCAATTATATGCTACTTGAAAAATATCTCTAGTACTTTCTTTTCCCTTTATTGTGGGCTGTCAGTGACAATTTTTCCCCATTTTTATTGTTTTTGAAAACATAATCTTGTCACTATTTTTGTGCAATTTAGCATGATCAAATTTCAGTGTCTTGTGTGTTTTTGGCTTTCACTAGAAATATAATTTCAATGTATTAAATTAATATTGGGAGAAGTATTTTGCTTCTTAAAAGTTGCTTATTGGAAAGTACCATTTCCTACAAATGCATCTCTAATTCAAGGTTCTTGATTTACAGCATTCCATTGCTTGCATGGGATTGTGGTCTGCAATATTTTTTAACCAAGAACTTGTAGTTATCATCTAAGCATGCTTGCTCTTTTTGTTCTACTTCCCAGCAATTGGATTGAAAAGAGTCCTCCTGAATGTCCTAATGTGCTCAATTGATACCATTGGAAGCCATCGCAGAGAAACTATTTCTTGTTTTATTGCTTTATTTGGTTATAAAAAGAATTCCCACAACTGTTGTTTCACATGTGAATGTCACTCATTTTGGGACGATAATGGTTTGGGGATATATTTCTCGCTCTTATAGAGGAGTAGATAACCCAAGCCATCTGATGAGCTCTGGGTTGGAGTCTTGGCCAGGCAACCTAGATCAATGGGATCCAATTACCATAGACTGTTCTGTTGCGGACATTTCAGGGGCATGAATGTGGAGAAGTGGACCAACATCTCTCCCATGTCCTTAAGATGTGTCAGAATGTTTCTCGTGCTTATTGTTTTTACTTTTTGTTTTTTTAGGGTGCTACTTCGGAACGACTTGATGCTCTCAGGACATTGGGGGATGCCATCAATCTTCATTAAATTCATGGGGACTTCCTAATTTGCCCACATCAACAGTTGTTTAAAAAATAACATATTTGTAATACTAAAAAATCCCGAATGCACAGTTTCTAATGTTAATTTTGAGACATTTGATCATATGACAATTGCATATATTCGTATTTACAATTTTGTATCCATATTTCAATTTCAGTCTCGAGAAAAAATAGTCCCAAGAGAGAAATAAGAGAAGCTAAGCAATATAATTATTTATGAAGGGTGTCATGGTTTGGAAGCCACCCTACAAAATGTTTAAATAAACAATTTGTTTGAGAGCTAGAAAGGGCACAGAGATCACTCAAGGAAGGAGGTGGGCTATGGGCAGGAGAGTCAGACAGGGTGTGCAGTGTGTCCAACTTTAGGTACAGTGTGCACCTGAGATTGATCTGATCAGGGCAATGATGCATAGGCACCAGTGTTGTGCATGGGTACTAGTGTGTGGGCACATGTTATGTTTGATGCTATAGACTCCTGAAAAGGTGTGCAATAGCTAAGAGGGCCCAAACCATATATATACATACACGTGCGCGTATACACACACACCTTGATTGAATCTCCTCTTTGTTTCATTATGTTAAGTAATCATATCTCTGAATAAAAAATTAATAAATTGATGCTGCAAGTTAAGTTTGTTATTTATATTTATTTTGATATTGCTGCAAATATCAACTTAATTTTTTCTGATTTTACACTGAGAAAAATATTTTTACAATCTGACTAAAATTTGGATGAACGGGAGATAAGACATCTCATCACATGTCAATCTCCTTGCAACTAGAGGAAAGGGCCAGGGGCTGATGAAAAATCAATTAGCAAGATCATAATGAACAAGGGACATGTTACACAATGCAAGCTCCAGTATTAATCTCATGATATTATTTATAAACAGAATCAGCAAGTCAGTCAGCAACAGGCCCTTAAACAATGTTTCTTTCTTCATCAAGAACTTCATGTTCAACAATTTTTGATATTGAGAATCATTATACAAACTTTGACCATATATCAGAATTGTTTTGCCTTATGCAATCACATGCAAAGGTTGTTTACTTTATTAATTTCGGTGACTGATTTAAATTAGGTGCTCGTGTCAATTTTCCATGAAGTAACTATTTAACAGGCCGTTGATCCTTAGTGCAAGGTTATGTTGGAAGGGCATGGTGGTTACGTTGGAGTATTGATATATTTGATGTGTAGTAAATCACTGGAAGTTTTCTTAGTTGACATCCATTTGGAAATTATTGTTTTATTCTGAGGCACTGTATTGTAATATTGTTTTAATGATGAATGAAGATAAGTAGGATATTGTGATATTGTTATTAGGATTCAACTGTGTAGTTTTAGATTCAAACTCATTGACCCATGTTTGATGAGCAGTGGTTCACAAGAACCATCTCTCATGAGAATTAATGGAATGCTAAGTACTCATTGCATCTAGGTGATAAGGGGCTCTATAATGAACAGTTCATAAGCACAACACTTGCTGAAGGTTTTGCAAATGGGCTAGCAAGCTAAGTGGGGACCAACCTTGGAGTAAACTCCATGGTTAAGCGCGCTTGAGCTGGAGCAATAGTAGAATGGGTGACCTCCTGGGAAGGCCTGATGCTTCACCCATATGGGCATCACCTAGATGCAACGAGTGCTAACTGTACCATTCATTCTCATGTGAGATGGGTTCTTGTGAACCACTATGAAACATGGGTCAATGAGTTTGACTCAAAAATTACATAGTTGAATTCTGATGGCAATATCAAGATGAATGAAGAGTTGTCTTTCGAAATCCAGACCTTTTTCCTTTTGATGTTCTAGACTGTTTAGTTTGCATTTTCAGAAAAAGTGATTGAAAAGAAAAGAAAAATAGAGAATCAGCTTTTTGTCCATGTAGTTTCGAATAATGTTGGTAAAATAATGATTAGTTGGATGTTTACTAAGAGGTTCTAAGCATTTGTAAACAAATTCTAGAATTTCTGTCAAATTTTCAATATTCACTCTTTCAAATTATGGAAAGTAAGGTGCCCGCACAGTTGGCAATTGATTGTAAAGTATTGATTTTGAATAACAACTGATCTGACAGTATTAGTAGTGGGCCATGTTTGATTCATTTCAAGTTTTATCCTAGATTTAGTTCTAGTCCCTGTTTCAGTAATTGACATGACTATTCTGTATTTTAGGTTATCTAATAGAGTTGGGATTTTCAGTTTATTTTGATCTTTTGGCTGGATTTTTGCATTAGACTTGGAGTTAATGCTATTGCGGCATGTGTGAGCCTCTGTTTTTATCTGCTGTATGGGATACTAAAGGCAAATAACAAAGAACACAAAAAATGCACAAGGAAGAGAGGGGAAGGGTGTGAGTGAATGCTCCTTCCATTGAATTCATTGATGAAATTAATGAGCACACAGAGTTTAACGACTAGATATTGCTATCCCAGTTTACAATTTAATTTTGGCTTTATATTGTTTAGTGCTTGCTTTCCCACGAGTTCTGTTTGCACTCTATACCAAGTTTTATGTGAATTTCTTTCAGGCCTGCTATTGTTTTACTTATTCTACGCTTATGTTGTGGCTTGTGCTGATTATGTGCACGTGTTACACAACTATCATCTCTAGGTTCCTTGACAGTGAATTTTAAATATCGATCACTTTTGCATGTTTACGAGTGTTTTCTACAGGCTTTAACCTCTCCAAGTTCCTTGACTCGGTAACTTTAAATATTGTTTGACCTTGGCCCTTTGCATTTCTACTTATAGGATGCTTCTAAAATCTTGAGTTGTATTTTTACTTTTCCTTCTTTTCAATATTTTGTCTTACATTACCTTGTAACTTGAAATTGTTTTTTTGATTTTCTCTTGTTTTGTTTTATCTATTTATATTTCTTGTGTTATATGATGCTAAAACGCTTCTATTTGCTTCTATAATCACTCCCTTTAGTTTGCACCGATTCTGGTTTGTGAAGGCAAGCAATCTAAGTTGAAGAGATTTCAGATTTGAGGCTTCCATACTCTATAATATGATACAAAAGAGTTATTTGGCGTAAGGTGAGGGAGATAGAGTTTAGTAGTCTATGCATGTAAGCTAGGAACCTTAGGCTTATTTCCCTACATGCATTTAATTCAGTGGCCCTTTATTGGGAGTTGAATGACTATGTAATTGTAGAAGATGAATGCAAGATCTAGGGCAAAACATAACAAAATGACGACTTCTAGCATGTATGGCATAATAGGAAATAAATTTGTGGATTTCAATAGATCAGAAAAGTACAGTTGGTGATTAATTTGGGGTCTGAATTTAGTGCAAAATTAGAGGGACCCAAATAACTAAAGTGATTGGGTCCCAGACACAAACAACTGGGGTAATTGGGTCCCAAGTGTTGGATTTGCTGTTATGTGTTGTGTAGCTCTTTTGACACTCAATTTGTACCTAAAATTATGCATTCGCCACCTGTTACTTGTACATAGAAAAGATGGAAAATTTTGGGTTGAGGGAGTTTGCTTAGGTCAAACCTTGGTTTAGGAATTAACCTAGAAATTGAAATAAATTGTAAGTATGTTGTTAGGTATTGGAGGCTAGATCAGAAAACAAACGTTTATATCTACATAGGCTTTCTGTGAAAGAATGCACATGAAGAAGATGATGCTGAATTTGTAAAGTTGACTAAGAATGTTGATCATGGACATTACCATGAATGCATAGATTTGAAAATTACTCTTTCTTCAACGCCTTGGGTACTTGATTATTTGCTCTTGAGGACTTGAGTGCTTGTACTTGTACTTGAATTGATAATTGAGTTGATGGACCTCAAAATAAGGGAGGGGTAACTTGTTTTAATACATCTCCCAAGCATTTTGGGGTGTGAATTTTAGAGCAAGCTGACACAAGCTTTAATTCAATCCTACAAGCTAATCGTTGCATGGTTCAAATTTGAGCACTAATTGCGGGAACCCATACAACAGGGTGACTAGGTCTAGGGACGTAGACACCCAAGGTGTCTTGGCTCCCTCAATGTAGGCCCAAATTAGGACATGGGGTGTGTACACACTTAAAAATGGCTCGATAAATTAATTAAGTACTTATTATTTAATTAATATTGGTTTGATGAATTAATTAAATATTTATTATTTAATTAATATTTATTTCCTCTATTATTAAATAAATTATTCAGTTTATTTAATATATTCATTTTATCCTATTCTTCTTATCCTAAGTCTCTTAAATTAGTCTTATTAAAGTGATTTAATGAATTAATCAATTACACAATCACTACATGACTAAGTCCCCTAGTCCATCTCATAGACCTAGTTACGTGACACATCACCTTGGCTAAAATAATTAATTTTTATTAATTATTAATAAGTCATTTATCCTCACAAACACGTCCTATTCTTAAGGGCTATGTGGCCTCATAAGACTTGGTCTCATGACCACATGTCTTCTCCTACACTTGGTCAAAACACATTCCCTATTCCCAAGGACCTTCTCAAAACACCTCAAGGAGTCAAAGATGACTTATAGGACACTTGTGCCAAGAGTCCTTATGGAGAAAAGGTCTTTCCTCCTTCTCAATGGTCTTTGTTAGACACTTGACATGTGTCTTTCCCTTCCACTTTCCACTTTTCTTTGTCAATGTAGGAGGAACATCTTCCCTATTCCTCCTCTCACATTCCAACTACATCCCCTTTTCTCTCAACCCCTTCAACCAAGTCAATCTCCACCCTAGGATTCTCCACCTTTCACTCTCCACCCTAGGATCTTGCCACCTAGGCTTGAGTCCTCCAAAAACCTATAAAAGGAGCCTTCCTCTTCCTTTGAGAGCCTAATAGCAATAGTCATTTTCAAGCATTCAAGCATTCAAGCATCCAAGCAATCAAGTAATCAAGCATCCTAACATCATTATAAGCCATTTTCATAGTACTCCATCCACCATAGTTGCATAATCTAGGTTTAAGCTGGTTTAGCATAAACATCATCAAATCTCCACACTTTGGAAACATCTTGGGCAAAGGAGCATCATTTGGAAATCTGAGAGCTCACCACATTCGAGAAATCAAGGCTAGGAGGACAATGGAGACAAGTTACATGGGTAAGTGGAGGTAAAAACTTCTTTGTTTTGTTTTCATTTAATCCTTGTAATCTTCATTGTATTGCATTTAGATTGATTTAGTAACTTAATATAGTTAGTATTTCATTTCTAGGAGTAGACATCTATTTTGCATACAGGGTGTAGAATGTTGAAGCCATAATTTTTTACTGGAATTGAGCTCGACAAAGCATGCCGAGCACATGAGACCAAGAACACTAAAATGAGCCTTAGATGAGCAAGAAATTGCTTAAGGATGTAATTTATGATGCTATGTTTAGCCCACTTTAGCGAGAGTATGAACATGCACTAATACTTGATAATGTAGATTATAGCATTGGAAAACTTTTGTCAAGGTATCAAAGAGACAAGGAAGCGCCAAGCCCTCAAGTGACTTAGGACCTTATTAAAGAAAGAGGGAGCAAAGGCATGACTATGTTGGCGTAGTAAGGTTAAATTTACTGAGTCATGTAGAGCGAGAGGTGCAAAGTAGAATTGAAATAGTCTAGCAAGTTGTATTATGCTAGTCAACTCACCCCAAGGATAACCAAGCAAAACATTGTATGCAAGGAAATCTGCTAGAAAATTGGTGCAAAGGATAACCAAACAAAGCATTGCATGAAACAAAATTTGCTAGAAATGGTGCAAGGGATAACTAAACAAAGCATTTTATGCGAGAAAATCTGCAAGAGAAGATTATAAAGTAAAAGGCATAGTTTTGTAGGTAACTTCAAAAAAAAATTGACTGCAAAATTTGATTGTGGTGTGTGCATAAAGTGTAACAAAGAGCAGAGTTTATGCCCCTATGTTAAAGTGATTGCATACGCCTTACTAGGACCAATAGCTTCAAGGTAGCATACAAGTATCTAAAAGATGAGTATGTTGCCACAATGGATACACCTCAAAGCAAGGATAAAATTAAGGGCAATGAAGCACATGCCAAAAAGAGAGTACATAAGGGATTTACTAATTGCTGTCAGTATGTGCATGTGATAACTCATATATATTAAATATAATTGCATTGAATTGACCTCATACCCCAAAGGTAGTAGAATTATGAGTTAAATAGAAGAAGAGCACATAAGATGAATGAACAAGTCTTTTTCGGTCAATAATGGTAGAGACCAAAATGAAAGATCGATTTCAATGTTTCACATTGTCCCCAAGTACACAAGTAGTGGAACTATGAGCACAATAGAAGAAGAGCATATAAGATGAATGAACGAAAGTTTTTTTCACTCAACAATGGTGGAGACCAAAAAGAAAGATGGATTTCATGCTTACATCATCCCAGAGTAGACTACATAGACACATTTACGAGAATTGCACATGTGCGACATAACGTATATATGACATATGAAAGAACTTAGATACAAATAGAAGAATGCCATATTAGGTTTGGGCCCTTTATTACCTTGTGACAATGGAGCAATAAGGGTCATCTAAAGAGAGCTTAACATAACATAAAGACAATATCAAGTAGCATATCATGGGGAAAGCACATTACATACAAGTAAACACATATATGAGTCTACTACACAAGCGAAGCTAGTCAAGCATATCACCTGCCTCCCGATCTTGTTTAACATCACTCAGAGATGATAGACAAGATGGAAGATGAGCAACAAGAAAGACAATAGATGGAGCTATTGCGAGTTCCAAAAAAGGAGTGTGATGTTCCCTTTCTAAAATAGGGTTTATAATAAATAATAATAAAAAATTAAAATATACAAATAAATGATGATAAATGTAATATAATTTTAAGATAACTAAGTATATCAATTATGTGAAGTCTTTGAGAGAGACAAAATTAATCTAAAGATTCAAACGATTATAATATCAACCATATACTTTCCAATGCTCTATGAGGAATAGTCTCTTGTATTTGAATAGATTGTCACTGGTAGTTGTTGGGATCCTCAAATAGGGATTGTCCCAACATCAATGAATTAATAGTTAGTTAATGTTGAACCAGTATTGAAGATATGATGCGCTCCCAGCTATGTCCAGAGGTTGAACTTGACAAACCAAATATCATGACCCTTGAGATAGTTGGATCCCTCCCAAACTCCCGTGCAATCTCACAACATGTGACACTGAAGGGAATCACTATTTTTTTGGCACCAAAAGGAGTATGTAGTGTTATATGGAGCCCAACCTCGTGATGAACCGCTCTGTGTGAATGTTGGATGTGCTATGTCTATGGCTGTGTTGCAAAATGTCTTCTTGGTTACAAACAATGACTAATAAGGACAATATCATAATCAATAGGGAAGTTCGAGCATGGCGTGTTCAATTAAATTGAAGAATTAACTATTTGTAACTATTAGTCAAAAGATAAATACAAGATTTGATGTATTTATGATAAGGTACACTTGATTATAAGCTATCAACAATTACAATCTTTAAACACTAATGTGGATTTTCAAAAACAACAAAAATACTTGACTCTCGTGATGGTCGATCCTGCTCCCGCCCATAATTTTGAATGCACCTTTGCTCATGCGGTTGGATCTCCTGCTAGCGCTCATGCTACCGTTGGCGTTCCTCTCGAGTCTGCTCGCTCTTTCGGTGTCGTCAATGGTTCTGTGTTACTGGCGTCTGGGGGCTCCTTCGTGCCTGGGCCTTCTCGGGCGGGTGGGTTTGGAGCTCCGTCGGTTTAGGAGTTTGCTGCTTCCGCGAGTGGTGGTTCTGCGATTTCCTATGCTGATGTGGCTACCTTCGAAGCGGGCATCCCGGGTCCTGCTTCTTCTAGGTGGAGGGGATCTTGATCCCCTTCTCTTGTGCGACCCGTTTCTATGAGTAACCCCATTGTGGTAAATCTTGATACAAAGACAAGAGATGAGATTTTAAAATCTGCAGAAGACTTCTCTTCCAATGCTGCTATCTTTCATTTTAGGGGTTTTTGGCCCTCTCTTTCTGATTTGCATGCTTGGATTTCCAAGCATTGGGAACCCATCTTAACCGATGCTGTTCAGATATACCATGTGGCTAGGGGTTTCTTTATTGTAAAGTTTGAAAATGCTGAAGATGGGAAAAATATTCCGTGTAATAGTTGTTTCACTTGGGAGGAGCATTTCCTCATGATGGCCAAACCCTGGTATCAGCGGTTTGACCCTCTTACAGAGTCCTTTAATAAAATACCCTTATGGGTAAGACTACCGAATCTTCAACTTTATCTTTGGTTGGATTCTGTTTTGGAATTTGTGGGTGAGGCTATTGGGGATTTCCAAATGGTGGATTCTGACTCCTTTGAAATATTTAAGACGACTTATGCTCGTATTCTTGTGGAGGTTGATGTTTCCAAGGGTCTTCTTGAGAAGATCACTTTGGCTCCTTCGTGCTCTTGGACTCAGAATCTTGATTATGAGGGTATTCCATTCAGATGTAGGAAATGCTACAAGACTAGCCATATTGCTGTGTGGTGTGTTTTTGACAAGGTTAAACCGAAGAAATCGCCCACTCGGTGGTTGGGGGTTGCTGACCACCTTTATATGGTTCGTAAAGCCTCTAAAAATGGGGGTTCGTATGCTGGCCCTCCTCAGACTGATCATGCTTTTGCTAGTGCTTCTGTGGATGCCTCAGCTGTATCTGATGCTATCTTTGAAGCTACTGATGCTATCTCTGATGCGGCCTTGGTTCAGACTGTTGCTGTCCCTGACCAGAACGTTGTTGCTGGCTCTGGTTCAGTGATCCTATCTTCTAGTGTTGTAGGTATTGCTTCCCACGGTGCTGTCTTTGGTTTGGATGTTCTTGATGCTGTCTCAGATTCTGATGCAATCTTGGTTGCTGGAGTTGAGTGTTCTATTACCCATGTTTTTCCTGTGAGGGTTCTGGGGAATGGTTGTGGTGCTATTCCTGTCCCTTCAGTGGTTTTTGATGTGACCTGCCCTTTAGTGGGCTCTTCTAGCTCTTCTGTGGTTTGGCAAAAGCCTATTGGCAAGATGGAGGATGGATGGACAACAATAAAGGGAAAGAAATCTAAATCATCCACTCCTTTTGATATGAACTTATGTTCACACAAGGATGGACAAAATTGTAAATCTTGATCACCCTTTGTTGTGACTGTTTGGGTTGTTCTTATTGGTAGGATCTTTGGTTTGATCCTTTGGCTTGTTTGGTGGGGCACCACAATTGTATTATGGACTTTCAATTCTCTATCTTTTAATGCTTATGTATAGGGTTTCAGAACCTTTCAAATCCTATTTTTACTTAATCAAAACATGAAGGGTTGCAATTAGTAAAAGGTTGATAATAAATAGACACAAGTCACAACTCTTGCAACTTGGCTTGTCATTGCCACTACAATATTTATAAAGACATTTCCAAATTGTTGAGGAAGCATTGAATTATAGTTTATAAAATATATATTGGTTATTGATAAGAGGGATTTGGATCAAGGGAAAGATAAGATATTATAAATATATTTGATACTCTTCAGGGAAGAGTAAGGAAGTAAATTATTTATAATACATGTAAGCATTTTGTGACTATATATATATCCTATTCTTTAATCACTCACTAATACCATCAAGAGTATTCCTTAATCACTCACTAATACCATTAAGAGGGTAGGATGGTTTTTTTAGGGAGAGATGGAATAATACCTCACAATGTAGGAGGAAACTCCCAAGATGGGGTAAGCATATATATAACGAATCCTTGAGGGACATATCCCAAAATAGGTATGCATATGTGCTCCAAAAACCTTGAGGGATCCTACTTGTAGATTGGTTTCCAAGTGCCCACAAACAAGTAATTCCTCATCTCGCTGAAGGTTTTATTGATTAGGAGAAAAATAAAGAATTAGGGCTTAAGTATGTATTATGAATCAATAACTATTTTTATGTATATATTGTTGGATATTTATGAGATATCATGCATATATGTGCTAACATTGATGTTTTGTCATTGATGTCAACATATTTCTTTATTTCTGATAATTTTTTTGGTTTGTTCAGTGAAGAGTTTGGATCAGTATGGCTACTGTACTATAGATCAAATGTTGCGAAGTCACAAATGGTTGAAGAAATGTCTGTAGTTGGGTTATGTCAACTTAGAGAGGTTTGCATTATGGTTTGAGTAAATTTAAGGTGATATATCAGACTTGTTTTTCTGATAGTTCAGGAAGTGACAATGTTGCAGTTTTTGGACCAGTGAGGATTGATTATGCAATATTTTTGGTTGCTAATTTGGTGGCGATTTTAGGAAATGGATGTGTGTCCCCAACTCAAATGGTTCATGATTTGGATGTTGACAAGCTATTCTTTTTTAGTGACAAAGATTGATGTTTGGCATTCCTGATGAACAATGGAAAGATAGTTATGAATTCTGAGAGAGAGTAGTTTATGTTGTTGATATGGCATTTCACGTTGCTTGTTGATGTTTCTAGATCGCGTCCTATTTGTGTTGTTTGATCACATTGGTCTATGTGAACGGATTTAGTGGTTTTTTGGTGGCGTGTTGATATTCTTATTTGTTTTTGGTCAACTTGGTGGTGTAGCGCATTGCAAAGGATTGTGGTGTGATTTGTGGATCTGAAACGTGTTCGAGGATGGTGATTTGGATCCTAGATGTCTTTGCCGACATGTCTTGGATCATATTAATGTTTGTATTATATTCAATGCAATATCTTGTAATTAGGCCCCTGACCGACTTTGTGAGAATAAGTTGATGTAATGTATTTAAAAATGTAATTAATTGTATGTGTGAAGCATGAGAGATGTATGTGAGTGGATGTACATGTGTGTATCAGAGATTGTGTGAAGAGGTATGAGTGGAATCTATAATTGAGATAGAAATTTGATGCACTTCATTGAATCTATATTGGCATATTAAAGATGCTATCAGTCACTTCATAAATCAGTGAATTGATGTCCATAGTGGATTGTAGTCTATTTGAGGTTGTAGCCCTTGTAATCTCAGGGTTGTTTCCCTCTTTTGTATTTGAGCAATGAGCTCTAGGATGTAATCTTGAATGCGGGTGCATTCCCCCTTGTACCTTAAACAAGGTTATTGCGCTAGTACATCATCTTGTGAGTTTGATCCCCATTGTGGTTTTTCCCTTAACTGGGTTTCCACGCCAAATTTTTGGTGTTATGTGTTCTTATGCTTTAATGTTTATCATTTAGATCTATGTTTTAATGGTTGAGTGTTGGGTGAAGTTTTAAGATTATTGGACACAACTAATTCACCCCCCTCTCATTTATGTGTGCTATCTTGCTTCTAACAATTGGTATTAGAGCTAGATCCTCTTTTTGAAGCTTGATCGCTTGAGGTGATTCATGATGGAAGCCTTTAAGGAGAGTTTGAGATTTGAAGGAACAAACTATGCTATATGGAAGGGTCGTATGATTACACATTTGAGATGCATCAGAGAAGATTAGTGTATTAGAAGAAGCCTCCTACAAATCTATCTACTATGATGAGATGAAGGAATTTGAGTGTATTATAAGAACAAAAGAAGCCTTGTTGAGTGCCTTATCAAATGCTGAATATACAAATGTTATAGAGTTAGAGACTACACATGAGATATGAATAAAATTGAAAGCCTTACATGAAGGAGACTACTTTGCGAAACAAGAAAAACTGCTAATCCTAAAAGAAAAATTAGAATCTTTGAAGACGAGTGAGGATGAAAATATTCAATCCTATGTACAAAAGGTGACTGAGCTTGTTTGTGGAATCATAAGTGCTATTGGAAAATTGGAGGAAGATGAAATTGTTTCTAAGATACTAAGATCCTTGCCTCCTGCTTATGACAACAAATTTGCTGCTATTGAAGAAATCAAGACCATGTCTACTTAGAAAAGGGATACATTGGTTGGTAAGTTATCTACTTTTTAAATGATTAGATTTGGTGATAGTATTCCTAAAGTTGAATTTGCATTTAAATATATTGTTTCTAAGGATAAGAAAAAGTATAATTTTGGTGAAATTTCCTCTCAATGGATCTAGATATGCTAAGGAATGGGAAGAAATTGAATAAGAGGAAAGAAAGATGGAAGAATTTAGAACCCCTAATTGCAAGGAGAGTGCATAAGGGATTGGGTAGGTAATTCGTGATTTGGATGCTAGCAATCTATTATTCTTAAGTGACATAGGTTGATGTTTAACATTCTTGATGAATAGTGCAAAGATAGTTATGAATTATGAGAGAGAGAGTTGTTTATGTTGTTGATGTGGCATTTCACGTTGCTTGCAGATATTTCTAGATCATGTCATATTTGTGTTGCTAGATTGTATTGGTTTATGTGATCGAATTCATTGGTTTTCCTATGGCACTTTGATATTCTTATTTGTTGTTAGTCGACTTGGTGGTGTATCATGTTGCGAAAGATTGTGGCGTGATTTGTGGATTTAAAGCATGTTTAAGGATGGTGATTTGGATCCTAGTTATGTCTTTGTCGACATGTGTTGGATCGCATTAATTTTTTTATTATATTCAATGTAATATATTGTAATTAGGTCCTTGGCCGAACTTGTGAGATTAAGTTAATGTAATGTATTTAAAGATGTAATCAATTGTATGTGTGAAGTATGATAGATGTATGTGAGTGGATGTATGCGTGTGTATTAGAGATTGTGCGAAGAGGTATAAGTGGAATTTACTCAATTTTTATATCATGTCATGTTTGAGAATTTGATAGGATAGAAACATAATACCTTGTCAAGATTGTAATGGTTGAGGTGTTTGAGACCAAATGAAGTTGAGGGTAAAATTTCCTTGACTCACTAATGGTTTATAGAGACTATGTTTGATTGTGATGGTTTCTCCATTATGAGAGATATTAAACACTTATGGATAGATGAAGGAATAGGTTTCATGGAAGTGATTGAGGATTTCCTAGTCTCACTTGGAATTGATCGGATGTAGGAATAATAAAGAAGGTAACATCTAAGCACATCGTACCAAAATCAATGGGAAAGGTAATATAACCTATTATAAGACAAGTAAAATCATTATGCATCTTAATCATCACATTGATTTTTTATAAGTTACTTCATTAAATTATCTTGTGAAGAGATGTTCTTCGGTAATAACATTCACCATACATACAAGATCAATAAAGACTCCTCGGGAGAGATTTCCATTAATTTTCATAATAATGTATAGGGGTCCATTATTCGCCTTGATAGTTTCCTTAGAATAAAAAATAATGCATGGTTCAACTTAGGTTTTGGTTAAGGTTTAGGTTGTTCAATAAGGTTGAAAACAATGTTGGCCGTGCTACATGTAATATCAAAATTCATGGTCATAGGGTTATTGGGTTCAAAAATATTGGTCCAATGGGAAGGTGAAGGATTGGTATGCTTGACAATATTGGTAGAATGAGAAGGTAAATGATTGGTATATATTTAAAAGTTTTGATTAGGGGGTGTTGAAAATTTGTTTCCTTTATCATTAACCCCATAAAAATTATGGTATTGGAATGAATGAGCTATTGGACATGATATTTCAACCTATAACACTTTTTAGTATCATGGTTAGTTTGATAGTGATATTGGTAAAAGACGTTGGGATCATAAGAATCTAACAATTGTTTGGAAGGGTCAATAAGTTTGATGGGGGGAAGTTTCAAAACATTAGCATTAATCATCTTAAGCATAACATTATGTAAAGACTTAGAAAGTGGATTCAAATTACATATAGGTTTAAAGATTGATGACAAAAGAGCCACACCTGGTGTTGTAGCTAACACTTGTGTATCAACATGATTTGAATAATTTTTGCTAATCTTGATGAGTCCTTTATCTATCTTTTGGAACTTTTGAATGATTTTTGAACAACATCATTCTTATCAACTGGAGCCATTGAGGTGGATGATTCAAATTGGCTCATTTGAAGTTGATAATTATGAAGTACTTAAACCAATTGGGTAAAGGAAGTAAACTTGGAAAATAATAACTTATCTCTTATTTCTTTTCGCAAATTAGAAATGAAAATTCTTTGAACATCCATATCAAACACAAGATAAACAATTTGAGCATAAAGATGTTTGTATGTACCAATAAAATCAGCCACTTACTCTTTAAATCCTATTTTTTTATTAAAAACAACAACAAAACAAGGGTGATGTCTCTTACATAACTACAAATCATAGGTGTCAATAGAGATCAATAACACACTAGTAGTAAATGTGTTGACTATTACAAACATAGGCCATAAACAACACATTACCACAAAAACTAGTAGCCCACCTCAAGAGTGGGCAAACAAATCACCCACGTGGGGAGGATAATGAGAGGCTAAATAATTTTCTTCCTATTCTATTAGACAACTATCCAGGCAGTACTATCACTAGGATCCCCACCACAAGGGGGAGAAAGTGGTGGAAATCTATTTGAAAAACTGTCAACACAAGGGGCAAAGTGGTAAGAAAAATGTACATTATCAAATGAAGATTAGAGCATTGTAGGAGAATCAAATGAAGAAGGGTCCACATGGATAGAGGGGGCTACACCAGTAGCAGTAAGAGGAGCATGATTCATGGGATTGTAGAGACCATATCAGGAGCATCATTCAAATTCGTAGTAGGAGCTTCATCCAAAGTGTAGTTATATCAGCTTGTGATGCATTGCTCGAGGAAGAGTCAAAAGCTAGGATAGTCAAATGTTCATCATTAGTGTCCTTTCACTAAGTGACAACACCTTTATGTTGCAATAGAGAACAATCTGTTTCCAAATGACCAATAAAGAAGCACCAATGACTGATTGAGTCTATGGACTATCCCCCACCATGAGAACCACATATCTATGGAGAGGAGTGGAGATATCAATGTCAACCAAAATGTATGAAAAGGTAAGAGACCCATGACAACCATTGTATCATCCACCTTTAGAAATGACCAATAGAGTTGTCGATGCCCTCAAAGCAAGAGTTCTTCCAAAAATGAAGGGGAAGATTGGGAAGCTGAACCCATGATGGACATACAATAATTTATTTAGTTAGGGGGTTGAAGGATACTGTCCAAGGTTTGTAAGAAAGAGAGTGATTCCCCCAAGTGCACAAATTGCTCATCACTAGATCTTGTTCAATTGAAGAAGGAAAAATAACAATAAAAATCCCTTAGCACAAGGGAAAAAATCAATGTTACTTGAAACTAAGGGTCTCCAATAATTTCTCACCCAACAATGCAGGTCTAGTAGAGAAGGATATAACCAAAAAATCCTCAAATCAACCCACATGATTGAAATTACTCCACATTTTCAACCCCTTCCAAGCCACACACTACTACAGGGGAGGCCTTGGCATAAGTTAGAGGTCAATATTTGACCTTAGGAGAGACAAAAACAAAGTTGGAAACTTTGGACCCCTTCCAATCAACCCAAGTGCAGAAGCACCCTTCCCAATCAACACCGCCACGTTACCTATGCCAAAACTAGGCACACCTTCTGCATATACCAAAATCTCATTAGCACCAGGGAGAGGAGCAATTCTTGACCCCAAATCATCATCCCCAACTAGTGTAGGAGCCATGAGTGAGTTTGAAATTGTAGGGTATGAATAAAAAATATCCACTGGAGAAGCAAATGTAGCAGACAAAGTGTCCCTTAGTGGTGTAATAGATTGTTAACTTCTTTAACTCCTTGTTGCAATGAATAAAATTATTAAAAATAATTTAAGGATGAATATTATTTTTAAACTATTGTATAAACGCATTAGCCAAATTTTGAAAAGAGTTAATGGAATAAGGATGCAAATAACAATACCATTGCAAGGCCTTATCTCTAAATGTTATAGAAAACAACTTAGCCATGAGCCTATGGTCATTTGAGAAGTCACTACACAAGGTTTGGAATGTTTTCACATGAGTCAAGGGATAACCTTTTCCACTATATGTATCCAATTGAGAAATTTCCATGTCTTGAGGAATAATAGCACATATAATGTCTTGCAAAAGTGGGCTAGCAATGTCACAAATTAGAATGTGGAATTTAGATTTGATAGAAGCCAATTTTTGTTGCAAGGAAGAGACACTTGAAGATATCTTTTTGATGGTTGCTTTGGTGGGTAGGTTGGTATGGGACATGTTTGATTGTGAAGGAGGCTCAACATTGTGGGAAATATATGGAGAATTGAAATATTAAAGTGGGACATTGTGGTAAGTGGGTATAGGAGATGATTGAGAAATACATAAAACACTCATGAAAGGAGCTATAAAAGTATTTTGACTGATAATTATTCCTCCAAGACTAACATGTGTAGGATTGATGATTTGTGTAGATGTAGCCATGATATGTGGAGTATACGTAGGTACATTAGGCAATGATGTTGGTATAGGAGTGAGATTTGCAACATGAATGGTTGGATCAGAGAAGTTAAGGGCTTCAACACAACTTTTCATAGGTATGATATCACAATATGAGATATGCCATGCAACACATCCACAACATGTTCATCAATTTAAATTATCCTCCTCAACCTTTCAATCAAGGGGATTGGCTTACTATTTGAATATTCTTGACCCATCCAATGTTTGAGCTTTTTCAAGTCATTAACAAGATTTTCCAATTGGTTAGGAGATACTTGTGTTAAGGAGTCATCATCATGAGAACTATGCGAAAAATGGTTCTCTATAATGTAATGTATTTCATGTGTAGGTATAGAGATTTTACCTAAATTTCCATGGAAAATGCTAGTTGACTCGGGTTCTACACTCTTGTATTTAAACTTAGCAAAGAGATAAGCCTATAGTTTCTTCTCACAAGGATATTAGATGTGTGATTCAAGGTCATTAAACTCACACACAAAGCTAGAGATGGAAGAGATGTCTAAACAATGCAAATCCTTAATAAATTGACCATTTAAACATTGCATAAAATGAAATGTAATTGTAAATTTATATCTCTAAATGTACAAGATGTAACAATTAATGATATATATCAGATCTAAATTAGAGTTAAGCATAAAAATCATATATTAAATGGAAAGAAAGATATAATGTGGGCACATATCAAGTAATGTCAATAAACCAAACCCTAAGATGAATGCATTAGATGTAACCACACAAATGATATAAAAATATGATTTAAATTATGTGTATACAACTCAGATCTAGATATCCAAATTAGAAGCAATATGTAATGAGTTAAGTTCACCAAAATGTAAGGTGAGGGAAATGATCCACTTGGCTCAAGATTATTTGGGCACAAAATGGATTTAGTTGTCCTTAATTGGGAGTTGAAAATGACTATGTAATTGTGGAAGATGAATGAAAGATATACGAAAAAATATGAAAAAATGATGACTTTCAACATACATGACAGTTAAGGAAACAATTACATAGATTTCAACATAAGATCTAGAAAGTACAGACAAAGACTAACTTGTGGTCTAAACTCAGAGTAGAATGGAAGGGACTCAGACAACTTGGAGGACTATTAGGGGACTCAAACAACTTGTTTTGGATATGAAAACATGTGTAGCATATCTCTTTTGACACTCAATCTGTACCTAAATCATTGTGTTTTCTAGCTATTACTTGCACGGATAAAAGATAATAAATGTTGAGTTGAATGGGGTTTTCCTAGGTCAAACCTTGGTTTAGGAATTAACTGTGAAATTGAAATAAATTAAAGTGGAATTGAAAATCTAATGCTAGGTAGTAGAGTCCAGATCTAAAAATTAACATCTATACCTTATAAGGCCTTGTTTGTGTCAAAATGCTCATAAAGATGTCAATGTTGACTTTAGGAATAGTTGATCATGGATGCCATCATGAATGAAAAGATCTAAAAATTACTCCTTGTCTTCAAAACCTTGGATGCATGATTAGTTGCTCTTGAGGAGTTGAGTTATTGTACTTGACATAAAATTGATAACTGAGTTGATAGATGCCAAAATGAGGGGGGTTAACTAACTTTTATACCTCTCCCAAATATTTTAGGGTGTGAATTTTGGAGAAAGATGACACAGGCTTCAATTTACCCCTCTTGCAAGCTAATCGTTTCACGGTTTAAATTTGGGCACCAATTGTGAGGACCTAGACAACTAGGGTGACTAGGTCTAGGGACCCAGAAATCCAAGACATCTTGGTCCTCCCAATGAAGCCCTAACTTAGGACTTGCATTACAAAATGCAGAGGGAAGCCATAATTTTTAGGAGAATTGAGCTTGACCAAACATGTTGGGCACAAGAGGCCAAGAACACTAAAATGAGGCCTAGGTGACCAAGAAATTACATAGGAATGTAATTTATGATGCTACATTTAGAAAAAATGTTAATATTTTTTTAAATTTTTTTTTTTCTACATTCTTGATCAATTTGTGATGCATCATAGTATAGTTGGAAAACTTGTACTTGACAAAATCTTGGTAGACCCAAAAATCTTGACTTGGAAAAAACCTCTGCAAAAAACTCTACAAATTATAAAATTGCTTAAATTTCAATAGAAACACTTTTTTTTTGTTGCTGTAAAATTTAATGATAATATATATGCAATTAGTCCACAAATGAATACAAAAGTGTTTTTTATTATATTTCATAAATTCAAGTGCAAATTGAGTACAAAATAACATTCTCTTACAAAATCTTGATGGATTATAGCATGATACAATAGATAGTTGACAAAATGATAATAGTAAACATAAAATTAAATAAAACATTTTACATCTTACTCTACCTTGATCTATTTAAAACTAGTGTAGGGGTAGAACTAAGAGTTCTAGTCCTTAAAGCCTGGTGTGGCTCCTTTCTTGACATGATATGCAATGAGTTGACCTCCATGTTAGTAGAAGATTCCTATGACGATGAATCCTTAGCCTCATTAATGTCATCCAATCCTACATATCTATTGTATTTTACTCCTCCAATACTTTCCTTCTAAAATGAAGAAGCTCAACTTTAGTAAACAATAAAGGTTGAGGGTATGATGAAGAGTCAAAGGGACCACTTGCATTAATGTAATGCAAGGTCTACCTAGAAGAAGGTTATGTGAAGGTATCGAGTGTGACATGACATGACCTACTACAATAGGTAATTTGTTTTTACCTAAGGATCGTCTACCAATATTATCCAAGCCACAAATATAGAGAGAAATAGGCTGAATAAGTTTGATATCCACTTTGATTTGATGTAAATATAAGTTTGTGCTACATGTTGTTAGACATGATTCATTATGCACTAAAGAATGTTTTATTGCATTACCATTGATAAAAATAATAATCTAAGAGGATCATATTGGTTTTGAATCTCTATAGAAGGTAACTCATACTAGGAAAATGTAAAGCCTATCTTGATTTCATGCTGTAGACACCTAAATTTGATTACATAATTTAGTAATCATATTTAGTCTTCTCCTAGGACATCTTGTTAATTAAATATTAATTATTTAATTAATTTATGTCATGCCCTAGTTAATTAATCTAATTAATTAACTATAGTCCAATTAATTATCTAAATGACAAACCCATAGTCTGATAATTAATTAAATCCCTATTCCTCTATTAATTTAAATGGATACATTTATCTAAATAAATTAATTCATAAATCCCCTTTTCCTCCCACTTGGAATTAAATAAAATATTTAATTCTAAAAATCCTAATTCCCCCCATTAGCTAATAATCCATGCTTAGCTAATCTAATCCTCCACTCATTCTCTCTCCTCCCATCACATCTTCCTAATCCTCCACTTACCCTCTAATCCAAGCCCAAATCACCCCTTAAGCATGTGCACAATCATAATCCAAGATTAAGAAATGCTAATCCAACTCAAAGTCAACCCTTATGACAACACCTCCACATCCTCCAATGAGAAATCAAAAGCCTCTTACACCTCTTACACACGTGTCCCCCTTCACACCTTCCAAAGTGGACACATCCCTCAAGCATTTGACCTCTCCTCTCATCCTCCACCATTTTGACACTTGTCACAATGCTATGCATTTGAGAAAGCACAATCCATGTGCTCTCCCTTGGATGCATCTCCATCGTTGCTCACTCCTCTTTTGCCCCTTAATCTCCACCGTCCATTTCATCCATTTTTCTATAAAAGAGAAGCTCTCCTCCTTCATTTTCATCCACCATTGAAGCAAAGTTATTATGCCCATTTCTCCATTGAAGCTTGAGCATAGCATTTGAGCACACATTCCATCCTTGGACAAATCTTCCACACTTGGAGGCTTTGAGGTTTTGAGGTTTGCATTTCCTTTTGAGTTTTGTCTTCATTTTGTGGGTCTTATCATAAGTGTTATCTAGTTTGTTTTGTTGAATGCTTAGCTTGCTTTCCATTCCTTAAACATTACATTTTTAGGTATTATATTTTGGCACGCCCGGTGGGACCCACTTCAAGGGTCATTTTCTCTCTATCTTTCTTGTTTTTCTTTGCAAAACTAACCCAAATACTAATTTTTCTTGTTGTTTGAGTGTGTTGCAAGGAGCTTTTTGGTATTTTACAGGTTCAGGGCCGAAGAAGACCTATTTTTGCAGCCATTCTCGCCGTCATATTTTACACAGCAACAACTTCTGAAAAATCCTTAGTTTTGCGAGAACGCTCATACAGACACGGGAACACCGATTACTCCGCGAGAACGCTTGTACGGCCTCGCGGGAACACACTCCCGCAACAAAAAATTCTATCTTATGTCCTTTTTTATTCTCTGTCCGTATTCTGACAGTAACCTGACTGTACCCTTTTCACGGGATCACATTCCCACAACACGGGAATGCACGTTGACTAGGTGGGTTTGCCTGTGTACCTTCTGTAAGCCGTACGACATTCTTTCTATAGTTTTTATTTTTACCCTCATTCCCGCATTGCGGGATCGTTGTTTGACCTTGTGGGAATGCTATTTTTGACCTAGCGAGATTGATAGTTAGTATTTGTAAGTTGTATGACTTTGTTTTTTCTGAGTTTTTCTTCCTTCATTCCCGCAACGCACAACGTGGGATCGATAGTTGACTCGCAGGAACACAGTTTGACTTGCGGGAATGCGGCCGCAGGTATCGAGCCTATGTTTTCATTTTCTTTCTGTCATTTCAATTTTTTTGATAGTCTTGCGGGAACGCCAGTATGGCTCTGCGGGAACACTATTTTTCGGCTGCAGGATTGTAGGTTTTTGTAGGAATGCGGGTTAATATTTTAAAATAGAATTAACTCACTTTACTTTTGGTGCATTAAAAAGAACAGTGTATGCCAAACAACACCTCATCTTTTCAATTTGGGTTTAAAATGAACAAAGGTTAAAATTGAACAAGACAAACATCACACTTCCTTTTGGTGCTTAAAATCAACACGCTCAATCTTGAATGCCTAAGGATAAAGAATCAATGCGATGAACACTTCTTTTGGTGCTTAAAAATCGATCAAACACAATCTTGAATGCTAAGAAGAGTAACACTTTCTTTGTTTTTTGCAAATCAAATCTCTATTTTTTAAGCATTGTCATTTACATTTCAAACAAAGAACTTTGCATGCTAAACACGAGTGTTTGATGTTCTAGAATAGAAAACACTTAGTCTTAATAGGTTCAATTTGGAATGAATACTTCTTGGCGTGTTTGAAGGAGTGTTTTTCAACACTTCCTTAGAGCTTTTCATTTTTTTGCATAAACCTTGTTAAAGTAAGCGACGTGGAAGCAATCCACTTGTATCCATATCCTCTCCCCTTGCCTTCGTGGATCTTGGGTGAAGAGAAAGATCAAGTTCGATTGACAACACTTCTAGCGAGGCCTGTCTAGAGAGAAGCACTTCCTCTTTAGAGAACGACCTCAAACTGGTAATTCCCCGGCTGGTATATAAACAAGGTGCTAAGCAAACTCTCACCTTATCCCCACAAGCTCAGGCGAGGTGTGTTGATGGTAGCCCAAGGTAGGTGAATATCCCTATGATTTTGGCATGGTCAACTAGGCTCTTAAGTGAGTCACGGGTGTACAAACTGATTGGGGGGACGCCACAGACCTTACTAGAAGCCATTAATTAGAAGCCTACCCAATCTATTCCTGAAAGTTATCATAATCTTTGTGCAAGGACCGACCCAAGTGGTTTCCCGGGTCGCCTAAAGATTACTCACCATATGTATTCCTCTTTTGGGATATCAAGCTGTGGGCAAAGGTTATGATACTAGCCTATCTTGTAGGTAGAAAGTGCTTGTATGTGTTCTTGAAAGTGACTTGAACTAGTGAAAACATTTGTTAAACATACATAATATAAGAATTACAAAGTTCTTTTGCCAAGAGAGATCATCTGCCTGTATCCTCCAAGATTGCTTTGTCTCTTGTGAGGACTGTTTGTCAAAACATTATCCCGAAAGTGAATTCAAGTTTGTTCAAAACCAAGCCAAGGTATACTTACCGCAGTCACTTCCTAGCTTGATCCAATCCTGTGAACAGTTACTCTTGTTGACCTATGACCCAAACTGTGAAGCATAAGAAAGCTAAGTTACCCATCCCGTGTGCATATCGAGAGAAGAAAGTTACATAAAGAAAGCTTAAATATTGTCAGCATATTGTCACTGCAGCCCATGAAGAAGAAAAGTACCAAACCCGATTGGATAACATACAATACAACACAAGGGTTAAGCAGTTTGCCTTTCAAATCCAAGCTAATCACCGCTTTGTCAGATTAGAGAGTGAAGACTAGTTGGCACAATCTCCTCCTCTTTCAAAACTGTGAAAATTGTCACAACATCCTCCATCTTAGGTAATTCAATAGGTGCATTTCCATCATCCCCTTTTAGAAGCATCATTTAGCATCATTATCCCAAATCACTATCCTAGATCCGTATCATATCCAAGAACTTGCCTTGAGTTGTCCTATCCTTATTTACACAAATCAAAATCTCGAAGCTTCACCCATTCGACTAAGCATTGTCTAGGGTAGCTAGTACTTGCTCATGTGGACCTCATCATCTCCATCCAGAGATTGGCCCACACTAGTAAGGATCCCATCATCCAAAGATCACAAGTCTCTCTGAGGACGACAATCCACACATTTTGATCCCCCATCAGGAAACGTAACCCATCTCGATCCTCTTCCAAGTAGCGTATCACTAGGAATCCTACATTTAGATCATCACCTAGTTCATCTCAAAATCCAAATCCCCATCCTTAGCATCATTCCAATACATCTTCATTCTCCCTCATCTTAGGACATTGCATTTTCATGCCTATTGTGACACGATCAAAGAAAGGAAAAGGGATGGATTCCAACCAGGCCACTACTTCGGCGGACCCAAATGATTCCATAGGTGAAATGGTGATGTATGACCCTCCGACAACAATAGTTCAGAATGTGTGGGAAGATCCCAGTGAGACACCCACTACCAATTCCATGGAGGATTTCATGTGCCTTCCAGGACATGCGCAAATGGTAAGTGCAATCATCGCATAAAATCATCTGGCCATCTTGGAAAACTATGCACAGGAGGGTACTCCCATCCCACCTTAGTTACACTCTTTTGACCCCACAAACCGCTTCCACATCTCTGCCAATGTTGATTCATTTGTCATCTAGCAAGTCCATGATCCAACCATGCAAGTATCCCATATGGCTTCACCTATCCCACATCTCTTGCAACCTAGTATGACGACCCCCGCAAGCACACCACTTTCCATCATGGGCCTACTACCCCTTGCTTCCTCATAGATAGCCACTCAAGTGCAAGCATCTACTCAAGCAACGCCGCCTCTCGTTGCATCAACACCTCTTTCACAAGGAGTCACACAAACCACCCCACCTACATCCACCCCACAATCTCAATCCACGCAAATGCCTCTCACATTTGTGGTTGGCACGCAGACCCAACAAGTCACCTTCACAACAGGAATGCCACATATGCCATCCCACAATCCTCCATCGGCACTGCAAACTCCTATATCAGTCCCCACGTTTGTGGCCAACTTTGCATCACAAACCCTATCAGGAATCAGCGCCACCTGGAGCCTCAGCCAAGCACAAATGAATGCCATGGGCATACCCAAACATGGCCAACTTTACTAGAAGGCTCATAAAAAACAAACCTTCCCACAAGCAGTACAACAATCGACCCCATCATCATTTTCTAAACCTCCACCTGCATTTACCAACTATTTGTCTATTCCATCCACCACTTAGCAAACCAAACCTCCACAATCGTAGCAACTCGGCGCTACCCATCGTAGTAACTCCCATATGAAACCACCTATAGTGCACACCCAAGCCACTATTCCCACTCTCAGTAATGCGGGTATGCACCCATCTTATATTGGTCAAGCTCATCACCAATCCCAAACTCAACCATTTGACCAACCTCCCCTGTAGCAACAATACTTCTCGACTCCACAAGCCAACCCCCTCATCGTGTAGCAGCAAGCCTTTCCGCAACACACACCCACCTTACATTAGAAATACATCACTCAACAAGCTAGCTAGAACCCCTTCCAGATGGCCTTTTCAGCCAGACAATCCATGTTCCCTTGCTCACCATATCCTCCATTTTCATCCACGCCATCTGACCCATTCTCACTGGGAGTACCTGCTCCAGTACCTACCAAGTCAGAATGGGAAGAAATGAGAAATGCCATCAAAGAGCTTAAGATTGGTACTGAGACTAAGACATTCAAGTTCGAAGAGGTTTGTCCATATCCGTTCGATAGATCAATCATAGCAATCCCCTTCCCTAAACATTTTGAAACACCAAAGTTTGACAAGTATCGAGGGAAGGGTGATCTAGTCAACCATGTCAAAGAATTTTACATGGCATGCTAGGAGGTGGCATTTAATGACATTTTCCTCATGCGGCTCTTTCTCAAGAGCCTAGGAGGGCCCTCTCTCAAATGGTTCTACAAAATACCTTATGGGTCTGTCTCCACATTTCCAAAACTTTTAGAAAAATTTGTCGCCCAATATGCACACAACATTGAGAACAAGCTCACCTTATTGGACCTGTGCAATACCAAGCAGAAGGGAGGTGAAACTCTGGCTGACTACTTGCAGCGATGGCAAAATCTCACCACGAGATTGTCATACCAACCACCAGAAAAACACCTAGCCAAGATATTCATTGATAATCTACATCCAAAGCTATCCCATTCTATGAAGATGAACTACATTCAGACCTACCAAGACATTAAAGGGAAAGGCATGGATATTGAGCGAGCTCTTTTGGACGATGGTAGCATCAAACACTATAAGGAAAGCTCTCAAGATAGACCAAACAATGATCATTCTTGATATTGGAACAAGAATAAGAATGTGGTCACTGATGGAGCCATAGACACCAGGAATTTCCAAGTTGTGGTTACAGGTCCTAATCCCCCTCCTCCAGCATATCAACAGAAAACACTTGTATACCAACAACAAGCACCCGCCTACCAACAACCACCCTGTCAGCCTCCTGTGAATCAAACCAATGCTATATCTGTTACTCAAGGATGAAATAAGCCCCATGTTCAGAATGACCCAAAGCGCACATTTACACCCCTTGGAGAACCCTTGGATGCTGTCTTCCGCAAGATGGTGAGTGCCAACCTGGTTGTGTATCCACAAACCCAACCCTTTGATGATTTGACACCCAAGCTAGCCTGGTACAAGGATAATGAGTACTGTGAATATCATCGTGTTAAGGGACATGCTACCACTAAATGCATGAAGCTCAAGAACTATGTCTAGGATCTTATAGACAAAAAGGAGATCACAGTCAACGCTCCTACCCAAGCGTCACCCAATGCCAACCTGCAAATCTACCAAAATGTGTTTCCTAAACACAATGCCGAAAAAGCTCAAGTTAATGCTAACCCTCATGCTGACCAAGATAAGGGTAAACAAGGTGACCATGGTGATGGAAAAGATTATACCACTGCCTACATAAACTACGATAAATTCATTGGTTGTATCTCCTAGGTTGAGCTTACTGTGAATGCGATCCATGTCAGAGGTGCTGACAATCAATATGCCATTACTACCCATAGAGGCCGGATATTTGTTGCCAGTGCTGATACTACAACTGTCCCCAATGCACAATATAATCTCCTGGAACACCTTGGGAACACACCTGCACAAATCTCCATCCTTGATCTCCTTCGCACATCACCCCTCCATCAAGAAGTCCTGAACAAAGCCCTCCAAGAGGCCCGCGTCCTGCAAACATCAATGCCATCCAATTCAAGAACCTTGTGGGGCACCTATCCACACTGTCCACTCTCTCTTTTCAGCAATTTGACATGCCATCTATCGAACCAGATCATAATCTCCCACTCCACATCACCGTCATGATCAATGACTTTTCCATTAAATGGGTCATGATAGATAATGGTTTGGCCCTAAATATTTGTACGTTAAAATTTGTTTAGTAGATTGGCCTCACAGAAGTAGACATATCCCATGAGGTGATCACCATCAAGGCCTATGATAATCTTGAGCGTACCTTTGAAGGTACCATTTTATTGCCGATCAAAATTGGTCATGTCATGCAGGACACAGTATGCCACATTGTTGATCTTGACCTCCCTTACAACATCCTCCTGGGTTGTCCATGGATCCACTCCATTTGGGTAGTCCCTTCCACCTATCATCAGTGCATCAAATTTCCTTACCAAGGCACTGAGATCACCATCCACGCAGATCCCCAACCTTTCGCATACTACCATGCAATCGAAACCTCATTTCCCCACTCCACTCACTATCCTAGAATTGACATTGGCACATCTGTCACCAGCTCTTCTTGATCCCATTGCGATCCAGAAACAATCCTCATCTCCACCCTTTCCTCTATCAAGATCAACAACAAAGGCTGTGGAGAATACAGTCTCATTGATGCTTTTGCAGTAGGGGCTCTTCCCCTAGATCCGCACACACAAGGATGACCCTCCCACCAAACCAAGGCTCCTCAGGAGGGTCCTAAAATAAAGACCATGGGAACATCTTCTTTTGTTTCCAATGAAATCCTAAATGGTCAGGAGTTGGCCCCAGATATCAACCAATGGCTATATAAAGATCCTCCACCTCCAGGTACTAAGGTCCTCAGATACTTTAAAGATAAATACCCCATACCGCACAAATGGGCAATTGAACAATGGGACTATCAAGGAGGAGGTCTAGGACCCAACGAGGCTGGGATGAAAGACCCTATGGAAGCCTCTAAAATTCTAGAGACTCAAGGCCTCAGCTTTAATCCCCCTTGCCTGCACATACGAGGACCCGACACCGTAACTGGGGGCACCAATTCACCCAACGCAACCCTTTTGAGAATCCAAGATGAACTTGTGGAAGTCGAAGATGTTACGGAAGAGGAATAAAAATGGTCCTACGATGATATCTTTGATGACAAAACCTTCTTGGGCAATTCTGTCCTTCACCAACTCACCATTAACCTCATTGACCTCCCCCTCATTCATCCTGATCTCATAGACTAGGACCAACTAAGCGTAGTACATATCGATGAGTTTGAAAGTGAGGAAGCACTTCTAAGATTCATGGGTGCCATAGATCAACAATCAGAATGGGGGAAAAAATTGACCGAAGTCTATCAGCTCAACCCAAAGGGATACTTTGGGGAAGAGGAAGTCTCTAGGTGCAAAAGTAAAAATAAAAAATAAAATAAAGAATCCTCATGTGAAAACCCCTCTGGGGCACATCCGGATTCAAAAATAGTAAAAGTAAAGGGTGTATCCGATAGTGAAAACCTCTTTGAGGTGCTAGATGATGGAGACATGCCTCTTCCTCCTATCCAAGATTACCGGTCAGAATAATCATCCATAGTCATTGAGGAGACCAAGCCAATCAATCTCGAAACAGAGGAAATCCCTCGGATCACATACATCACAACAACTCTAAATGAAGCAGAAGAGATGGCCCTGGAAGCCCTTCTCTGAGAATCAATAGGAAATTTTTCATGGTCATATGCCCATATGCCCAAACTCGACCCTAATCTCGTTGTCCATCATCTAGCAGTGAATCTTGATGCCAAACCAGGCAAGCAAAAGTTGAGGCGAATGCATCCAAAAGTGGCCTTGTTAGTAAAAGAAGAACTTGAAAAGCTTCTCCAAGCTAAGATCATTAGAGCCATTGATTATTCAGACTAGATCTCTAACATGGTACTCGTTGTAAAACCCTTAGGCAAAATAAGAATTTGTATTGACTTTCGAGATCTTAACAAGGCATGTCTGAAAGATGATTTTCCATTGCCCAACATAGACATGATCGTAGACCTCACTGCTGGGCATGAGATGTTGTCACTGATGGATGACTTCTTAGGGTATAATCAGATTAGAATTGTAGAAGCAAACCAACACAAAACTACTTTCACCACACCATGGGGCACGTTTTGTTATAACATGATGCCATTCGGGCTGAAGAATGCGGGAGCTTCCTATCAAAGAGCAATGACTGCAATTTTTCATGATATGATTCATAAGATCCTTGAGGACTATGTAGATGATATTCTAGCAAAATAAAAAACATGACTTGAACACCTTGATGTCCTTGAAGATGTGTTTGACCGCTTGTACAAGTATGGCCTTAAATTGAATCCAAAGAAATGTGTATTTGGTGTGACATCTGAAATTTTTTTGGGGTTCATTGTGTCTGGACATGGCATAGAGATTGATCCCAAAAAGGTGAAAGCCATCATGGGAATGCCTCCTCCCAGAACACTCAGATAGTTGAGGAGCTTACAAGGAATGTTGTAGCCAGTTTGACGATTCATCTCCCAACTAGTAGATAAGTGTCAGCCATTCATGCACCTGTTGAGAAAGGATACCTCCTTCAAGTGGGACCCCATCTGTCAGCGCAACTTCAAAAAACTCAAGGAATATCTAGCGAATGCACCTATTCTTGTTCCACCAACGCTAGGAAGGCCCCCCATTTTGTACATATCTATAACTACTACAGCGCTGGGGGCACTCTTAGCACAGCTTGATAATGATAGAAAAGGGTGGGCTGTTTATTACATTAGTTGTACATTGGTTGGCTATGAGCTGAACTATTCTCCAATGGAAAAGGCCTGCTTGGAAGTGGTTTTTTCCACTCAGAAACTTCACCACTATATGCTTAGTCACATAGTAAAGCTAATCTCCAAGGTCGACCTGCTCAAATACCTGCTATCAAAGGCCACACTTACAGGATGAATGGCAAAATGGGTAATGCTTCTTAGTGAATTTGACATCCAATATGTCGACCAAAAAGCCATCAAGGGACAAGTTATTGCTGATTAGCTTGTAGAAGCTCCCTTAGTCAACACATACCCTCTCGAAATGGAATTCCCAGACGAGCATCTTTGTATGGTCAAAGAACAACCCCAATGGAAATTATATTTTGACGGCTCCTATACATCACATGGGTCAGGGGCATGCATACTATTTTTAACCCCTCAAGGAGACTACATCCCAAAATCCTTCAAGCTAGGATTTATGTGCACAAACAACATTTCAGAATATGAAGCCCTCATGGCAGGTCTCAAAACTACCATCCACTGGAATATCACATAACTAAAAGTCTTCAGAGATTCCCAATTGATCATCAAGCAAGTCCTTGACGAATATCAAATGAAGGACAACAAGCTATTGCCCTACAAAGAGCTTGTAGATAAACTCAAAGAACACTTTGTTAGCATACAGTTCACACAACTGCCAAGACTTCAAAATAAGGCACCAGATGCTATGGCCACCATCGACTCACTATTGGAAATCCCTCGTGATGCTACGCAATATGAGTTTCTAGTCAAGCAGCTACACACGCTCGCTTACGAGAACGCTGACACTGATATGGTATGCATCTTGGTTGGTCCCTAGTCCCCATGGTACCATGACATTCACACTTATCTAAAGAATGGTATCATATCTCCTCACCTCACAAACACCCAACACTAGAACCTTATTCGTAGAGCATCCTGCTACACTCTTGTAGCCAACACCCTATATCATCGTGGGTATCATAACGTCCTCTCCTGATCTCTAGACTCGAACGAGGTCACTGTGGCTTTACAAGAGCTTCACGTTGGTATTTGCGGTTCTCACACGAGCAATATCATCCTTGCAAAGTAGCTACTTAGAGTTGGGTATTATTGGCTGACCATGGAGCATGACGCCTGCGAGTTCATAAAGAAGTGCCTATAGTGCCAGCAACATGCCAATTTGATTCATGCACCAACATAGGACTTACAACCCATTGCACCCCCATGGCCCTTCTCATGTTGGGATTTTGACCTTGTTGGCATGATCCACCCTCATTCTTTTGACAGACACAAGTATATCATCACAGCCACCGAATACTTTACAAAGTGGGTAGAAGCAATTCTGCTCAACTTAACTACTAGTGTCTAGATCTCCAAATTCATCCTCTACCACATCATTTTCTATTTCAGCATTCCCTCCACCATCTTCATAGATCATGAATTTCCATTTGAAAACCAACATGTCACAGAGCTTTGTGATTAGTTTCACATCCACCAATGCTTTTCTAGCCCATACTTTCCACAAGGGAACGACCAAGCTGAGGCAACTAACAAAACCATCCTCAAAATCCTCCAGAAAGTTGTCAATGATTCTTGTCATGACTAACATTTGCAAATCAATCCTGCCCTCTAGGCCTACCACACCTCATTCCATACCCCCACAGGCACCACCCCATACTCCCTAGTAAATGGTGCTGAAGTTGTTCTGCCAATCGAGGCCGAAATCCCTTCACTACACATGTCCATGAAGAACTATATCACAGATGAAGGTTATCACGTGGCACGCCTGACACAACTAGACTTGTTAGATGAAAAGAGGCAATGAGCCTATGACCACCTGATCATGTACCAAAATCATCTCAAGAGGAGCTTCAATAAAAAGGTACACCCTCGACAGTTCCAAGTGGGAGACCTAGTCCTGAAAGAGAACCATAAAGTACAAGCAAACCGTGAAAAGAAAGGAAAGTTTGAGCCCCCCTGGTTAGGTCCCTACATGGTGACAACTTGCTTTGGTTTCAGTGCTTATCAGTTGTCTAAACCTGAAGGGGAGCCTCTTCATGATCCTATCAATATCATACATTTAAAGCGGTTCTATGCTTGAACCATTAAATATGATCCTGAAAAAAATCCTAAAAATCAAATATGATCCTGAAAAAATTATAAAATGTCTTGAAAAAATCATCATCCTGGTGAAAACCTAGTAAATAGGCACCATACATAATGGACCGTATCATTATCTATCAAAATCCTGTTCCCAACCCATCTAAATCCATTCACCACTTTTCATTCCGTTTCACCCATCCCTTGTTCCCAAGGTGTCATTCCCATTGCGCCAACACACGAGATTCACTATCCTACTTCTTGCAATGCTATAAATACTCACTGTATATAGTGTCTCCATCTTATACATATCATTTTGGTTCCTCCTAGCAGTACCCTTTGATCACAAAGCACATGACCCGAATGATCTCAATATCAGCAATGTTCCGTCAGCAAGTATCCCGCGTCACTGTGATTCTCCAAAAGTTGTTTGTTTGCCCAACAATATTCCCAATACAATCAGTCCCCATCAACCAGGTCCTTGTAGGATACATCCTTCCTCCATGTCTGGCCTAATCTCAACATCCATAGTCAGTCGATCTCTTTTGGCAAAGGACATCTTTTGATCTTATCGCATTGATTTCAGTTGCTTGTTTTATCTTTTCGGTTGATTTTGTGATCTCAGTTGACTACTCCCATTAAGGCCACCATGATCATTTATATCATGGTGTATTGTGACAGGAGGTGTTATTCTGGGGCACGATATTTTGTTTTCTTCTTGTGAGTCAGTCGGACATGACCCTTGCATGTTTCACTTGTGATCTTTTGGGTTACTTGGTGCACTTGGGAAATGTTGTTTGTTTGTGGGTTCCCTCGCATCATTTCCACCATGTGTCCTTTGAGGTGCATGAGTGATGCTGGGGCAATCCTTGTGTGTCTATTTCATGTCAGTCCTATGCAATGCTAGCGACATGACCTCACATTCCTAGTAACTGTGGTTCGTCCCTTCTATTGCTATATCAAAATAAGTGCTCAAAACTACATGGTGGTGTTCCCTTGGAACATCCCATGATCAAGCTTCATGAAAACATCCTCCACCCTATCCAAACATCTAAACAAAGATCCCATCACCCCTATCAAGTATCAATGCATCATCCCAAAAATAGAAAACCTCCTCCAAGAGCTTCTCTCTTGCATCTCCCTTGCACCCCATTTTTCACTCATCTCCCTCACATTTTTGATTGTTGGATTGTGATTGTGCATATATCCCCCCATCCCCCTCCCTCTCTCAGTGAGGGTGCAATCGGGCAGTGATATGTTGAGCCATTTATGTACACCTCATCCTCGATCTTCCATCTGCATTCAGATTCTCTCATTCACCTTCCTCACATACATGCTTTTCATTTCCCATTCCTATCCTAGGTTGCATTGTGTCATCTCATCCTACGTTCATTCATTCTCTTTCATTAATTAGATCCATTTCATATCATTTTAATCTTGCATTGTTAGGATTCATTCTTAGGTGCATTCATCTCATTTATCATATCATTTCATATCATTTCGATTCATTTTTTAGGCTTCATTCTTAGGTGCATTCATCTCATTTATCATATCATTTCATATCATTTAGATTCATTTTTGTTAGGCTTCATTCTTAGGTGCATTCATACCATTCATCATATCATTTAGGTTCATTTTAATCTTGCATTGTTAGGGTTCATTTTAGATTCATTTCACATCTCATCGCTAGGTTCATTTTAACCTTGCATTGTTAGGGTTCATTTTAGATTCATTTCACATCTCATCCCTAGGTTCATTTTAATCTTACATTGTTAGGGTTCATTTTAGATTCATTTCATCATCTCATTTTAGATTCATTTTAATCTTGCATTGTTAAGAGTTCATTTTAGGTCTATTTCTCATCTTTCATTAAGTTGTCTTAGATTCATTAGGTTCATTTTGCAGTCTTACATTGTTAAGTCATTTTCTTATCTTGCATTGTTAAAACATGTTACATATCCATAAACATATGCATCGCACCACAACATACATACATCATATATAAAAAAACATTTCCATCATATCCTGCATCCACAAACCATCAACACATACATCTCATATAACCATCTCATAAAGCATAACATATAGAAATCACATCATATCCTACATCACACACGTGTGAGTCTCACAACATATCAAAATCACATCACATCCTGCATCACCCATATCAGTACATCATATGCATCCATACATTCATACATTACACATCATATCCCACCTAGCTCATCATATATATATCAAAAAAATCATCACAAGGAATAAAGTACATGTCCCAACCCAAAAAGCATAAATGAATAAATGTCTGTCTAAGTCCATGATAATACCAATAGTACAGATATAAATATACAATTGGGACTATGCCCTCCATCAATAAATGAATCATACAAGAACATAATCAAAACTGCAGCATATCACTGCCTATCTGCCTCTCCTGAGGGAGGCTACATATCAAAATCCTTGTCCAGGGGGTCTGCCTCTAGCGGTACCTATAGGATGGGCAACCAGCTCACTGATCCCTGTATCCCTGTACCCTGTATGCATGTAGTGTGTACCACCCAGGATATTAGAACAACCCTTGTATTCATGTCCATCCCTGCACCTGTGTCTGATCCCTCTACCTCTGCCATCTGTACTGAACCGTTGACCGAGTGTTGCTGACTCTATGTGTGGCCTGATCGACGGCTCCCCTACCCTATCTTGTGGCCGCCACTAGCCCTTGTCTTGTGGCTCCCACTAGAGCGTATCCTCCTACTCCCACTTGACCATGAACTTGCAAGCAGTGGCCAACTCAGATCCCTGTAATGATGTGCTCAATCAGGTGACACAACTGCATAGTATAATCCCTGATAGAACCTGATCTTCTCACCCAGTCTCACCAGTTTCCGCTGCAGGTGAGACACCTCTCCTGACTGCTCATGGGATCCCCATGTGGTGGTATCCCTATCCCCTAGTAGTTGGTCCCACTCTAATTGCAAGCCATCCCTCTCCACCCATAGACCATCTCTCTCTACAATCAGGGCATCTCTCTCCCTCCTCAACTGATCCCTCTCATGTTGGGTCATCAGTCCCTCCTGTATAGACTGCGCTAAGTGCGCAATCAATACATCTCTCTTTGTCATCAGTTCTCCTCTCTCCCTCCTCAATCCATCTCTCTCCCCCACCAGCCCATCCCTCTCAGATCTTAGTGTATCCCGCTCCACCTGTATGTCTCGAAGCATCTATTTAGTGGTCTCATGGGTGGCCTGTAGTGAGGCTAGGTGAACTGTTGCATCAGCACCCCCACCCCTAGATGATCCAGATCTTACTATTGGTGGTGGTCCTATTGGTGGTGGTGGCCCTGCTCGTGGTGGTGATCCTGGTGGTGGTCCCCCTACAAGTATCTATAGCTGATCCCCTCCCCCACCATCCACATCCATCCCATCTCCATCTCTATCTCCATCTCCTCTCCCTCCATCTCCTCATCCTCTCCCTCCATCCCCCCCTTCTCTTGGCTCTCCCTCCAACCACCACCCTCCCTCTCAGCCCCCTCCTCCCTTGGCCCCTGTATACGGTAGGTGCCGCTCCCTCCCCATCAGGTAATCCTGACCTCCCCACAGCCCTAGGTGGCTGGAACTAGGTGACATATGCTAGTGTGGTCCCTAGGTCTGCCACCCCTCCAACCCAATCCCAATGAAATGGTGCCATAGCCTAATAAGCAACCAAAAACCCTCCCCTATCCACTAGTGGACCAAAATCTGCTACCCTCTCCCAAGTAACCTGGTGATACCATCTCTCACCATCTGGTCTATCCTGCATGAATCCGAACTGATGAGATGTCCTATCCGGTCTATACTGCTCTATGATGTAGTCCCATCATCCTGTGAGGTGTGTAGGCATCACCATGTATGGGAGCTCCTGTGCATCCTCACCCCATGGCTCCTATCCAAGGTATGGATGCCATGTAATCCCATCTCGTATCCCGTTTGTTAGGAATAAGGTGTCTCCACCTTGGATAATTCCTATTCTTATTATTTGTTTTGTAAAATGTATTTCTTGCAAATAATGTAATTAAGTGTGAGTGTACATGTCTAGTTGGCATGTTGATGTGTCACTCCACTTGATGTGTCAGCATCTTGAATTGTGTGTAAGGAGATCATGGCTGAAACGGTTATGACAGATTCCTATGACACGTAAGAGCTATGTTTGGAAGATTCAATGATAGGTGAAGACATGTGGCAACTGATAAAATTGAGTACTATACACTCTTCCCCAATCATGGGGGGTTCCTATTTTCTCAGAGAATGGTAAAACCCTAATACGACTATCTTTGGAAGTTTCCCTAAAAAGGGAAGCGCATGATATAAGCATTTTTAGGGTTGCAAAGATAGGATAAGTTAGTGTATTGTTGGAATATTTTATGCTACCGCGATTTGTCTTCAAGAGTTGAAAAAATCTTCTGAAAGAACTTGCATTGCAAGTGTATTGTAAACTGTAATAGTTTTGATTAATACACTGTGCAGGTTTTGGAGTGCTGGGGTTTTTACCGAAAGGTTTCCCTAGGGTAAATCATTGTGTCATTCTCTATTTTCTGTATGCATGGTATATGGTTACAATATCATTGTTAAAGTAGTTAATGAATTTGAAATTGTAAGGATTTAAAAGAATTTGCACAATACTTTCCTTTAGAGATTAGTGTAGGAAGTTGTTTCCGCACCTGAGTTTCCTTACACCGTCTAGCGTCTCCCACCAGAAGTCAGTATTCCTAAACTCATGATATGTCACCAACTCTCCCCATCTATATGTTGCAGGTTGATCTACCTACCTATCCACTTGTCCCAGAGGCCGTAGCACTGTTATGTGCTCCCAAGCCCACACCTGTAATAAGGAGGCAAACCCAAAGCTCCTCCCCATCGTTCCCGCTCTATGATAGAAAATTTGGTGGAGGTCATGATACATCTCTGCTAACATTAGTGTACCCCATGCTGCTAGTACTCCTGCATCCACAATCTGGTAGACCACTGGGATAAGAGCTAGTGTGACGCTCTTTCCCCTAGTGTCTGGAGAAAGATATCCTGATACTAATCCTAGCACATAATAGTGGACCCGTCAATTTGTGGGTGCCATTGCTGCATGCTATGCTAAAGCCAACTGCCCACATGCCCAAATTGGCTACACCCCTAGCCTCAATAGTGGCACCACTGCTTGGTCTAGTGTGTATACACCTACCACCATAGGTCTCCCTCGCACTGGCAACTAGAAGATACGATACACATCCTCCAAAGTCACCGTCATCTCCCCAGTGGGTAGATGAAAAGTCCCTATCTCTGAGTGCCACCGCTTGCACAATGTTGTCACTAAGGACATGAATGCCCATTTGCATGGCATCCGCGCTAGATAGCCCAAGTCCAATGCATCCACCTGCACCTAGTCTACAGCTGTGAATTGCTCGCCAATCACCAAGATCGCAGTGTGTCTCTCTCGACTATTCATTCGATCCACCAACCACTGCATCCAAGCCAAGTTAGCATGTCAGTTTCTTTCTCTACCTAACCCTAACTTTATTTTCCCCGCATTCCCGTGAAGAAATTTTTTCCCGCATTCTCGCAGGTTTTGTTCTCCCAGCATTCCCGCAAGGCACTCTATCCTTGCGTTCTCATCAGGGAACCCCTTCCCCTATTCCTGCAACCCACCCCCGGCCGTGGGAACTCATTCTTGTGCCGCTTACCTTTTTTCCCTTCCCCCCGTGAGAATGCCATTTTTTTGGCACCCCGTTGCCCACCTGCGAGAACGTGATCCCGCAAGAGATCCTTGTGAGATCGTGGTCCCGTAAGAGATCCTTGCGAGATTGCGGTCCCACAACCCCTTCAAGGATTTTTGTGATCTCGTGAAACCTCCCTGACCCATCAAATTTTGGTTCCCCACACATGCTTTGCAGGAACGCGTTCCCGCCAGGCACGCGCCTCATGGGAATGCACTTTTCTAAGCTACAAAATGCAATAAATGTGCCAAAAACATAATGAAAAGTTTAGTTTTTTGATCCTACCTCTCAGTTTGGTGCTCCATTCCGCTGTACACGTCTCACAATGTCAGTCCGGTGTGTCGGTCATCCTCTCTGTGCCATCTTGTCCTCACTTATCAGAGCTCTGAAGTCACGATTTCTAGGCTCTAGGTGTGCAAATGAATTGATTTTGGCCCCTCCGACCCTTTTAAAGGCCTTCCTGAACCCCCATTTTCACTCCTGGATGCCCTCTTTCCTCCTGTTTCTTCCCTTCCTTCTCATTTTCATTCCTCATGGCCTTTTTCACCTTTCTTTCCCTCCATCCACCTCCTTAGCCCACAACACCCTTCCTATCTTTCACCCCTTTTTTCCTTTTGAGCCACCACCCGGGCCCCTTTTTCTTTCCCTGCCATCCTCTTGAGGGGGCATCATCCAGTCACATCCTGATCCATAATTGGGGCAACTCTACTATCTAGTCTAGTCTTTATGTCGTCTCTTTATTGTTAAAAACATCTTCGAAGTAGTGTTATTTTAACACTACGTCGAAGAGGGGCAAAATGTAGACACCTAAATTTGATTACATAATTTAGTAATCATATTTAGTCTTCTCATAAGACATCTTGTTAATTAAATATTAATTATTTAATTAATTTATGTCATCCCCTAGTTAATTAATCTAATTAATTAACTATAGTCCAATTAATTATCTAAATGACAAACTCATAGTCTGATAATTAATTAAATCCCTATTCCTCTATTAGTTTAAATGGCTACATTTATCTAAATAAATTAATTCATAAATCCCCTTTTCCTCCCACTTAGAATTAAATAAAATATTTAATTCTAAAAATCCTAATTCCCCCCCAATAGCTAATAATTCATGCTTAGCTAATCCAATCCTCCACTCATTCTCTCTCCTCCCATCACATCTTCCTAATCCTCCACTTGCCCTCTAATCCAAGCTCAAATCACCCCTTAAGCATGTGCACAATCATAATCCAAAATTAAGAAATGCTAATCCAACTCAAAGTCAACCCTTATGACAACACCTCCACATCCTCCAATGAGAAATCAAAAGCCTCTTACACCTCTTACACACTTGTCCCCCTTCACACCTTCCAAAGTGGACACATCCCTCAAGCATTTGACCTCTCCTCTCATCCTCCACCATTTTGACACTTGTCACAATGCTATGCATTTGAGAAAGCACAATCCATGTGCTCTCCCTTGGATGCATCTCCACCGTTGCTCACTCCTTTTTTTCCCCTTAATCTCCACTGTCCATTTCATCCATTTTTCTATAAAAGAGAAGCTCTCCTCCTTCATTTTCATCCACCATTGAAGCAAAGTTATTATGCCCATTTCTCCATTGAAGCTTGAGCATAGCATTTGAGCACACATTCCATCCTTGGACAAATCTTCCACACTTGGAGGCTTTGAGGTTTTGAGGTTTGCATTTTCTTTTGAGTTTTGTCTTCATTTTGTGGGTCTTATCATAAGTGTTATCTAGTTTGTTTTGTTGAATTCTTAGCTTGCTTTCCATTCCTTAAACATTACATTTTTAGGTATTAGACATGCATAAACTCCAATGATGGTGCTATATCATTAGGTCTCTCAGAAGGAGGAACTACTATCTTTTGAAAAGGAAGCATTCCATGGTATGTAGGTGAGGTTTGAGTCAACTCTCAAAGCAATATATTTTTTGGAGTAGCACAAAGTTATTCAACAAGACCATACTCCTTTTTAAATAGGTTGAGTAAGGCGAGGTACAAGAGGAAACAATTGTTGAGAAGTGGGAAGAGAAGGAACAAATGATACATGGTTGGGTTTCTTATTATTTCTCGTGTTGTATGTGTGAGAAATTGCATGATAACTATGTTGTTGATTTATTTGATCTCTTTGACTGAGTTTTTTTACAAAATGTAAGATGGTGTTGGTGTAATTAAGGTATTTTACTTTGGTTAATTCACACCTAGGTACTAATTATACTTGAATTAAGATTACTTAGGGGATTTCATAGGAGTGGTTGGAGAATTTTTACTTTATATCGACTTATCATGCTATTATTTTATGATATCCACTTATAGTGGATGGACTTTTCCACCTTTGGCGGGTTATACACCTTTGTGGTCTTATCACTTTATCACCCTCCACATTTGTTGCACATACTTTATTACACATTGGAGGATGACCCACCTCTGGTGGACATGTGATTCTGCCTTGGATGGGTGATAAGTTGTCTTTTGATTATCATGTAATGAGATATTGACACTTTTCATTATCTCATTCATACCTTTGTACTCACCTTGGATATATAACCAAGGGGTATTCTATGTAATGATCAACCAAAAATCCAATATTACAACTATTGTATTGCATTCTTGGTGAGAATACAATTTATTCTTATCATATTATTTCTCTTGTTATTGCGATTTCCATTACCTTTAGATTTTGGGTGGCTACATTCATAGCCAAATATTACATGGTATAAGAGCCCATAGAGTGCCATTGGTTTTCCATTCGAGATATTTGAGTGCATATTTTGGTAGAATTTGGGGTGGTCCTCTCCATAGCTTTCTATTGTAAGGAAAAATTGGAGCTTGCTAGTAAAAATCAGAGGTTAGAATCACATTGAGGAGGTCCAAAAATCTTAAGATTAGCTTTTGTTTCATCCAAATTAGACACTAGAGGCCAAATATATAGCTATTTGAAGTTTGGAGGTGTGACACCAAATTAGGCATTATAATTATGGAATAAATTTTCAAAAAAATATGTCTCATTTATCTAGACTCCTTTTTTCAAGCAATTATTTTTGATTTGGGGTAGAATTTCATGCTCTACGTAGTGGTGCAGGTGGTTTTTGATCTCTGTGTCTAATTTTTTTAGAAATCACATAATCTCATTTATGCAACTTCCAAGGCCTCGTTCAGGTTCATATGGACTCTTTTAAAAGTGCATATTATTTTTCTATATTTTACAATAGTGCTATCACTTTATAGAGAATATGATAAGAAATTGAACTTTTATAATTTTAATACATAGACCTTATTTTGGTCTTTTCGATAGTGATCTAAGCCTCTTATACCTTATTGCAATAATTGTAATAATTAAAATGGAAGTTCCAAGAAAGAAAAAGAACGATAATTTTTTTCTTTATTATTGAATAAAGTTTTTTTGTAATAAAATGTTTTTAATTTTTTTTTAATAAGTTTTTAAAAATAAATTGCTAATAAATATGCAAGTTGGGAACAATTTTTTTTCCACCTACCACACATGTTGCAACAATTAGTCCTCTAATCGACAACCTCAGGGGCCAGTTGCTCCTATATTCTCTTGGCATATCAGTCCAATTAGAGGGTATCATTAGAGATCATTGAAACAACCATCCTTTGGTGGTATCATTATTAGTTTCCAGATTTACATCTTTGTCATATCGTATTGTATGAGCTATGTTGTACACACACTAATATAAAGTGCCATCCTTCTTTGTACTTTGTCATTGATGACATATTTGATGCAATCCTTCTATACTCAGTAGATTATGAAGTATCTTGTGAGACTTGGTGCATGGATCTAGTTGAGACTTTGAATGTACCCATGTATCATTAGCGAGTATTTAGTTGATTCTCAAGAAGTTGCCTCCATGCCTGATGTTTATCATATTATAGTGGGTGATTCATCATTAGTTCTTCATCGACATTGGTACTTGATTTTGTCACACTTTGACATTCTTGGTGCAATATTGGTTCTATTTTCTTCGTATGGAGGAGTATTGGTTGTCATATTGGACTATCTTTGCAAGATATTTGACATTAAGGGAGGCTTCATGGTCTTTCCTCTTCTCTCTTATGGGGGGAATTTTTTTCCTCATATGAGGTTCTATTCTTCTCATTAAGAGCATTGTGTGTTTTCATCTTAGTTTTGGAGGGGAGTTTTCTCCCATGTGGTTTTATCTCTTTCTCTATTTGTGAGATATTGCATTTGAATTTGTACACAAGTACCTAACATGGATTAGTAGTCGAGACCCATCCTACATTGTTAGCTTTTGTACATTCTTCCTAAGTTGCACTTAAGAGGGGGTATTGGTGTAATTAAGGTATTTTACCTTGGTTAATTCACACCTATGTACTAATTACACTTAAGCTTACTTAGGGAATTGAATAGGAGTAGTTGGATAATTTCCACTTTATGTGGAGTTATCATGATATTGTTTTATCATATCTATTTATAGTGGATATAATTTTCCACCTTTTTTAGTCTTATCACTTTTATCACCCTCCATCTTTGTTGCACAAACTTTGTTACAAATTAGAGAAAGATTCAACTTTGGTGGACATGTGGTTCCACCTTGGGTGGCTGATAACTTGTCTCTTGATTATCATGTCATGAGAAAATGACACTTGTTATTGTCTCATTTAGTCCTTTTGACTCACATTGGCTATATAACTAAGGGGTCTCCTATGTAACGATCATCTAAGAATCCAATATTCTAGCTATTGTATTGCATTCTTGGTGAGAATACAATTTATTCTTATCATATTATTTCACTCTTGTTATTGTGATTTTTATTTCCTCTAGATCTTGAGTGGCTACATTAATAACCAAATCTTACAAATGGAATCAGGAGGCCTACCTCCTTTAACAACAATCATTGGTTGTTTTTTGAGGAACATTAGGATGAAGATGCTTAACAATATTAGACTTCTAAAGCTCTTTACAACTAGTCACATGTATCATGTTGATCAATTTTTGGAAAAGTATTGTTTTATGAGACGTAGAGGGTGACTCATTATAGATGAAGTCATAAGGGCTTCATCTAACATATCAAAATAATCACTACTAAATAACTCATCAAAGGCATTGAAATCTTGTAAAATGAATCTAACATGATTGAATAGCTTATGTTCTCCAAGATAGTGATTTCTTTTATTTTCAATATTTTATTTGTCTGATATAAGAAAATAAATGCTTGCTTTAACTAATGTAAATAAAAGACTCAATCTAATGAAACAAAACATTCAAACCACAAATCTAAAAACATGCAATAAAAGACATAGCAACATTTTCTTTTTCTTTTTTGCTTTTCTGAAATCAAAAGGGAATATAAAAAATGTTGTGTTCACCAAAATGTTTGATGATGAAAGAGAGATGGGCAATAATCTAGCTATAAATTCATATAGGTCCAAACCTTTTTTCATAAAATATTAGAATATTAAATACAAAATAATGGTTATGATTTACTTACTCTTACTCAAAGAGAGCCAATAATCTTCCTTGGGTTCTATTCCCTTATTGTAAAAGATTGCTTGATTGATTAATGTTGACTAATTAGGTCCTAAAAAATGCAAGTTTAGACATATAAATAATGAAAGATAACATATAACTAACAATACACTATTGTAAAATATATGATCTAGTAAAAAAATAATTTGGCTAATAATATTATGGCTCTGCTTTTTTCTGTGAATTCCTGCATCTTTACGACTATCTCTTTGGACTCCCAGTTGCATTTTTTCACAAGTACCAAGTATGCAGCTCCAAAAGGAAAATGCCCAATCTCTGTTTAGGCTAAAAACTCACGGGAAAAACAACATTCTTCCCCTAGAACTTTTTCTAGGGCTCTACTATGGGAGATGCTCGCTCATGCCCGTGAAAATCTATGGATTCCGGCTCATAAACAAAACTCAAGAAGGGCTAAGCAGCATGAGATGAGTCTACGATCACACCATCGATCTTTACATCAAATGCCTTTTATAATCCCCCTCAACAACAATTATGAACATCTCAAATCCTTGAAAGATTATTACTACTCTCCTCCCATAAGCTTAAATCGAGCTCTGGTCTGGGAAAAAAGGTCACATTTCTAAACCCTAATACTCACCGGCCAAACTTGGAAAGGATGAATGGAGGCAATAACCCTAAAAATAGGAGGTTACCCCCTACCATGAATCAACTTCAGATGGACACAAGTGTATATACACCTCCACATCGCCGTAACAAAGGTATGTATAAAAGCCTCCCTTCTGATTCAGACAAAAACATTGCTGAAGATAAACATGATAGCTATGCGAAAACCATAAGTAGATGAAGATATAACGAATCCTTTCATAATACATTAATTAAGAATGGTAATGTCTATTCCCCTCCACATAGGAGATTTGATCTAGTAGGGATCCATAATAGGAGATATGAAGACAACAACCCGCACATTAATTTTTCTTTATGCTCTAATCAAATTAGCTCCAATATGGAAACCCTTGATTTAGAATTAAAAGATGGATGTATAGAAAGGATCCAGAATGTGTGTGCAGGCTTTGGAATTATATGCAGGTGGAATGGCTTCGGAGCATCTATAAGCGACATAGAGGCATGGTTGAAATCTAGATGGCAACAAAAGGTAGTGTAATACCCCAAAAATGGGCTATAAGTTCATTAATCTTCTACATCATCAAATCAAATGAAATTGACATCGAAGTCCTAACCAAAGGCACATCTGAACATCATCAAATCCTAATTGATTATCATAAATCCTGCATCGGGGAATATTCTTAGTAATATTCCTAATTATCATAATTATCTTTAATTTAATGATTATTTGGTGATAAATCCTATTTATCCTAAAGTTTGATTAATTGAATATTCTTAATATTTAATTAATTAGATTTAATTCTTCCACTTAATTATTTAATTAAATTAAATTATATTTATTCCTAAGTATTATTATTTAAATTTGATAATAAATCAAAATTCCTATCATTAATTGATTAAATTCTTATTTAATTAATTAAAGCAAGTTGTCATATTTGATGATATTATTTTTTAATAAAAGTTTGATTAAATGATTGATTAACCCATAAATCAATTGTTTTATTTCCAAAATCAGTTAAGTTGAGAATAAATCACTTTATTTATTTATTAATTCATAATTATCCATGTGCACAATCAAAGAGCAGTTAAACTCCAAATCAGAAAATCAATGCAAGTTATTGACTTTTTGGAACTCAACATCATTTTTGAGTTTTAAAGTTGATCTAAACTTCTAATTTGAGTTAAAAAGCTATTTTTGCATGATTTGCATGTTTTTGTGAATTAAATTATCTTTATTTAAAAATAACTCAAAAATCAAGCTGTGTTATTAGAGTGATTTATGGCTTTTTATCCATGCATCCTCTAATGCCCTGGATTTCTATAAATTAAGGCTTTAGCTAATCACAAATCATCTCATAATTCACGAACTCATGCTGGTGAATTGCTATCTGGAGAATCAAAGCTTATTGCGAATCAAGGCTATTGTGAGATCAATTTGGTTTTTACATTCATTTAGATTCATTTTCATATCATTGTTAGATCAATTCATTGCATATCAATTTCATCTTAGATTCTAGATTCATATCAAGTTTTCATCATATCATTGCATAGAAAAATAAATAAAAAAATAGATTAATTGCATTCATATTTTATATCAGTTTTGCATTCAAATCCTTCATTTAGGTGTCGTCAAGGTCACTGATCTCGCTAACAATCTGAGAACATCATACTCACACCTATTAGAAGGCAGTAAATCGCCTGGTTAGTTTAGCTTTCAATTCATTGCATGATTTCGATTTCAACTAACCTCTAATGTTTTACTAAAGTGTTGTGTCTACAGATTATGTATAATTTTCACACACATTTCTGGCGCCCACCGTGGGGCAACCCACCTTTACATGCTAGTTTTGATTTTTTTGGGGAGCTAAAACCCTAAAGTTTCAAAGATTTAATTTTATCTCCCAAACGGCTTGGATTTTTTCTCTAAATTTTTTTTTGAAGATTGGAAACATATCAAGGAAGTTATAGAAAAAAATTCAGAATTTTTTGAGATGTTTTGAATTTTTAATAATTTTTTCTTGAAATTCTATAAAAAATCAATATCTGACGCAAATAAGCATATTTTTCAAAATTTTTTATATTTTTGAAAAGATCTTTAAATTATACAGGGGTTCCATTATTTTTATTTTTAATTTGGATGCAATATAATAGCTCAAATAGTCAATTTACAGAAACTAGTCTATTTTGGTAAAATGGGTCTCTAGGGCACAAATGAAGAGATTTTTCTAAAATTTTTACATTTTTGGAAAGCTCTCTATTTTTTAGTAGGGATCTCTATTCTTAATTTCTATTTTTGTGGCCAAAATCATATCAAAAAAATAAGATCTTGTTGACTAGGTCAAATGCAGCAAAAAAAATAAATTTTGTGATGGGTATGCACTTATTTTTTTTACATGGTTCAATGAATGATATGAGTTGTCATTTGGGTTAATTTCTGGTTATTATTGCTGATAATAATTGATTTTTAGAGCTCACCCTAGGGTTTTCATAAGTTGAAGATACGTTGCATATCTTGTTTGCTTGTTTTCTTATCGGAGAGTTTGTTGCTTGCTTGCGCGGGATTGCTTAACAAAGATAAAAATCAAGTAAATATATACTAAGCATGTCATGAGGATCTCAAGTATTCTACTTGTTCTGATAATATTTTGATTTGGACTTAAAATAAATCTCTCGTGTGTCTAGCTTGAGTGCTTCTTTTCATGTTTTTGTTTTACACACTTGCATAATTGATACTAGGTTGTGACACCTTAGGTATTCATTTAAGCAGTCTTAGATACTTGTGATTGATCTAGATTTTTATCTTGGGTTATTGGACTCACTAATCCACCGACCCCTCATTCCACCCCGTGGTTGCAATCTCAGCGCCATAAAGGGGAGGGGTCTAGAGGATAGAAGCGTTAATTATTCCATCAGGAAACCCTTTTGTGCTTTTTAGAACTCATTTGTTTTCTAAGTTGTGGAATCATTTTTAGCTTGTGTGAGGGGTTAAATGTTCCACCTTATGGACTCACCTCATATTCGCTTTAAGCGTTAAGTGTTCCTCTTTCTACTTTTGGGTACTTTTGGTAGATTTACTTTCAAAAATATATCTGTGCTCACATAGTAATTAGGCCCTATGAACACTATTTGTGATTCTTGAGAGATTGGATTCCTAGTGAAATCCTTCTTGACGATGGAATCTTTGTAGGTAGGGAGGATACTTAGTGCATTTCATGTTTTACTCAGTCAGTGCATCTTCTCTTATTGATCGATACATTCTCTCTTCGGAGAGGTTGATAGATCACGTGGGGTTGACATCACAGACCTTGGTGAAACAAAATTTATCTTAGCGTGTCAGATTAATTTGCTTGCTTTGTTTGGGTTAAAAGTGAAGAGGCATCAAAACCTTGGATCTAGAGCCAAGTCCCCTTATGGTATCATACTGTGAGTCACCTTTAGAGAGGGTTAACTGTAGCAGACGATCCCTTCACAGGGAAAACTACATTGACGGAACCTCAAGTGGTAATAGCCATTTCAGATGTGGTAGTAACAACCACTATATAAATGTCCTTATGGAAGAAATCTTGATAGGTGTGGTTCATTGTTGGGTTGTCAAATCTCCCTAGTAGCTCTTAATTGATTAAATTCTCAGATCGTGTCAAAACCCTGGTGTGCCAGGATTGGAGTTCACCCCTTTGGATCATAAAAGTTTCAGAGTTAAACCATTACTAAAAACCCTAGTGAGGCCAAATTTTTATTTTCTAGGGTATATGTGCGTCATTGCAAAACATTTTGGAACATAGACAATTAGTGCTTCTGAGGATTAGAATGAATAAGTCACTTGATTGTTCATGCGCAAGGTTGCTTTTGCCCTTGTTCATTATTTTCAGACATGCTTGAAATCACTTGCTTGCTTGTTTATCTATCTGGTTACTGAAAATGAACAAATCTATTACAATCCTCAAATCTGGACAGTACAATTTGCAAACAATCTGAATCTGAAAACTCAAAATTTGCAAAATCTGAAGTAAAATTCTTTTCTGGAGTCAAAAGTCATCTCAGGAGGTCAGAAAGTCATATGAGTTTCTATCAAGTGTCATTTCATTATTGCCCATCTGTCGTATGATAGAGAACCCAGTGTCGTACGAGTCTTTCTGCCAGTCAAATTCAAAAAGTCAAATCGTGCTAGCAACTATCGTATGATCCTTTCAATTGTCATTTCATAGCATACCCACTGTCATGTGAGTTTTTCAATTGTCATTTCATAGTATACCCACTGTCATAAGAGTCTGTAGAGTGTCATTTGGGAAATTTTTGAAAGTTGTCAAAAAATTGTTAGAATTGCCAGATATTTAGCTTTTTCAGCCTATTTCCAGAATCTGTCGAACAAATCACTATGTTAGGAATAAAGTAGTAGCTATTGAGAATCCTATCATTTTCCAAAAGTGGTCTTTTGAATCTGATTCAACCTTCTGTTTAATCAATTTGAGTCTTTATCATCTTGTGTCAAAACCTTATCATAACTATCAATCTTCAATCAATCATCAAAATGACTAAGTGTTGTGATATCTTGTCTGCTATCTTTTGGGCAATCTACCCATACATCCAGGGCAAAGTATCCTTCACCCACATCTAATTGAATCTTCAAATCAATCAAACCTTGACAAGGTTGCGTCATCTGATCATCTTGATTCAATTCATTCTTCCGTTATCTGGATCTTATTCTTTTGTTTCACTCAAAGTTAATGGTGGAAACTAGAGCTTCCTCACACAAGAAATTTGGAGAAGCATCCCAGACCTTACCTATAACCACTACTAGGGGTCCAACTTTTGAGCAAATCATCAATTTTGGACTTTACGAGGATGACGGTCTTGGCAACTATCAATTAAAAATTGGTTACATTCCTCCTCCATCAACTCACGGAGGTACCCAACAAACCCCACATCAATCTATTCTAGGGAGTCCACAAACTCCTACCATGTCTCAAGCAGGGACAAAATTTGGCTCTCAAAGAACTCAATCTCAACATGGTGTGGATCAGGAACCCACACCTGAAGAAATTGCTCAATATCAAAATGATGATAACTTCAAACAAATGATGAAGCATTTCTTGAAAGAAGATAGAGAGGCATACTTTTTACAACTAGCTCATCAAGGAGCTAAACTTCCTCCCAAATTTAATGTTGAAGATATCATTACACATGAGGAAGAAACTCCACTCATAGCTATGATGAAACAGATGCATGCTATGCAATTTGAACTTAACAATCTTAAGAAAGAGAAGGAACCCAAGGAATTCTCCATGGAAGCTCTATGCCCTTTTCCTTTTGACAAAGACTTGTATATGCCACCATTTCCAAAAAGAGTGGAGATGCCGAAGTATGATAAGTATGATGGAAACTCTGATCCTCAAGATCATGTCAGATAATTCTATACACAATCAATGGAGTTCATGCATGAACCAACCTATTTGATGCGTCTCTTCCCTCGATCTCTAGGGGGAGCAACCATCCACTAGTTCTCTAGACTGCCTTCTACTATCAAAAATTTTGAGGAGTTGATCAAATTGTTTTATCAGCAATACTCTTACAATATTCAACATCCAGTCACCATGATTGATATCTATAATCTCAAGCAATATCCAGGGGAACCATTCCTAACATTTCTCAAGAGATGGGGGAAGAAGTTCTCTCTATATGCCAGACCTATTCTAGAAATAGAAAAACTGGAAATCTTCATCAATAACCTTGTTCTAGAAATCAATTATCCTCTACAAATGCAAGATCATACATCTTTTGATAAGATGGTGGAAAATGCTATTAAAATTGAAAAAGTGCTTGTGAAAAAAGGAGAAATCACACTTCAAAAAGACAAGTACGAATCAGGATCCAGTTCTAAAGATGAACAAAAATTGGAACAAGAATAAAGGCATCATCATAGATGGTGTTGTTGAAACTATCCATGCCCCATCAAAGGCACCAGCCTACAATCTAACTCTTGGTTCCCAAGCCATCAAAGCTTCAGAACAAAAGTCATCCGAACCATCTCAAAAGAAGCCAGAATACAAAAGATGGGATAATAAATGAAAGTTTACTCCTCTTGGAGAATCTTTGGAATCTACCATGAGAGCTCTATTGGCTAATAACATCATCTCTTTGCTAGCAATCCAACCACCTGATTCTGAGCCTAAGCCAAAATGGTGGAGAGAAAATGAATTCTGTGATTTCCATTGAGGTAAAGGTCACAAAATGAATAACTGCTTCTAGTTGAAACACACCATTCAAGATCTGATCGATAATGAAGACATCACAGTTGACAATCCTAAGAGAAATAACGATCATACGACATTCACAGAACCATTTCCAAAACATGGTCAAGAAGTTTCAACTTCTCAGCTTAATATGGGGGCAAAAGTCAACTATGCCTACCCTGGAAATAATGCTGTCATCAATATGGTTGAACCATGTCTCTCTAAAAGTTGCAATGTCATCACAATTGTAAGAAGAGATAGACAAAATCAATCCACCAACGTGGTTACTCAATCACAAGCCCAAGCACATCTGAAAGGAAAAATCTCAGACTCATCAAATGTCCCTAAGGTGCCCTTCAATCTTTCATCTGCTTCCAAACAGAAGGCTGCTTCCAAATCTTCCAATCCAAAGGATACGAGGCCTACATTTTATAGCATTGTTCAACAAAGCCAGCACACTAATGCCAAAATCTCTATGTTTGAGTTGCTTCAGATCTCTCCAACTCATAGATCTATACTAGACAAAGCTTTGCTCGGTTCCAATGTTCCTGATGACCTTGATTTAGATAGGTTCCAGACTATGGTTGGACATCTTACATCTCTGCAATATATCTCCTTTTCAGAGGAAGATGACAACTCTTTGAGTCACCCACATAATCAACCTTTTCATATAGAAGTCTTGATCTAGAACCGTAGAGTCAAACGTGTGTTGATAGATGGGGGCGCTAGCCTAAACATTTGTTCCTATAGCTTGATCACACAATTAGGATTTTTAGAATTGGCTATTGATCCTTGAAAGAAGATCACCATAAAATCCTATGATGAACAAGAAAGATCTTCTAAAGGCACCATTGTCTTACCCATCAGAGCAGGTCCAGTTATCAGAGATACTATGTGTCAAGTTCTTGATCTACCTTTGGCCTACAACATTCTTCTAGGGAGACCATGGATACATGAAATGCAAGCCATTCCTTCTACATACCATCAATGTTTGAAGTTTCCTTATGAAGGAGTAGAGGTTACTATCCCCGCAGATCTAAATACAACTTGCAACACCTTGAAGGAAAGTGCAGATAAGCTTGTGCCTAATAATAGAGAATCTTCCATTGAACCAACTAAAGAAGCATCCACATCTAAAATGGAAGATCTTGCAAAAGAGGTTAATATCAAAGAAAATAGTATGGGAGAATATACTATCGAGCCAGTCTTATCTTTGACATCTCTCCCTATCTCGCCTAAGTCTTATGGGCAATCTTTGAAACAATCCAAACCAGACTCTAAAGAACCTCTTGAAGCATATAAAAAGAATTTTGTAGTAGAACAAGTATCCAAGAAAGAATTTGAAGAGGATGAAGCTGTGCTATCATTGCTATACAAAGACAAACCTGAATCTCAAGTTGTTCAAACTAGTGACTCTACAGCATCCAAACTCCCTTCTAAGTTGTATGGTCCAAGAGATAAATTAATAGCTAAGATGGGATATTTAGGTAAAGGACCTTTAGGAATTAGAGGAAAAGGTCTTGAGGCACCTCTCCCACATACTGGTAGAGAAAATAAGAATACTGTTGGCCTAGGCTTTAAGAAGAAACCCTATCACCTCAAAGGTAATTGCTCTCATGTCATAGAGTAGATCACACTAGGAGAACCTCTTCTTATGAAAGAAGAATCAAAACCATCAGATAGTGATTTAGATAGCTCAGAACTCATCCCCTATGAAAAATTTCCTAAAGAGATCAAAGACCTTCTTGATGATAAAGATGATCCAATCAAAATAATTAATGTAGTAGAAACACAAGAACCTACTATCAACCAAGAGATAGTTGCAACATAAGAACCAGCTAATCTAAAAAACAATCAAGAAGAGGGAGGTGGTAGTGATTCTGAGATAGATTCCCATGAGTATGAATCCAAATTAGAATATGAGGGTAACCCTTCTTGGGGCATTCACCTTGACTTTACTCATGTTCTAAGATTTCCTCGAGATCCTAAATCAAAAGATGAATCTAATGACTATGAATGGGGAGCCATTCTAGAACCAGATGAGCTTATTATAGAGAAACATGTTGATGTTATTCACCAATATACACCTAAACCCAATGTAAGTCTAGAGTGAAATGATGAACCTATCGAGTTTGATCCACCTATGGCTGAATTGGACTCCCACAATGACATTGAGCCTATTCACGAATTGAATGTCTTAAGTTGTAATATCACCTTTGAACTCGAGTGTTGGGTTAGGACCAATGATGACATATCCATATTCGTAAACACTATCTCCCAATCTTTCCCCATTTTGACTATCCAATATCTAGAACTTATTGATCAAACCTCCATAAATCTGAGCCATGGTATTTATACCTTCCTAAATGAATATGCCCTTACTTTCTACCTCAATGTAGTTGAGCCTATGAGTACTTCCATCAGTGAATCGAGCATTAGCATGATGGAGTCGGACATCAAATATCTTAGTCAGAAAAATAAGAATAAAAAGAAAAAGAAAAAGAGTTCTGAGGGTGAAAACCACTTTGTGACAGTCTCAGAACCTACAAAAGTAAAAATAAAAGATGTATCCAAAGGTGAAAACCTTTCTGAGGTGCCTAAGGATGAGATATTTGATGTCCTTCCGATTCATTTACAGGATAGATCTCCAATTCTAATTAAGCCCACCCAATCCATCAATTTGGGTACAACAAAGGAACCACAATTGGTACATTTAGCACAATCATTATCATAAGAAGAGAAGCAAAAATTTACAACATTCCTAACAAAGAAAAAGATCAACTTTGCATGGAAATATTCAGATATGCCAGGATTGGATCCTAATCTTATAATACATCATTTATCCATAGCTCCAAATGTCAAACCTATTAAACAAAAGTTGAGAAAGATGCATCCTCACATTGCACTCTTGGTAAAAGATGAATTGGAGAAGCTCCTAAAAGCTGGATTCATTCGAGTTATTGACTATGTAGAGTGGATCTCCAATATTGTACCTATTTCTAAACCAGATGGTTCAATCAGAGTGTGCACAGACTTTAGAGATGTGAATAGAGCATGCCCTAAGGATGATTTTCCACTACCTAACATTGATATGATAGTGGACATGACTGTGGGTTTCGAGATGTATTCCTTAATGGATGGTTTCTTTGGATATAACCAAATAAAAATTGCTCCAGAGGATCAAGAGAAAAATGCTTTCACATGTGCATGGGGCACCTTCTGTTGGAATGTCATGCCATTTGGGATTAAAAATGCTGGTGCTACATATCAACGAGCAATGACATCTATTTTCCATGACATGATGCATCAAACTATGGAAGATTATGTTGATGATACTTTAGCAAAATCTATGATTAGAACTGAACATCTAAAGGACTTGAGCATGATCCTAGATAGAATGGAAAAGTTTAGTCTTCGACTAAATCCTAAGAAGTGTGCTTTTGGTGTCACTTCTGGAAAGCTCTTAGGATACATAGTTTCAAAAAAGGGCATTGAAGTTGATCTAGCTAAAGTAAAGGCTATAATGGAGATGCAACCTCCTAAGAATATCAGTCAGATGAGGACATTGCAAGGAAGAGTTCAATCTATCAGAAGATTCATATCATAGCTAGTAGACATATCACAGCCTTTTACAAAAACATTACATAAAGGTGTGACGTTTGAATGGAATGAAGAATGTGAGAACAACTTTAACCATATCAAGAAATATCTATCTAATCCGCCTATCTTGATGCCTCCTATTCATGGGAAGCCATTAATCTTATATGTCTCCACTACAGATACATCACTGGGGGCATTGCTAGCATAGCACGATGAAGACAAAAAGGAAAGAGCTATATACTATATCAGTAGGACATTGGTTGCATATGAGAAGAACTATTCAATGATTGAGAAAGCTTGTCTAGCTGTGATCTTTGCATCACAGAAATTGAGACACTACATGTTAGCTCATACCACACAATTGGTAGCTAAAATTGATCCCCTCAAGTACCTACTAAGCAAAGCTTCCCTCACAGGTATATTAGCTAAATGGGTTATGCTCTTAAGTGAATTTGACATTGAATACGTGGAAAGAAAATCTATAAAAGGATAGGTTATTGCTGATCAATTAGCAGATGCACCTATGACTGATAATACACCAATGCAAATGGAATTTCCAGATTCCTCTATCATGACTCTTTCTTCTAGAGAATGGCAGTTATTCTTTGATGGCTCCTACACACAAAATGGATCTGGAGTAGGCATATTGTTCATAACTCCTCAAGGATACTCAATCCCAAAAGCATCCAGATTAAAATTTCCTTGCACAAATAATATTGCGGAATATGAAGCCCTTTTGAATGGCATGAAACTAGCAATTGAGTGGAAAGTGACAAAGCTACACATTCATGGAGACTCTCAACTTGTTATTCATCAAGTCAATGATGTGTACCAAACTAAAGATGAAAAGCTCATTCCTTACAAGAGAATGGTAGATGATTTAAAGAAATATTTCATATCTATCACATTTGAACAAATTCCTAGAATGGAGAACAAGGCTGCCGATGCAATGTCAACACTATCTACTTTATTACAGCAACCTGAACATGAGCTATGGTATGAGTTCCTGGTGGAAGCACTATCCTATCCTACATATGATTCCCCCAAAACCCACATGATCTGCACTGTTGTAGGTCATGAGTCATCCAGATACAAAAACCTATTTTCCTATCTCCAAGACCACATCATCCTTGATACCTTCAACCGCCATGAAAAGAGATACCTTATCCGTAATGCCTCCTGATATGTCATCATTGGTAATGATCTATACAAACAAGGTCTAGATGGTATGCTACTTAGATGTTTAGAATAGGAAGAGTTTCAACATGCATTAGAGGAAGTCCATGATGGTATTTGTGGGTCACACTCGAACGGTTTAACACTAGCTCAAAAACTTATTAGGGTTGGGTACTATTGGCTTGAAATAGAGAAAGAGGCTATCAAATTTGCTAAGAATTGTCAAAAGTGCCAAGTGCATGGCAACTTAATTCATGCTCCAGGGAGGGATCTCATCCCCTTTACAACACAATGGCCTTTTCACCAATGGGCATTTGATCTTATAGCAGCTATACATCCTCATTCTTCTAATGGACATACCCATATAATCACAACTACAGATTATTTTACAAAATGGGTAGAAGCAGTCCCTTTGACACAAGCAACGGGGAAACATATATCTATGTTCATATTGAACTATATCATATGCAGATATGGGATACCTCATTCCATAATCATAGATAATGGTGGATAATTCAAGAACAAAGACCTAGATGATCTATGTGCCAAATTCAAGATCACACAATATTGGTCTTCTATCTACTATCCTCAAGGGAATGGACAAGCAGAGGCATCTAATAAGAATCTATTGAAAATCTTGCATTGTATAGTTAATAAAATAGGAAGAGACTGGCATCTCATGATCAATCCAGCTCTCTGGGCCTACAGAACAAGTATCAAAACACCTACTGGGGCTACACCTTTCGCTTTAGTTTATGGGTCTGAAGCGGTACTACCTATTGAGTTGAAATCCCATCACTAAGAATTATAATGCATGGTCTAGTAACTGATGATGACTACAGAGTGTCTAGGTTGCAAGAACTTGAACTACTAGATGAGCGCAGACAAGCAACGTATGATCATCTCAGAGTATATCAGAAGAGAATGTCTAGAGGTTACAACAAGAAAGTTAGACACAGAGAATTTCAGGTTGGTGATCTAGTCTTGATAGAAAATCCTAAAAATCAATCACATCGAGAATGCAAGGGGAAGTTTGAACCCAACTGGCTGGGTCCCTTTTTTATCACTGCTACTTTTGGCTCTGGTGCCTATCAACTCTCAATGACTGAAGGAGAACAGCTCCGAGAACCAATCAATGTTCTCCATTTGAAGAAATTCTATGCCTAAAGCATTCAGTCTATGGTAAAATGTCCTGAAAAAATCATAAAAATTAGAAAAAGTCCTGAAAAAATGAACATCTTGGTGAAAACCTAGCAATAGGTGCCTTGATGATTCACAAAAAAATCAGAAAATATAAAAAATTCAAAAAATAAAATAAAATGAGAAAAAGAAAAAGTGCCTTGGTGAAAACCTGGAAACAGGCACCTTGGTAGCAAAAATAGAATCTCTTCCAAGATGGTGAAAACCTGGCAAACGGGCACCACTTGTTTCAAAATGCTCCATCTATCAGTGCAATCTTGGTCTTTCCTAGCTTTTAGTCTTGCTTTAGTTTGTACATATCTCCTAGTTTGTTTTCAATAAGTCAGTTTGTACACCAATCAGCTCAAGCGTCTGTATCCTATCAATGTTCAAACTTGGGGGCAATAAATGTCATATCCTATGGCCTCCAATGTATCTTAGATGTATCATATCCAGTCAGAGTCCTTTGAAGCTTCATCCGAGTTACCCTATCTATCTTGTCTCCAAAAAAGATTTTGCATCTATAACAATGCAATCATTTATCAAACTGAAAATAATCTGTTCTTTTTACATGCTTTTATCTCCTAGTATGCTTACTAATTTGCATTGAGATTTTTGCATATTGTGTCCCTTCAAGCTCTTCGATGATGTCCTTTATAGGATTTAGAGAGTGATGACTAGGGGCATAATCTTTTCTTTGTCTTTTGCTTGTATGTGAAAATCTAACAACTTTGGAAATTCTGGATTGAAATGGTGTCTGACTATAAGAGCCTCTATCTCGAATTGGATGGCCATGTGTACCTTGACCATTGATACCCATAAAATTCAAGGAAGTTTGATCTAACTATTGTCTTTTTGAGTGAGTTCTTTCTCCTACTGTGAAACACGATCTTACCTAAGGATGTGAACAATAAAGGGTCACTACAGGTAATTCACATTGGTTTTAGAAAGATCTCTTGACTGTTTGATGTGTTTGAACGCAAGGCATATTCAAGTCATCATGACGTTTATGTTTTGATGCTTATACAAATTGCTATATGAAAATGGACATGATATTCAGGTCATCTTGGCACTTGTGCCTTGGTGCTTATATCAAATCTGACATTTTGAAAAAAAAAATCAATATTCATATGCCCATGGTTTCTTAATCAGTGGGTGTTGTATTGATTCTTGTGCATACAAATCGATATTCATATGTCTATGGTTTCATAGCTAGTGGGCATTGTATTGATTTATCCAGTTACCTAAAAGTTCAATGATGATAACAAATCGACATATGATCAGTGAGTAGGTCCTAGGTCTCAGGTTGCATTTCATTTTTCATCTTTGCATGATCTCACAATGATTAAATGAACTTCAATGCTTAAATTATTCTTCAAATCGCATCTTCAAATCTAACAAGATCCGAATCTCACACAAAGGTTCCTCCAATGAAACAACAAGTAGAATCCTTTTTCAGGATCAAAATCAAAATCTGAGATTGTTTATATTATTAACTACTTGCATAATCAACCTTTAATCATAGTAGAAATGTTAGCTTGTGGTGACTAATCAGGAAAGTACTATCTAGGAAAGTACTGTACACTTTTCCTCCCGACCTCACCGGGGTTCGGGGCTGGGCTGGGCCCCGAGTGGGGGTTTGGGGGCGGTAGCCCCCAAGAGCAGGGGTTCGGGGGCGCAGCCCCTGAGGAAATTTTTTTTTGAGGCCGACTACTTTTTCAATTTTTTGGGCCCACTACTTATAACTCATTCTAACCCTAAAGTGGGAAAATATTGTATAATATGGCTTAGGGTTAGGGATTTTCATTATGCATGATTTTAGTACTTGCAGCAGAATTGGGCTGTAAGGGATTACAGATTGTAATCAAGTTGTAATCACTGGATAATAATAATATTGGACTCGCTGTTGGTGGATGTAGCCCAGGGATTGGGTGAACCGCGTTAAATCTGTGTGTCTTGTGTTCTATTATGTGTGGTTTGTTATTTTCTGATATTAGTTATATTTGCACATAGTTGTTATTTCTGCCTTGTTAATCCTAACAAGTGGTATTAGAGCGAGGTTATTTCATTCGTTCTTTCATCTATTCTCTGAAGCAGGTCTCACGAGTTAGTGGGAGAGTCTCTCGATTAAGTGGGAGAAATGGCAGATGAGGGTAGGCTGAAGGTTGATAAGTTTAATGGGCAGAACTTCCAGTTATGGAAGATGAAAATGGAGGATTATCTCTATCAGAAGGATCTATGGTGGCCATTAGAGGGAGTAGCCAAGAAAGAGCAATCAATGTCTCAGGAAGATTGGGATATTTTGGATAGGAAGGCACTGGGGAGTATTCGTCTATGCCTGGCACAATTGGTGGCATTCAATATTACTGAAGCAAAGACAGCTAAAGATCTGATGGAAACCCTAGCAAAGTTGTATGAAAAGCCTTCAGCTTCAAACAAGGTATTTCTTATGAAGCGTTTATTTAATATGAAAATGGTAGAAGGTGGATCAGTTACTGATCATTTGAATGAGTTTAATACAATTACAAGTCAATTAACCTCAGTTAAAATTACTTTCGATGAAGAGGTTAGGGCTCTCTTGATTTTGTGTTCTTTGCCAGAAAGCTAGAATGGCTTGGTAATGGCTGTTAGTAATTCTGTTTCTGGTTCTAATACCCTAAAGTATGATGATGTTATTGGTGTTATATTGAGTGAGGAAATTCATAGGAAAAGCTCAGGGGCATCCACATCGGGTAGTGTATTGAACACAGAAAGTAGAGGTAGAACAAGAGATAGAGGAAACAACTCTGGAAATCATGGGAAATCAAGAGGAAAATCAAAGGGAAAGAGGTCCGAATCTAAAGGGCCAAATGATTGCTGGTACTGTGGAAAACCAGGTCATAAGAAGAAAGATTGTTGGTCTCGGAAGAAAGATCAAGGAGACAAAAATGATGGAAACAAGGAGGCAAATGTGGTAAGTAACAAATCCGAGGAGGATGCTTTGCTCTTGTCCTTAGAAAGTATTGATGATTCATGGGTTTTAGATTTTGGGGCTTCATTTCATGCTACACCCCATAAAAGTTATTTTGTTGATTATGTCCAAGGGGATTTTGGGCTAGTTTATTTGGGAGATAATGAACCCTGTCAGATTGTTGGAAAGGGAAAAATTAAGATTAAGTTGCAGAATGGGAATCATTGGCTACTACAAGAGGTAAGACATGTTCCAAGGCTGAGTAGGAATTTAATTTCAGCAGGGCAACTGGGTGATGAGGGTTGCACAGTTACTTTTAATGATAAAAATTGGAAGGTTTCAAAAGGTTCCTTAGTAGTAGCAAAAGGTGTGAAAGTAGGCACCTTATATCTTTGTACAGGTCATACTGTTCCTTCTACTTTAATTGTTTCAGAAGATAATGAATGTTCAGGAACAGTGGCTGCAGTTGAGCAGGAAGAACATCAAACTGTTGCTGTAGATTCTGACACAACACTGTGGCACAATAGACTCGGGCACATGAGTGAAAAAGGTATGAAATTACTTCATTCAAAGAAAGTTTTACCTGGTCTGAAATGTGTCAATATGGATTTCTGTGAAAGTTATGTTTATGGAAAACAAAAGAGAGTTAGTTTTGTGAAGAGTGGGAAGGAAAAGAAAAATGAGAGATTAGAGCTTGTGCATACAGATGTATGGGGACCAGCTCGGGTATCTTCCCTTGGTGGCTCTCTGTATTATGTTACATTTATAGATGATGCAACAAGAAAAGTATGGATTTATTTCTTTAGACAAAAATCTGATGTATTTCAAACTTTTAAGAAATGGAAATGCTTGGTTGAGAATGAGACTGGTAAAAAGTTAAAGTGTCTCAGATCTGATAATGGTGGTGAGTATTGCAGCATAGAATTTGAAGAATATTGTTCCTCTAATGGTATTCGTAGGCAGAAAACTATACCAAGGACTCCACAAGAAAATGGAGTGGCTGAACGCATGAACAAGACAATAATGGAGCGTGCAAGGAGTATGAGGTTGCATGCTAGGCTGCCCAAAAATATGTGGGCAGAGGCAGTGAACACTACTGTTTATTTAATCAATAGAGGCCCCTCTACTCCTTTGGACTGTGGTATTCCAGAGGAAGCATGGAGTGGTAAGAAGGTGAGTTATTCTTTTCTCAAAACCTTTGGTTGTGAAGCTTTTGCACTTATAGATTCTGAAAATAGAACCAAGTTGGAAGCTAAGTCAAAGAAATGTGTATTTGTTGGGTATGGCATTGATGAATTTGGTTATAGGCTTTGGGATTTTGAAAATCATAAAATTGTAAGAAGCAGGGATGTCATATTCAATGAGAAAGTATTGTACAAAGATCTGTTGCTGCAGCATGAGAAGAAAGAAAATGACTATGTAGTACTGGATGATACTCCACAAGTTCATGTTCCAGTAGTTCCTTATGCTCCGCAACAACAGCAACAACAAATACCACACACCCCAGTGAGGGTTAGACGGTCAACAAGGCTAAGTAGACCTCCAGAAAGATTTTCTCCATCTTTGTATTCTATTTTGTTAACAGATGCTGGTGAACCTGAATGTTATAATGAAGCTGTGCAGGTGGATACAAAGCTTCAGTGGGAGTCTGCAATGACAGATGAAATGGACTCTTTGCTAAAAAATCAGACATGGGATTTATGTAAGTTACCTGCAGGTAAAAGGGCTTTACAGAATAAATGGGTTTACAGGATAAAAGAAGAGGATGGAGGTACGAAAAGATTTAAAGCCAGATTAGTCGTAAAAGGATTTGCACAGAAACATGGTATTGATTTTGATGAGATATTTTCTCCAGTTGTTAAAATGACTTCTATTCGTACTGTTTTAAGTATTGTGGCTACTGAAGATTTGCATTTAGAGTAGCTTGATGTTAAAATAGCCTTTCTTCATGGTGATTTGGATGAAGAAATATATATGGTTCAGCCACAAGGATTTGAGGTCAAGGGTAAGGAGAATTTGGTGTGCAGATTGCAGAAAAGTTTATATGGCTTGAAGCAAGCACCTTGGCAATGGTATATTAAATTTGACACTTTTATGAATGTGCATGGATATAGTCGGTGTCATTCTGACCATTGTGTTTATTTTAAGAGGTTGGATGATGACAGCTACATTATTTTATGTTTATATGTTGATGATATGCTTGTAGCTGTAATACCCCAAAAATGGGCTATAAGTTCATTAACCTCCTATATCATCAAATCATATGAAATCGACATCAAAGTCCTAATCTAAGGCACATCTAAACATCATCAAATCTAATTGATTATCTTAAATTTTGCATCGGAGAATATTCCTAGTAATATTCCTAATTATCTTAATTATCTTTAATTTTATAATTATTTGGCAATAAATCACATTTATCCTAAAATTTGATTAATTGAATATTTTCATATTTAATTAATTAGATTTAATATTTGCCACTTAATTATGTAATTAAATTTAATTCTATCTATTATTAATTGTATTATTTAATTTTGACAATAAATCAAAATTCCTATCTTTAATTGATTAAATTCTTATTTAATTAATTAAAGCATGTTGTCATTATTTAATAATATAATTTTTAATAAAAGTTTGAATAAATAGTTAATTAACCCATAAATTAATTATTTATTTTCAAAAATCAGTTGAGTTGAGGATAAATCACTTTATTTATTTATTTAATTCTTAATTATTATGCATATTCAAAAGAAACAGTTAAACTCCAAATCAGAAAATCAATGCAAGTTATTGACTTTTTGGAACTCAACATCCTTTTGGAGTTCAAAAGCTGATCTAAACTCTAATTTGAGTTAAAAAGCTGTTTTTGCATGATTTTGAGAATTAACTATCTTTTATGATCAGATAACTCAAAAATCAAGATGAGTTAATTTGAGTGATTTATGGCTTTTATTCATGCACCTCCAAAGCCCTGGATTTCTATAAATTAAGGCTTTAGCTCTTCACAAATCATCTCATATTTTGCATAATCACGCTGGAGAATTGGAGACTGAGGAATCAACTTGCGAATTCAAAGCTTTGTGAGATCAATCTTATTTTTTTTGCATTCATATTACATATCATTGTTAGATTCATAGCATATCAATTTTCAATAGCATTCATAGCATATCAATTTCATTTAGCATAGATTTCATATCAGTTTTTTACAATTATTATTGCATAGAAAAATCCAAAAAATAGCTTAATTGCATTTATTCCATATCCATCTTTTGCATTCAAATCCTTCATTTAGGTGTCGTCTAGGTCACTGATCTTGATTACAATCTGAGAACATTAATCTCGCACCTATTAGAAGGCAGTAAATCGCTTGGTTAGATAGCTTTCAATTTTGCATGATTTTGATTATAGCTAACCTCTAATGTTTTACTGAGTGTTGTGTCTACAGATCAGGTATAATTTTCACACACACATTTCTGGCGCCCACCGTGGGGCAACCCACCTTTGCATGCTGGTTTTGATTTTTTTGGGAGCTAAAACCCCAAAGTTTCAAAGATTTAATTTTATCTCCCAAACGGCTTGGAATTTTGATCTGAAATTTTTTTTGCAAGTTGGTGACATGTCATGAAAGCTACAGTAAAAAATTTAGAATTTTCTGAAATGTTTTGAATTTTTAATAATTTTTTCTTGAAATTCCGGAAAAAATTAATATCTGACGCAAATCAGCATATTTTTCGAAAATTTTTATATTTTCGGAAAGCTCTTTAAATTCTATAGGGGGTCCATTCTTTGTGTTTTAAATTTGGACATGATATCATAGCTCAAATAGTCAATTTACAAAAACTGGTCTGTTTTGATAAAATGGGTCTCTAGGGCACAAATGAAGAGGTTTTTCTAAAATTTTTGCATTTTTGGAAAGCTCTCTGTTTTTTAGCAGGGGTCTCTATTCTGAATTTCTATTTTTGTGGCCAAAATCATATCAAAAAAATTAGATCTTGTTGACTAGGTCAAATGCAAAAAAAAAAATAATAAAGTTTTGTGATGGGTATGCACTTATTTTTTTTACATGGTTCAATGAATGATATGAGTTGTCATTTGGGTTGATTGCTGGTTATTATTACTGATAATAATTGATTTTTAGAGCTAACCCTATGGTTTTCATAAGTTGAATATATTTTGCATATCTTGTTTGCTTGTTTGCTTGTTGGAGAGTTCGTCACTTGCTTGCATGGAAAAGCTCAACAAAAATTGCTAAAAATCAAGCAAAATCTACTAAGTGCGTTGCAAGGATCCCAGGTATTCTCCTTCATCTAATAATATTTTGATTTGGGACTTAAAATAAATCTCTTATGTGTCAAGCTTGTGTGCATCTTTTCATGCTTTTGATCTATTTCTACACACTTGCATAATTGATACTAGGTTGTGAACCCTTAAGGATTCATTAAGTAGTCTTAGAATACTTGTGATTGATCTTGATTGCTATCTTGGGTTATTGGACTCGCTAATCCGCCGGCCCCTCATTTCCGCCCCGTGGTTGCAATCTCAGCGCCATAAAGGGGAGGGGTCAACAGGACAGAAGCGTTAAATGTTCCACTTGGCAACCCTTTTGTGCTTTTAGGAACTCACTTGTTTTCTAAGTTGGGGACTCATTTTTAGCTTGTGTGAGGTGTTAAGTGTTCCACCTTGTGGACTCATCTCATATTTGCTTTAAGCGTTAAGTGTTCCTCTTTCTACTTTTTGAATGCTTTTGGTAGATTTACTTTCAGAACATATATCTGTGCTCACATAGTAATTAGGCCCTATGAACACTATTCGTGATTCTTGAAAGATTGGATTCCCAGCGAAATCCTTCTTGATGACAGAATCCTTGTAGGTAGGGAGGATACTTAGTGCGTTTCACATTCAACTTGGTTAGTGCATCTTCTCTTATTGATCGACACATTCTCTCTCCAGAGAGGTTGATAGATCACGTAGGGTTGATATCACAAGCTTTGGTGAATCAAAATTGGTTAGTGCATCTTCTCTTATTGATTGATACATTCTCTCCCCGGAGAGGTTGATAGATCACGTGGAGTTGATATCACAGACCTTGGTGGAACAAAACTTTGTCTTAGCGTGTCGGATTAATCTGCTTGCTTTGTTTGGGTTAAAAGTGAAGAGGTGTCAAAACCTTGAATCTGGAGCCAAGTCCCCTTGTGGTATAACTCTGTGAGTCATCTTTAGAGAGGGTTAACCGTAGCGGACAATCCCTTCACAGGGCAAACTGCGTTGACGGAACCTCAAGCGGTCATAGCCATTTTCGCCGTGGTAGTGACAGCCGCTATATAAATGTCCTTGTGGAAGAAATCTCCACGGGTATGGTTCATTGTTGGGTTGTCAGATCTCCCTAGCAGCTCTTGAAGATTAAGTTCTCAGACTGTGTCAAAACCCTGGTGCGCCGGGATTGGAGTTCACCCCTTTGAATCATAAAAGTTGCAGAGTCAAACCATTACTAAAAACCTTAGAGAGGCCAATTTTTCATTCTCAGGTATATGTGTGTTATTGCAAAACTTTTCAGAACATACACAATTAGTACTCTCAGGGATTAGCACAATTTGGTCACTTGATTGTTCATGCGCAAGGTTGCTTTTGCCCTTGATCATTGTTTTCAGACGTGCTTGGAATCACTTGCTTGCTGTTCTGTGTGCTTATTTATCTACTTGGCTATTAAAAACGATCAAATCTGGTATAACCTTCAAAATCTGGACAGTACAATTTGCAAACAATCCAAAACTGAAAATCTTAAATTTTGCAAAAATTGACGTAAAGTTCTTTCTGGAGTCAAAAGTCATTTCAAGAATTCAAAAGTCGTACGAGTTTTGTCAAGTGTCATTTCAGCATTACCCAACTGTCGTATGAGTTTAGCAACTGTCATTTCATAGACTACCCAGTGTCGTACGAGTCTGTAGAGTGTTGTTTGGAAAAATTTGAGAAAGTTGTCAGAAATTGTCAAATTGCAAGATATCCAATGTTTCCAGCCTAGTTCCAGAATCTGTCAAAAATATCATTGTGTCAGGAACAGAGTAGTAGCTATTGAGCATTCTACCATTTTCTGAGTTTGATCTTTTGAATCCGATCTAGTCTTCTGTTTGATCAATTTGAGTCCTTTTTATCTCGTGTCAAAACCTTGTCATAACTATCAATCTTTAATCAATCAATCTTCAAAAACAAACTAAGTGTTGAGAACTCATGTCCGCTATCTTTTGGGCGATCTATCCCATGCATCCAGGGCACAGTTTCCTTCACCCACATCTCATCAGATTTTCAAAACTATCATAATCTTGACAAGGTTGCGTCATCCAATTTTCTCGAATCAAATTGTTCTTCAGTTGTCTTCATCCTTTTCTTCTGTTTCATTCAAAGTTAATGGTGGAGACCAGAGCTTCTTCACACAAGAAATCAGAAGAAACATCTCAAAACTTACTTTTGACCAATACCCCGGGTCCAACTCTTGAACAACTCATCAAGTCAGGTATCTACGAAGACGACGGTCTTGGTAACTTTCGATTGAAAATTGGTTACAGACCTCCTCTATCAACTCACAGAGGTAATCAACAAACTCTTCCTCAATCTATTCCAGGGAGCCCAAAAACTCCTATCATGTCTCAAGCAGGGACAAACCATGGTTCTCTAGGAGGAGGATCCCAGGGACACCATTCTCAACATAATGCCGACCAAGACCCTACACCCTCTGAAATCCATCGGTGTCAGAATGATGATGAATTCAAAAGAATGATGAGGCATTTCTTGAAAATGGATAGAGAGGCATACTTTTTGCAATTAGCCCAAGAAGGAGCTAAACTTCCTCCTCACTTCAATGTCGAAGATATCATCACGCATGAGGAAGAAACTCCGATGACGGCCATAATGAACCAGCTGCACGCTATGCAGGTCAAAATGAATAAAATTGAGAAAGAGAAGGAACCCAAGGAATTCTCCATGGAGGCCCTTTGTCCTTTCCCTTTTGACAAAGACTTGTATATGCCTCCATTCCCAAAAAGAGTGGAGATACCAAAGTATGACAAATATGACGGACACTCTGATCCTCAAGATCATGTCAGAGAGTTCTGTACACAATCCATGGAATTCATGCATGAACCGACTTATCTAATGCGTCTTTTTCCTAGATCCTTGGGAGGAGCATCCATTCAGTGGTTTTCAAGATTACCTTCTACAATCAAAACTTTTGAGGAATTGATTAAATTGTTTTATCAACAATATTCCTACAATATTCAACATCCGATTACCATGATCGATATCTGTAACCTCAAGCAATATCCAGGGGAATCATTCCTAACTTTTCTCAAGAGGTGGCGAAAGAAGTTTTCTTTATATGCTAGACCAATTCCCGAAATGGAGAAACTTGAAATCTTTATCAATAACCTTGTTCCAGAGCTCAACTATCCATTGCAAATGCAAGATCATGTATCTTTTGATAAAATGGTGGATAATGCAATCAAGATTGAGAAAGTACTTGTCAAGAAAGGAGAAATCACACTTCAAAAGGACAAGTCTGAATCGGGATCTAGCTCAAAAGATAAAAACAAGACCTGGAATAGAAACAAAGGTATCGTCTCTGACGGTGTTGTTGACACTATCCACACCCCATCAAAGGCACCGGCCTACAATCTCACCCTTGCCACCAAAGCCATTGAAGCTTCAGAGCAAAAATCTACTGAACCATCTCCAAAGAAGCCATTCAAACGATGGGATAATAAACGAAAGTTTACTCCCCTGGGAGAATCTTTGGAATCTGCTCTGAGGACCCTGATAGCTGATAACATGATCTCTTTACCACCAATCCGAAAACCTGATCCGGATCCAAAACCATGTTGGTGGAAAGATAATGAATTTTGTGCTTTCCATCGAACTAAAGGCCACAGAACTAATGGATGCTTCCATTTGAAGCATACCATTCAAGACTTGATAGATCAAGGGGACATCACAATTGATAATCCTACCAGCAATAATGATCACACAGCATTTACAGAACCTTTTCCACAACATGGGAAGGGAGTTTCCACTTCTCAGCCTAACATGGGGGCAAAAGTCAACTATGCCTACCCTGGAAACGATGTTGTCATCAATATGGTGGAACCATGCCTCTCTGAGAGCTGTAATGTCATCACGATTGTACGAAGAGATAGAAATCATTCCTCAGCTAATGCAGTTACCAGATCACAAGCTCAGACGCATCTGAAAGGACAAACACCAAATTCATTTGATGTCCCTAAGATACCTTTCAATCTCACATCTGCTTCTAAACAGAAGGTTGCCTCGAAAACTCCCAATCCAAAGGATACCAGACCTACATCTTACAGCATCGTACAACAACTCCAGCATACCAATGCCAAAATCTCTATGTTTGAGTTACTTCGAATCTCTCCAGCTCACCGAGATATCCTAGACAAAGCTTTGCTCAGCTCTAATGTTCCTAATGATCTAGATCTAGACAGGTTCCAAACTATGGTTGGTCATCTAACATCTCCGCAATATATCTCCTTTTCAGAAGAGGATGACAACTCCCTAAGTCACCCACATAATCAGCCCTTGCACATAGAAGTCTTGATCCAGAACCGTCGAGTCAAACGTGTGTTGATAGATGGGGGCGCAGGCCTCAACATTTGTTCTTACAACTTAATCACACAGTTGGGATTCTCAGAGATGGCTATTGATCCTCGAAAGAAGATCACCATAAAAGCCTATGATGAACAAGAAAGAGCTTCTAAAGGCACCATTGTCTTGCCCATCCGGGTGGGTCCAGTCATCAAAGATACCACATGTCAGGTGCTCGATCTACCATTAGCTTACAATATCCTTCTAGGGAGACCCTGGATACATGAAATGCAGGCTATTCCTTCAACATACCATCAATGCTTGAAATTTCCCTATGAAGGAGTGGAGGTTACTATCCCAGCTGATCTGAGTACAACTTGCAATACATTGAAGGAAAGTGCCGATAAACTTGTTCCCAATAATAGAGAATCTTCCATCAAGCAACAAAATGTGGCTTCCACATCTAAGATGGATGACATTGCTAAAGAGATCAATATCAAAGAAAATGGGATGGGAGAATACACTATAGAGCCAGTCTTGTCTCTGACATCTCTCCCAATCTCACCTAAGTCATATGGCCAATCCTTGAAGCAGTCTAAATCAGAACCTAAGGAACCTATGGAAGCATACAAAAGACATTTTGTGGTGGAGCAAGTATCTAAACAAGAATTTGAAGAGGATGAAGCTGTGCTGGCATGGCTATATAAAGAGGATTCTGAATCTAAAATTGTTCAACCTAGTGAATCTATAGCACCTACAGTCCCTTCTAATTCATATGGTCCAGGAAACAAATTGATAGCCAAGATGGGATATTCTGGTCAAGGACCTCTAGGAATTAGGGGAAAGGGTCTTGTGACCCCCATTTCACATATTGGTCGAGCCAAAAAAGATAATGGTGGCATAGGGTTTAAGAAGAAACCCTATCATCTCAAAGGTGGTTGTTCTCATGTCATAGAACAAATTGCACCAGGAGAACCCCTTCTTAAGAAAGAAGAAACAGAACCCTCTGATGATGATTCAGATAGCTCTGAGCTTATCCCCTATGAAAAATTGCCTAAAGAGATCAAAGATCTTCTTGATGATACAGATGATCCTATCAGAAGAATTAATGTAGTAGAAACACAAGAACCTACTGTAGTGCAAGAGATGGTTGTACCACAAGAACCAACCAATCTCGAAGGCAATCAAACTGATCGAGAAGCAGGGGGTAGTTATTCTGACACTGATTCCCATGAATATGAATTCAAGTCAGAGACTGAGGGTAATCCTTCTTGGGGTATTCATCCTGATTTCACGCACTTTCTAAGATTTCCTAGAGATTCTGAATCAGAAGATGAGTCAAATGATTATGAATGGGGTGCCATTCCAGAAGAAGATGAGCTTATAACAGAGAAATTTATTGATGTTATTCACCAATATGTCTCTCAACCCAATGTAGGTCTAGAGCGAAACAATGAACTTAACGTGTCTGATCCACCTATGGCTGAAGAGGACTCCTATGATGATGTTGAGCCTATTCACGAATTGAACATTCTGAGCTGTAATATCACCTTTGAACTTGAGCATCAGGTTAGGACCAATGATGACATATCCACATCCGTGAACACCATATCCCAAGCCTTTCCCACTTTGACTATCCAACGCCCTGATCTTATCGACCAAACTTCCACCAACCCAAACCATGGTATGTATACCTTCCCAAATGACTATGCCCTTGCCTGCTACCTCAATGCAGTTGAGCCTATGAGTACTTCCATCAGTGAACCGAGTGTCAGCATGACCGAGTCGGACATCAAATATCTTAGTCAGAAAAACAAGAGTAAAAAGAAAAAGAAAAAGAGTTCTGAGGGTGAAAACCACTTTGTGGCAGTCTCAGAACCGACAAAAGTAAAAAGAAAAGACGTATCTGAAGGTGAAAACCTCTCTGAGGCACCTAAGGATGAGATATTTGATGTCCTTCCAAGTCATTTACAGGATAGATCTCCAGTTCTGATTGAGCCAACTCAATCCATCAATTTGGGTACAACAGAGGAACCACAATTGGTACATGTAGCACAATCTCTATCAGACGAAGAGAAACAAAACTTCACTATCTTCTTATCAGAGAAAAAGATCAACTTTGCATGGAAATATTCAGATATGCCAGGATTGGATCCCAATCTCATTATGCACCATCTATCCATTGCTCCCGGAGTAAAACCAATGAAACAAAAATTGAGAAAGATGCATCCTCATGTTGCACTCTTAGTCAAAGCAGAACTAGAAAAACTCCTAAAAGCTGGATTCATCCGTGTCATAGACTATGCTGAGTGGATTTCCAACATTGTACCTGTTTCCAAACCAGATGGTTCAATCAGAGTATGCACGGACTTTAGAGACGTGAACAGAGCATGCCCTAAGGATGATTTTCCACTGCCTAACATTGATATGATAGTGGACATGACTGCGGGCTATGAAATATATTCCCTTATGGATGGTTTTTCTGGATACAACCAAATCAAAATTGCTCCAGAAGATCAAGAGAAAACAGCTTTCACATGTGCGTGGGGAACTTTCTGTTGGAATGTTATGCCATTCGGACTCAAAAATGCTGGAGCTACATATCAAAGAGCAATGACATCTATTTTTCATGATATGATGCATAGAACAATGGAGGATTACGTAGATGATACCTTGGCAAAATCCATGATTAGAACTGAACATCTAACAGACTTGAGCATGATCCTCGACAGAATGGAAAAATTTAGTCTTCGACTAAATCCTAAAAAGTGTGCTTTTGGAGTCACTTCTGGAAAGCTCCTAGGATACATCGTCTCCAAGAAAGGCATTGAAGTTGATCCAGCTAAGGTCAAGGCTATAATAGAGATGCAACCTCCCACAAATATCAGTCAAATGAGGACGTTGCAAGGCAGAGTTCAATCTATCAGAAGATTCATATCACAGCTAGCAGACATCTCACAGCCTTTTACAAAAACATTACATAAAGGTGTGACCTTTGCATGGAATGAAGAATGCGAGAACAACTTTAAACATATCAAGAAGTATCTATCAAATCCACCTATATTGATGCCTCCTATTCATGGGAAGCCATTAATATTATATGTCTCCGCAACAGATACATCACTGGGGGCATTGCTAGCACAGCATGATGAGAACAAGAAAGAAAGAGCCATCTACTATATCAGCCGAACTTTAGTGGCCTATGAGAAGAACTACTCAATGATAGAGAAGGCATGTCTCGCTGTGATCTTTGCATCACAGAAATTGAGACACTATATGTTAGCTCATACTACTCATTTGGTAGCTAAAATTGATCCACTGAAATATCTCCTAAGCAAAGCTGCCCTCACAGGTAGACTAGCTAAATGGGTCATGCTCTTGAGCGAATTTGACATTGAATATGTTGAAAGAAAAGCTATCAAAGGACAGGTCATTGCTGATCAGTTAGCTGAAGCACCACTGTTTGATGATACACCCATACAAATGGAATTTCCCGATTCCTCTATCATGCACCTCTCTTCTAGAGCATGGCGATTATTCTTTGATGGCTCCTACACACAGAATGGATCCGGCGCAGGCATATTGTTCATTACTCCTCAAGGATACTCGATACCCAAAGCATTCAGATTAAAGTTTCCTTGCACAAACAATATTGCTGAATATGAGGCACTTCTCAATGGTATGAAAATGGCAATACAGTGGAGAGTTACAGAGATGCACATTCATGGAGACTCACAACTAGTCATCCACCAGGTCAATGATGTGTACCAAACCAAAGATGAAAAGCTCATTCCTTACAAGAGAATGGTCGATGATCTAAAGAAATACTTCATCTCTATCACATTTGAGCAAATACCCAGAATGGAGAATAAGGCTGCTGATGCAATGGCAACATTATCTACTCTTTTACAACAGCCTGAACATGAACTACGCTACGAGTTCCTGGTGGAAGCCCTATCCTATCCTGCATATGACTCCCCTGAAACCCGCATGATCTGCACTGTTGTAAGTTATGACTCATCTCGCTACAAAAATTTGTTCTCCTATCTCCACGACCAAATCATCCCTGAGTCCTTTAACCGTTTTGAGAAACGAAACCTTATCCGATCCGCATCCCGATATGTCATCATTGGTAATGATCTGTACAAACGAGGTCTAGATGGTACACTGCTTAGATGTTTAGAACGAGAAGAGTCTCAACGTGCATTAGAGGAAGTCCATGAGGGTATATGTGGGTCACACTCGAACGGGTTAACGTTAGCTCGAAAACTTATTAGGGCTGGGTATTATTGGCCTGAAATGGAAAAAGAAGCTATTAAATTTGCTAAAAACTGTCAACAGTGTCAAGTACATGGCAACTTGATTCATGCTCCAGGGAGAGATCTGATTCCTTTTACTACACAATGGCCTTTTCAACAATGGGCATTTGATCTCATAGGTGCTATCCATCCGCACTCTTCTAATGGACATACCCATATAATCACAGCTACAGATTATTTTACAAAATGGGTAGAAGCAGTTCCTCTAACACAAGCAACGGGGAAACAGATCTCTATGTTCATCCTGAATTACATCATTTGCAGATATGGGATCCCTCACTCTATAATCACAGATAACGGGGGACAATTCAAAAACAAGGACCTAGATGACTTATGTGCCAAGTTCAAAATTACTCAACATTGGTCATCTATCTACTATCCTCAAGGGAACGGACAAGCTGAGGCTTCAAACAAAAATCTCCTGAAGATCTTGCACAGAACAGTGAATAAAACAGGAAGAGACTGGCATCTGATGATCAATCCAGCTCTCTGGGCATACAGAACTAGTATCAGAACGCCTACAGGGGCTACACCTTTCGCTTTAGTTTATGGGTCTGAAGCGGTACTGCCTATTGAGGTTGAAATCCCATCACTCAGGATTAGAATGCATGGACTTGTCACTGATGAAGACTACAGAGTGTCGAGGTTACAAGAACTTGAACTACTAGATGAGCGCAGACAAGCAGCGTATGATCATCTCAGAGTATATCAAAAGAGAATGTCTAGAGGCTACAACAAGAAAGTCAGACATAGAGAATTTCAGGTTGGCGATCTAGTGTTGAGAGAAAATCCTAAAAATCAATCACATCGAGAACGCAAGGGGAAGTTCGAACCCAATTGGTTGGGTCCCTTTGTAATCACTGCTACTTTTGGCTCTGGTGCCTATCAACTCTCAACCACTGAAGGAGAACAGCTCCGAGAACCAATCAACGTTCTCCATCTAAAGAAATTCTATGCCTAAGGCATTCAGTGCTTGGTAAATGTCCTAAAAAAAATCTTAAAAATCGGAAAAAGTCCTGAAAAAATGAACATCTTGGTGAAAACCTAGCAATAGGCGCCTTGATGATTCACAAAAAAAAGAAATATATCAAAAGTACAAAAAAATCAAAAAAATATCAAAAGTACAAAAAAATTGAAAAAATGAAAAATACAAAAAAAAAAAAAATATAAAAAATATAAAAAAAAAAAGTGCCTTGGTGAAAACCTGGAAACAGGCACCTCGGTAGCAAAAATAGAATCTCTACCAAGATGGTGAAAACTCGGCAAACGGGCACCACTTGTTCCAAAATGCTCCATCTATCAGCACAATCTTGGTCTTTCCCAGCTTTCAGTCTTGCTTTAGTTTTTACATATCTCCCGGTTTGTTTCTGCATATCCTGGTTTCAATAAGTCGGTCTGTACACCAATCAGCTCAAGCGTTTGCATCCTATCAATGTTCAAACTTGGGGGCAATCAATGTCATATCTTATAGTCTCCAATGTATCTTAGACATGTCATATCCACTCAGAGTCCTTTGAAGCTTCAAGTTGAGTCAGTCAGTCAATCTCGTCTCCAGAAAGGATTTTGCATCAACAACAATCAAACATCAAACTCAAACTGAAAACAATATGTGCTTTTCATGCTTTTATCTCCTTGTATGCTTACTGATTCGCATTGAGATTTTTGCATATTGTGTCCCTTCGAGCTCTTCAATGATGTCCTTTACAGGATTTAGAGAGTGATGACTGGGGGCATAATCTTTTCTTTGTCTTCTGCTTGTATGTGAAAATCAAACAACTTTGGAAATTTTGGATTGAAATGGTGTCCGACTGTAAGAGCCTCTATCTCGAATTGGATGGCCATGCGTACCTCGACCATTGATACCCAAAAAAAAATTCAAGGAAGTTTGATCTAACTATTGTCTTTTTGAGTGAGTTCTTCCTCCTACTGTGGAACGCAATCTTGCCTAAGGATGTGAACGATAAAGGGTCACTACGGGTAATTCACATTGGATTTAGAATGATCTCTTGACTGTTTGATGTGTTTGTAATGCAAGGCGTACTCAGGTCATCACGATGTTTATGTTTTGATGCTTGTACAAATTGCTATATCAAAATGGACATGATATTCAGGTCATCCTGGCATTTGTGCCTTGATGCTTATATTTAATCCAACATTTTGAAAATAAAGTCAATATTCATATATCCATGGTTGTTGTCCAGTGGGTGTTGTATTGATTCTTGCGCATACAAATCGATATTCATATGTCTATGGTTTCATGGCTAGTGGGCATTGTATTGATTTATCTGGTTACCTAAAAGTTCAATGATGATAACAAATCGACACATGATCAGTGACTAGGTCCTAGGTCTTAGGTTGCATTTCATTTTGCATGTCTCATTGCATTTTGCATGTTTACATGATCTCACAATGATTAAACGAACTTCAATGCTTAAATGATTTTTCAAATCGCATCTTCAAGTCTAACAAGAGCTAAATCTCACACGAAGGTTCCTCCAATGAAATAGCAAGTAGAATCCTTTTTCGGGATCAAAATTCAAATCTGAGATCATTCATATTATTAACTACTTGCATATTCGACCTTCAATCATCACATAAATCTAGTATTCAACTTAACTGATTATCTTACATCACACTATCAAAATTTCAACTTGGTCAACCATAGTCAACTCATGGTCAAACCTAGTCAAACTTGGTCTTTTGGGACCTTCCAACGATGCAGAATGCGTTCTCGGATGTAAATAACCACTTCTCAGATCAATTAACATGCTTCTAAACCATTTAACGCTGACTTCTCTTGTCAGATTTCAATTTTAATCCCGAAGGGGGCATGGTATTGCACATCAATTCAAAGTTTGTAAATCAAAATTCTATCGATCAAATCTATCAATATCTTTCATCAGTGATCAAGATAACAATCACGTCTAGTCACTGATTCATCAAAAGTCCTCATTGCTCGGGGCAAATCTATCATCACTTGGGGCATATCAGATTCATCAAGATCCATATCAATCTGATATTTTCTTAATCTTGTAAACTGTATCAATTTTTGCAACCATCGGATCATAGTGTTCTTTCCTTGGTTCTTCGGCAACTGAAGGATTCAGATGTGATACTTGCTAGTTCTGCTAAGACAATCGAGTCTAGAACGGGTCACTCACTTCTTATCAATCCTAAGGTTCAGAATCAGGCATTTTGACACTTTTTCGCAATCATAGGTTCATTTGCTGCTACAGTGAACATTATCTTTGGTCATTCAAGACCTATTATCTCCATATCAAGTCAATATCAATCAACTCCTATCTCAATATCTTTCAATCGGTTTCTATCTTGAGATCGGTTTATCTTTTGAATCAGTTTCATATCTTTATCAAACACAGACTATCTTTGAACCACTGCGCTTCGCACAGTAATTCAAAGAGGGGCAAAATGTAATACCCCAAAAATGGGCTATAAGTTCATTAACCTCCTATATCATCAAATCATATGAAATCGACATCAAAGTCCTAATCTAAGGCACATCTAAACATCATCAAATCTAATTGATTATCTTAAATTTTGCATCGGAGAATATTCCTAGTAATATTCCTAATTATCTTAATTATCTTTAATTTTATAATTATTTGGCAATAAATCACATTTATCCTAAAATTTGATTAATTGAATATTTTCATATTTAATTAATTAGATTTAATATTTGCCACTTAATTATGTAATTAAATTTAATTCTATCTATTATTAATTGTATTATTTAATTTTGACAATAAATCAAAATTCCTATCTTTAATTGATTAAATTCTTATTTAATTAATTAAAGCATGTTGTCATTATTTAATAATATAATTTTTAATAAAAGTTTGAATAAATAGTTAATTAACCCATAAATTAATTATTTATTTTCAAAAATCAGTTGAGTTGAGGATAAATCACTTTATTTATTTATTTAATTCTTAATTATTATGCATATTCAAAAGAAACAGTTAAACTCCAAATCAGAAAATCAATGCAAGTTATTGACTTTTTGGAACTCAACATCCTTTTGGAGTTCAAAAGCTGATCTAAACTCTAATTTGAGTTAAAAAGCTGTTTTTGCATGTTTTTGCATGATTTTGAGAATTAACTATCTTTTATGATCAGATAACTCAAAAATCAAGATGAGTTAATTTGAGTGATTTATGGCTTTTATTCATGCACCTCCAAAGCCCTGGATTTCTATAAATTAAGGCTTTAGCTCTTCACAAATCATCTCATATTTTGCATAATCACGCTGGAGAATTGGAGACTGAGGAATCAACTTGCGAATTCAAAGCTTTGTGAGATCAATCTTATTTTTTTTGCATTCATATTACATATCATTGTTAGATTCATAGCATATCAATTTTCAATAGCATTCATAGCATATCAATTTCATTTAGCATAGATTTCATATCAGTTTTTACAATTATTATTGCATAGAAAAATCCAAAAAATAGCTTAATTGCATTTATTCCATATCCATCTTTTGCATTCAAATCCTTCATTTAGGTGTCGTCTAGGTCACTGATCTTGATTACAATCTGAGAACATTAATCTCGCACCTATTAGAAGGCAGTAAATCGCTTGGTTAGATAGCTTTCAATTTTGCATGATTTTGATTATAGCTAACCTCTAATGTTTTACTGAGTGTTGTGTCTACAGATCAGGTATAATTTTCACACACACAGTAGCTGGGTCTAACATGGATCACATTAAGGGGTTGAAACAACAGTTAGCAAAATCTTTTGCTATGAAGGATTTGGGGGCAGAAAAACAAATCCTTGGTATGAAAATTTGTAGAGATAGGAAAAATAGGAAATTGTCTCTATCTCAGGCTGATTATATTGAGAAGGTGTTGCAACGTTTCTCTATGGAAAATGCCAAAGCTGTCAGCACACCTTTGCCTGGTCATTTGAAATTGACTAAGGATATGTGTCCCAAGACACCAGAAGAAGAGACTAAAATGTCTAAGGTACCTTATGCTTCAGCTGTAGGGAGCTTAATGTATGCTATGGTATGTACTAGGCCAGATATTGCACACGCAGTGGGAGTCGTTAGCCGTTATATGAGTAACCCTGGTCTTGAGCATTGGAATGCAGTCAAATGGATTCTCAGATATTTGAGAGGCACATCCAGTAAGTGTTTACACTTTGGGGGTTCTACTACTACTGTATAAGGCTATGTTGACTTAGATTTGGCAGGAGATATAGATAGCAGGCGGAGTACTACAGGTTATATATTTACTGTTGGTGGGATAGCAGTGAGTTGGATTTCTCGACTACAAAAGGTGGTTGCTTTATCCACTACAGAGGCAGAGTATGTTGTTGCTACAGAGGCAGCCAAGGAGATGATATGGCTTCAATTCTTCATGGAAGAATTGGGACATCCACAAAAGGATAATTTTCTACATACAGATAGCCAAAGTGCCATTCATCTTGCAAAGAATTCTGCTTTGCACTCAAAGATAAAACACATACAGTTGCGGTACCATTTCATTCGATCAGTTTTGGATGATGGATAGTTAAGGCTGGAAAAGATTCATACTGATGATAATCTAGCAGATATGTTTACAAAGGTAGTAACAAGGGAGAAGTTGAACTCATGTTCAGCTTCAGTTGGTCTTCTAGACTGAACAAAATAAAGGAACAACTAAGTCCAAGGTGGTTCAATCCAGTGGGAGCCTCATGTGGGTAGTGGTATTGCTACAGGATCAGTCTCCAAGTGGGAGATTTTTTAGTATAGCGTGGATACTGATCAGTCACCAAGTGGGAGATTGTTAGCTTGTGGTGACTAATCTGGAAAGTACTATACACTTTTCCTCCCGACCTCACTGGGGTTTGGGGCCGGGCCGGGCCCCGAGCGGGGGTTTGGGGGCGGTAGCCCCCAAGAGCAGGGGTTCGGGGGCGCAGCCCCCGAGGAAAATTTTTTTTGAGGCCGACTACTTTTTTGATTTTTTGGGCTGACTACTTATAACTCATTCTAACCCTAAAGCGGGAAAATATTGTATAATATGGCTTAGGGTTAGGGATTTTCATTATTTATGATTTTAGTACTTGCGGCAGAATTGGGCTGTAAGGGATTACAGATTGTAATCAGGTTGTAATCACTGGATAATAATAATATTGGACTCGCTGTTGGTGGACGTAGCCCAGGGATTGGGTGAACCACGTTAAATCTGTGTGTCTTGTGTTCTATTCTGTGTGGTTTGTTATTTTCTGATATTAGTTATATTTGCACATAGTTGTTATTTCTGCCTTGTTAATCCTAACAAGAAATCCATTTTTCAACTTAACTGATTATCTTCCATCAAACTATCAAAATTTCAACTTGGTCAACTATGGTCAACTCATAGTTTCACCTAGTCAAACTTGGTCTCCAGGACCTCTAAACGATGCAGAATGCATTCTCTAATGTGCACAACTACTTCTTAAATCAATTAACATGCTTCTAAACCATTCAATGCTGACTTTTCTTGTCAGATTTCAATTTTAATCCTGAAGGGGGCATGGTATTACACATCATTCAAAGTCTGTAATCTAAGTTTGATATCATATCTTTCCTCAGTAATCAAGATAACAACCACGTCTAGCTACTGATTCATCAAAAGTGCTCATCACTTAGGGCAAATCAATCATCACTCGGGGCATATCAGATTCATCGAGATCCATATCAATCTGGTATTCTCTTAATCTTGTAAATTGTATTAGTTTTTGCAACTATCGGTTCAATTGTGTTATTTCCTTGATTCTTCAGTAACTGAAGGGTTCAGATGTGATACCTACGTGATTCTTCTAAGGACAATCAAGTCTAGAATCGGTCACTCACTTCTTCACAATCATAAGGTTCAGAATCAGGTGTTTTGACACTTTTTCACAATCATCAGTTCATTTGCTGTTATAGTTAACATTATCTTTGGTCATTCAGGACCTGTTATCTTCATATCAGTTTCATATCTTTATTGTACACAGACTATCTTTGAACCACTGCGCTTCGCACAGTAATTCAAAGAGGGGCAAAATGTAATACCCCAAAAATGGGCTATAAGTTCATTAATCTTCTACATCATCAAATCGAACGAAATCGACATCGAAATCCTAACCAAAGGCACATTTGAACATCATCAAATCCTAATTGATTATCATAAATCCTGCATCGGGGAATATTCTTAGTAATATTCCTAATTATCATAATTATCTTTAATTTAATGATTATTTGGCGATAAATCCTATTTATCCTAAAGTTTGATTAATTGAATATTCTTAATATTTAATTAATTAGATTTAATTCTACCACTTAATTATTTAATTGAATTTAATTATATTTATTCCTAAGTATTATTATTTAAATTTGATAATAAATCAAAATTCCTATCATTAATTGATTAAATTCTTATTTAATTAATTAAAGCAAGTTGTCATATTTGATGATATTATTTTTTAATAAAAGTTTGATTAAATGATTAATTAACCCATAAATGAATTGTTTTATTTCCAAAATCAATTAAGTTGAGAATAAATCACTTTATTTATTTATTAATTCATAATTATCCATGTGCACAATCAAAGAGCAGTTAAACTCCAAATCAAAAAATCAATGCAAGTTATTGACTTTTTGGAACTCAACATCATTTTTGAGTTTTAAAGTTGATCTAAACTTCTAATTTGAGTTAAAAAGCTATTTTTGCATGATTTGCATATTTTTGTGAATTAAATTATCTTTATTTAAAAATAACTCAAAAATCAAGCTGTGTTATTAGAGTGATTTATGGCTTTTTATCCATGCATCCTCTAAAGCCCTGGATTTCTATAAATTAAGGCTTTAGCTAATCACAAATCATCTCATAATTCACGAACTCATGCTGGTGAATTTCTATGTGGAGAATCAAAGCTTATTGCGAATCAAGGTTATTGAGAGATCAATTTCATTTTTACATCCATTTAGATTCATTTTCATATCGTTGTTAGATCAATTCATTGCATATCAATTTCATCTTAGATTCTAGATTCATATCAAGTTTTCATCATATCATTGCATAGAAAAAAAATAAAAAAATAGATTAATTGCATTCATATTTTATATCAGTTTTGCATTCAAATCCTTCATTTAGGTGTCGTCAAGGTCACTGATCTCGCTAACAATCTGAGAACATCATACTCGCACCTATTAGAAGGCAGTAAATCGCTTGGTTAGTTTAGCTTTCAATTCATTGCATGATTTCAATTTCAACTAACCTCTAATGTTTTATTGAAGTGTTGTGTCTATAGATCAGGTACAATTTTCACACACACAGGTAACAGTGTCAATTCTTACTGAAAACTTCATTTATCTAGATTTTAGTAGTAAAGCACTTAAAAAATAGGTATTATCAGAAGGTTGCCCTAAATACAGAGATATAGAATTTACAGTTTTAGATTGGACTCCCTTTTTTAACCTTGAAAAGCTTACTGACTTTTTGGTGGATAAAGCTGTTATCCTTAAAAACCTTCCTCTAGAATTTACCTGGCAGGAAACTCTTAGAAAAATAGGAAACTGTATAGGCAAATATATAGGGCTAGTTGAAACAGAGCAAAATAATGCAGAAAAGATTATTATAGTCAAAATGAATCTTCACAAGAAGACAATCTTGCCTATTAGAATTTGCTGTAAATCAAATTCAATGGTCATCAAGCTCACTATAGTTGAAAATTCCTTAGAAATCGAAGAGGTAAAAGAGAATATCCCTATTAATACTACCAGTCCTTTAGAGCACCAGTCTCCCCCAACCCTTAATTTGGGTAATCAGGATATTAAGGTTACTTTCCTTGATGACAAGGGAGGGTTTGTAATTGAACAAAATTGTGGAATGATTGATGATATTACACCTCAAGTTACCATTCTTAGGAGCCTTATGAACACTATAGGGACTTCAACACTTAGCTCAGTGAAAATTATTTACTCCTCATCCTATCTAGCCACTCAATCTTTGGGAATCTTTGAGGGCGATCAGAATAAGAGCCAACTTGTAGAACATAGTCCCAGAAAGTCCTCTGTTCCCCTATCTCCAAAAGTTAGAGTACAAGTCACTGAAAACAAAGTGAAATTGGCTGATGAAATTATGGGAGAGCTTAGGGAAGTACAGACAAAAATTAATGAGGAATTAACACAAGGACACAAAGATGGAATGTCTAGGTGCAATAATGTTGATAATAAAGAGCTGGTATTAGGAGGAAGTGTTTCTTTTGAAGTAGAACAAGTCATATGAGCGGGATCCAAAATCAATAAAGGTTCAAAAGTAGGATCTTTAGGGTGCCTCTCAGAAGCTAATAGGCCCTCAGTTAGAAATGTGACTCTTTCAACAAATATCCAAAAAAAAGGGAAATCAAGCTCTAATATGGCCTAGGAAAATATTGATTTCTCACTCTCATCCGATGATGAGACCAGCGATTTTGATGAATTCAATAGGAGGAAAAGTATACTAATTAAAGAAATAATGAAAGTAGATACAACCTTATCTTTTTTAGATATCTTAAGAAAAAGCAACAATATCCTCAGAAAAGAGATGTGATGAAGAGATTGGCTTGTCCTTAACTGTGAGGAATAACAAGAAGACTATCTACTATCCAGAATATTATGTAACATATGAGGCATGGTCCAACGAACATCAAGACATGATTTTCAATCCAATACCCTTAAATTTTATAAAACCAAACTTAGAGGAGTTTAAGAATCAGTGCAAAGAATGCATTAGTCATGGGGAGGTAGATGAAATCAAAGATTTTTTGGGTTTTAACTTAGGTAATTTGGAGAGGCAGATGGAAACCACATACATGAATTCTGGGAGCATGGAGAGAGAGATCCTACAAACTACTTGTACAAAAGATAAGGAATCAGATGAAGATCCCACAATAAGCCCCTCTATGAGCAAGATAGTGGTTAATGATAGCTTATCTCCAAATACTAGGAACATCCTCAAAGAAGATCCAATAGAATATTTAGAAAACTCAAAATCTGAAAGAGAGAAAATTGAAGAAGAAGTAAATATAATAGCAAATTATATCATAGAAACACTACTAGAGGAACTAATGGAAGAATTTTTGGATGAGATTTGGGATCCAGAAGAATTTGAGAACCAAAGGAAACTCCTTGTTGAGAATTAAAATTTGAACAATGAAAACTTAGAAGTTTCTATAGAAGAGTTGTTAATAAATCTGTAAGAAAAGGAAATGAAAGAGCAGGTTTCTCTAGGCATAGATCAACCTATTGAGAGTAATATTTCCCTAGATTGTGTTAAAAAACCAAGGAAAAGAGGTAGAAGGCCTAATGCAGAATTGAGGGGCTTAGCAGGGGAAGTTGCAGGACAGATTAAAATAACTTCTATTCTGAATGCTGGGAAGGGGAAGAGCCTTCCCAAAGAACCATGAATGTCCTATCATGGAATGTTAGGGGCATGAACACCCCTAACAAGAAATGTTTAATTAAACATTGCATCAAAATTCACAATCCAGAGATTATGTTAATTCAAGAAACTAAGTTGGATAACATAGAAATAGGGAATTTCAAAAAGAAATTAGGGATAAGGGAAATTGAAGCCTCATCGACTAAAGGTGCATTAGGGGGCTTGGTGATTATATGGGACCCCCGAAACATTTCAATAAACATTACAGAGAAAAGTCAATACTGGATGAGTGGAAAGGTCAAAATTTTAGACTTAATCTAACTTTTAATTTAGTTAATGTTTATGGACCTATTCAGAATAAAGATAAACTTTTAGTTTGGAATGAGATAAGATCCTATCTCGATCAAACAAGAGACACAATCTACTTTCTAGGAGGGGACTTCAATGTAATAACTAAGATTTATGAGAAAAGGGGAGGAGCAAATTCCCTTCCATCAGCAGCTAGGGACTTCACACAATGGAGGGATAGTAACTCCCTCCTCGAAATTCTAATAGAAGATAACTCCTTCATATGGAATAATAGAAGACTAGGCTTCCACAACATTGCAAAGAAATTAGATAGATTCTTCCTTAAAGGAAGCTTATCCAACTATGATGTTTCACTTATGGAAAACATCCTTCCATTATCTGGATCAGACCACTATCCAATTATCCTCAACATCTTAACACAAACTAGGCCAAAAAAATGTGCCTTTAAATTCAAACAAGTATGGTTAAGGGACCCTGAAATCCTGAAACTCATTGAGACCTGGTGGTCAGAACCTTAGATTGAGGGATCCAAAATGTATAGATTAGTAAACAAACTCAAATGGATTAAAAGAAAATTATTAGAATGGAACTCGTCTAAGTTTGGCAACATCTTCAAAAAGAAATTAGAACTCAAAACTAAACTGGGGAAAGTTAATTCTCAGGTTATTAAGGAGGGGATGAATGATGACCTGTACCATAGGGAGAAGGTTTTACTAAAGGATTATGAAGAAATTTTAGCCAGAGAAGAAATTTTCTGGAAACAAAAATCAAGAGAAACTTGGTTGGAAGTAGGGGATAGAAATACAATTTTTTTCCATAATAGTACCAAACAAAGGATAATAGCTAATAGGATTTCATATATCATTAACGACGAGGGTAAAACTATAGAATATCCCAAAGGCATAGCTAATGAATCAATGAACTACTTTGATAATATTTTGAACAATAGGGATTCATCGAATCTGGGATGTCAGATAGAACTACTCTAAAATATCCCTAAAGTCATAACTAAACAACATAATCAAATGTTAACTGGTAAATTTACAATGAATGAAATACACTCTACCTTAATGCAAATGAATCCAGACAAATCCCCAGGACCTGATGGCTTCTCGGCCATTTTTTTTCAAAAGTGCTGGCACTTTATTAGTGAGGAAGTCATGGAAGCATTAGAAGGGGTAAGAAATTTAGGTAAAATTCTTAAAGAAGTAAATAACACCTTTATCACTCTCATTCCCAAAAAAGAGAAACCTACTAGCCTTAATGATTTTAGACCAATCGATTTATGCAACACTTTATATAAATTGCTTACCAAAACAACGGCCCTTAGACTCCAAAAACTTCTCCCTATGATTATCAACGACGAACAGACAAGGTTTGTTCCAGGAAGATCCATCTTTGATGGGGTAATCATATCCCAAGAAGCTATTCACTTTATCCTTAAAAATAAGAATCCAAGCATGCTTATCAAACTGGACATTAAAAAAGCATATGACAAAGTGGACTGGAGATTTCTTTGCAAGAGCATGGAAGCCTTTGGATTTGCTAAAAGTTGGATTAACTTAATTTTTGGATGTATATCCACTCCTATGATTTTGGTCTTAGTAAATGGAACCCCAAGAGGCTTTTTTGGAATATCTAAAAGACTTAGACAGGGAGATCCAATCTCCCCATTTCTATTTATAATCATGGCCGAAGCATTAGGCATAGCCATATCTAAAGAAAGGAATAATGAAGCTATCGAGGGAATTTCCATTACTAGTGACTTGGAGCCTACTACGCATCAACATTTTGTTGATGATACTATTTTATACAGAGCCAGTAAAAGAAGTGAGGCAAGAGCCTTCAAGAGGATTTTGGAGACATATTCAAAAGCCTTTGGACAAGAAATCAATCCGGATAAATTAGACATATTCTTTTTTCATACCAATATAGAAACTAAAAAAGATATCTGTAGAATCCTCAATTTTAAGGAAGATAAGCTTCCATGTAAATACCTAGGTCTTCCCTTAGTCAAGGACAACAGAGCAACAAATATATGGGATCCCATTATAGACAAGATAAAAAATAAAATGAGCTCATGGAAGGGAAGATGACTATCCTCTATAGGAAAAACTACCATGGTAAGGGCAGTCTTGGCTGCTATGCCAACATACCATTTATCATGTATGCACTTACCTTCAAACAAAAGATCAAAAATCACAAATCATTTAAGGATGTTTTTTGGCAAGGAAGCAATGAAAATAAGAAAATTCTACTAATATCATGGGAAAACATCTGTAAACCTAAAGAGGGAGGAGGAGTGGGCCTCAAAAACTTAGGAGATTGAGGAAAAGCCCTAGGTGCCAAATTACTATGGAGGTTCTTTAGAAACCCCGAAGCGAAATGGGCAAAAATACTTATTCACAAATATTTGAAAGATTATTCCCCCATTAACATCTTTAGAGAATCAGATCCCCCAAAAGGATCAAGGATTTGGGATTTTATGATGAAATGCAGATTTATTATTTCAGAGAAATTAACATGGTGCCCAGGGTCAGGGGAAGAAGTTCTATTCTGGGATGACTCATGGGGAGTTTATGAGGTAATATCTAGGAAATTAAATAACCCTTCCCTCATTAATTTATTGAAGGACAAGATCGACCTCTTTCTCAAAGACTGCATCATTTTCAAAGAGGGGAATTGGGTTTGGAAGTCCTTGAAAGAATATGGGATCTCATCTTCTGAAGAATCAACAATCAGGGACATTCTAAAAAATAGAAAGATTTCGTTAGACAACTCAAGAGACAAATTAGTTTGGGATGGATCTAAGACATGCGAATACAACACAAAGGATGGATACAAGCTCATCTCCCAAAGCTACAATAGATCTAAAACCACTTTACCAATTCACCTATGCTGGGGCAAGGAATGCTCACCAAAAATAGGCTTTTGTACATGGCTAGCAATGAATTATAGACTTTTAACTGCTGACCATTTCAGGAAATAAGGTTTCTCTGGTCCAAGTAGATGCCCACTATGTGAAAATTATGAAGAAGATGTGGACCACTTATTCCTGAATTTCCCTTTCACAAATCAATGTTGGAAATGGTTGCAAGGGAACTTGGGATGGTCCTCTGCCCTTCCCCAATCCCTTAAAGCTATGTTGCAAGCATGGCCAATCATTAAAAAAAAGAGCATTTTTGCGCACTTATGGACTATTTCCCCATCTATTTTAATATGGGAAATTTGGAAAGAACGTAATAGAAGAATTTTCAGAGAAGAAAATCTAGAGTGCGAACAACTATGCAATAAAATCAAAGCAACAATCATAGAAAAAATGAATTGTAACACAGTCAAAATCCTTAAAACATATCTTAGAATGAGTCAGTGGGATGGTAGAATGCATGGGAAATGGGCAGGTTTAATCTTACCACCTTATATAGGCTCAAATTATCAAAATAAATTGTCAAAAAGAAATGAATGCATATGGAGACCTCCGAAAAATGAATGGCACAAGCTTAACTTTGATGGTGCTTCCAGAGGAAACCCTGGAACTGCAGGCATCGGTTGCAGCATTCACAATCATGATGGTGAGGAAATTGCAGCATTAGCAGCTCCTATTGGAAAGGAAACAAATAATTGGGCAGAACTTTATGCTTTAATAAAGGGTCTTCAAAAGTGTGTTTCCTTGGGATTACAACATTTAGAAATTGAAGGGGATTCAGTAATTATTATTAATGCGCTAAGGAAAAAAGCTACTCCAAACTAGAGGTTAAACTCCTTTCTCTCCCAAGCATTGAACCTATGTGAATCCTTTCAAGAAGTATCAATTAATCACATTTATAGAGAAGGAAATAAGAGAGCAGATGAATTAGCTAATATGGGGGCAGATGGGATAAATTTGACATAAGAAGACACCTTGGGTGTAGGAAGCAACCTCGAGAAATATAATCCCTCTAAAGATTCAGGAACCTGGCTTCTCACCAATTAACAACATCATCAATTAGACACTCAACATAACATAAATTTTGAGTCTATCAAGAAATAAGGTTCCCTTATTCTTAGACTTCTAATTGTATTAGATAAATCTCCTTTAAAAGAACATCTTCATCCACACTAATTTAATTCCTTAAAGGGAGTATTTCTTATAAAGCTCACTTTAAGCTATAATGAGGCAATTTGTTAGGTTTGTCTCTCCCATAGATTTAGCTTCACTAGTTTTAGTAGGGATTTTAGGCAGCCATGGCTTGGGGATTACTTTAGGCTCATCATGGTTGGTAGTTAGTAGTGCCATTTTGAGTTTTTTTTTATAGTTTTAGTAGGGGAATGCTTAGGATGGTTAGCATAATTACATTAGCATAGTTTCATCATTTATAGAAGATTTTTTCAGGATCATTATTAAGGGTGCATAGCTCTTAAGCTATTAATATTCACAATAATGGTCATATATGCCTTTGGGTTAATCTTTTCTTTCTTAGCTTCTAGCCATCCCCTAGTCATTCAGCTTGGTCCTCATTATTTTTATCCATTAGATAGTTTTGTTTTATATGGACTCATTTGCGTCTCCCATATTTCTTTTATTAATTTCATAATTCAATCATATTATTAATAGCACTTTGTAAGTTTTTAAATTTTCTCAAAATTATTGAGCCGGAATGGACTTTTTCTCTTATCATATTTAGATCTCCTCTTATATAGGGTCTTAGTAGCATCTCCTTCGAAACGTTACACAAGCTTCATCATACCTTCCTCATAGTCTACAAAGTTTTTGTAGTCCAAATTTTTTCATTTGAAAAAAAGGAGTTGGAATATAAGGGGACTTTTTGGCTTCCATGAGAATAGCTAACGCTTGGGATTCTCTTCCCTTTAACTCCCTTGAGAAGCCTTTAAAAGGAAAGTGATGATAAACAAAGTAACTGTCCTACATTCTCTCTTAAGCTTCGTAGAAATGTCTACCCCAATTAAATTGAGAAGCTTTCATAAGCAAATAGCCTTCGATGAGGTTATTTCTTCTAACAAGATTAGAAGGATCTTAATGATCAAATTTAGCATTGTAGTTAGAGCCGTTTCAGTGATCCTGGGAAGTGATTTCAAGGAAAACTCCAACAAGTATCGAGTCAATTTGGATATCCCAGTGATGTTCCTAGCATCGGCCCTCCAAGTAGATCCTAATATTGAGACTATGGGAGTCTTTGCAGAAGAATATTTAAAAGAAAATACCTAAGAGATTTGGATAAAGTTTTAAAGAGCATTCAGATAGATTTATCTATTCCGAAACCTAAAGATTATGAAAGGAGTGCTGTCAACAATAAGCATGTATCTACCTTCCCTATTCTCGAGCTGGAAGACTGGGACATATACATTGAGGAAACTCCCTCTATAAGAAGGAATCAAGATTTTTTGTTTTTCTTCACTCACCTACGCTCCCCCCCTGAGGAAAACTAGATGAACGATTTTATCTTGGAAGATGGTATTGGGCTTAAATTGGCAAGAGAAGACAAATACTCATCAATGTCATCATGCTCTTCTGGCAAGGCCGAAGGAAGTTAAGCCATAAGGAAACATTGTATACATTATATTCTAAGCAAGGAAAACTTCTAAGTTAGAAATATTCCAAGCTTTTTCTAATTGTAGACTTTCATGTTTAAATAATATATCACTCCAGGCTATGTTCAAATTGGCTTAACAGTAAATTTTTTAATTGTCCTCGCTTAGTTTATATCAAAATTTGTGATGGTTATAGCTAAATCTTAGACTAAATTTATTTTAACAGATGTCTTCTTCTATCAAATCATTCTCTGAGGATTTAACCCTTGGTTTTGCGTTATAATTATCAATTAAGACTCTTCCTTCAATCAAATTATGTTTAAAAGGCTATATGGTTCTTGGCATCATTTAAAATGAAGAACCTTTAGTCCAACAAGTCGGAAGAAAGGACATCTCATATGATTCAATCATATTTATACATTACAAGGCATATTTAATGGATCTAGTTACCAGATTCAATAAGGAAGCATAGTTGTTGCAAACACTTTGTGGGCTGGTTAATTTAGCATAGGATCATAACCTTTTAGTAGGAAGCTTCAGATTAGGGGTAGTAGGGCTGCTGTATTGAGAAAATCTTTGGGCAGGATAGTAGAGGATTATTTTAAGGAGATAAAGCAGGTGCTATATTTGATAAACTCTGTAAGTATTCCCTAAAATCATATTGGGGTAAAAATCCCGCTAAGAAATTCATAGCTTAAGATGGTTTAATCTCAAGTAAAATCTTTATACTATCCAGGGGATCTATGAAGTGAACCAATTAGTAATTTGTTACTTAGTCCTAGGATGGTAAAGGTTCTGGTGTAAGTTCTTGGAGCTTTCATTCTTAAGATTAGGTTTATTTTTTAAGACCTAGGATATATCATGGAATAATAATGATAGATCTTATAGAATCCTAAAACTACGTTCAATGTTCAGAATTGATGTCATAGTCTTATCTTTAGAAAAGAGGTTTTAGAATAGTCTTAATTATGGATGGAAACTTTATACTAGTTTATTAACTAGCAGTTTTATAACAAATATCATTTAGACTTTATAGTATTGGTCTATCGATTTTTAGTTCTCCCCCTAGTAATCTAACTAGTATTTTAAATTTTTTGAACTAACCCAACATTCTTTATCCGCTATGAGGTTATTCACCTATCTTCACAGAGGGGCCTTATTTTGATGGATTGCTAACATAAAATTATTAGTAATATAAGTACTCCTATCCATCTCTCCTAATCATTTTTGATAGGTTTTTTTAGATTTCCCCTCTCGATTAAAAAAATTTAATCATAAATACTTGAGCCTAATATCTTCTGAAATCTTCGCATCTTAATCCAAATCCCCAGGGGAAAGTACTTGGCTTTCATCAATAATAGCTATGGTGTCATATAAATTGTTGTACTTCCCTTAGTTCATTTATTGAAGCATCCCATAGAGTCATAATTATTAGGACAGCTCCTCCCACTTAACTCTCACACGATCTTCTCTAGAACTTTCACAATAGCATTTAACCCTGAACCAGGCCTTGGGCCTTTAAACAATTAAGTCTCTCTGCAAATTAGTAGGATTTTAGAATGGATACTAATGTGATTACTTTCTCTTTTAGAAAGCGTCAGATGGCATTTCAGGGGCCAATTCTCCCTAAAAGATGGAACAAAATCTTAAGGGAGATCCCCAACGACTGTCGAAGGGCTCTTGAGAAGAGCCTTGGTGAGTTCTACTTTGATAATTTGTTTAAAATACGAGAAAATGGCCATATTGTCAATTTGTTTATATCACTCACAATTGAGGCTGGATATCCTAAAGAGGAAATTCTCAATGTCACCAGAAAGATTTTCAATAAGGATATTTTGGAAGGCATGGAGGCTGCTCTATATAGTATAGACATGGATAAGCGTATCCCAATCCCTGAAGTGTATATGAGAATTGAGGAAAACCAAATACCCTTAATCCCAACCTCTTAGAAATGCCCTATTCTGGTGCATAGAGAGGAAGCAATCTTTGAAACATTCTGGCCGGCCATGAAAAGGAATATGGATTTTTTAATGAAATCCATGCTAGGAAAGCCTTTGCCCTCAGAATGGATGAAAGGATATTGGAGAGCAGAAGAATATGAAATCCCTGAGGACTATAATGAAGATGAAGAACACAATATATGCTTTATTGGGTCAACAGTAAAGCGTAACTCCCGAGATCAAAAAATCTATGACGCAGACGAAGATGCATTGTTTGTATACAAAAAAATGAAGTAAGAGGCAGCCTAGATAGGGTTAGGAATGTAAAAACTAAATTTTTTAGATAGCTATAGTAAATTTCGGGCAGTCGAAGTTTTTGGTATAAATATTTTGATCCTTTTGTAAACCTTAGATACATGTCCTATCATTTTTATAAGTAACACTATAAACTTCTTATACTTTCTATAGTTTACAATGTTTATAAGAGACGCTCATAGTTTATGATCTGAAAGGTGTTGCACTCTTGAGGGTTTCAAGCCGTACTTGCTTTCAAAAGTTTGTTTTTTCAATCAATTTTAAATGTATGTCTCTTCCTTGTGGAAAAGTTGTTAGTGTAATTAACTTCCTATGGAATCTAAATGTTCTGCTGAAAATAGGTTACGCAAAACAATAAGCAATGCGGATAATATCTCTCAGTTATGATAAGCTTCGAAAAATGGTTTGTTTAGTCTTATCTTGATAGGTGATCTTAGTAGGCAACCAATTTTAGATTTGTAGAATGGAAAATTTTTATGAGACTAAGAATAGATGTTGAGCTTCTTTGTTTCTTCAGATATAGTAAGTTTTATTTCTGTCATTAATAATCCCTTATGTGATAAGAGATGTCTACGATAGGTTTTGCTGAATTATAAGGATTAAATGAGGTATGTGCTGCGGGTTATTTGAGAAGCAAATACATGTCTTTTACATACTTTCTAGATGAAGGTTGAACTGGATAATAAACATTGTGAAGATGGTATTATTAGCAGAGGAAAACTCTTTGTAACAACTTTTTTGGTTACATATATGAATGGAGATATTTTCATATATACAGAGCAAGTGTGGACATTCATTTATTTATATATTCCTAGATGTTTGATAGGGCTTTAATATATATATATATATATATATATATATATATATATATATATATATATATATATATATATATATATATATATATATATATATATATATATATATAGTTATATCTATATTCATTTTTTAGAATATTATCCTATATAAATCAATCTAAGTATCCTGTCTATATGTTTGTTTTGATTCACAAGCCAGGTTTCTGATTAAAAATAGGATTATCCACATATACGTTGGTATCTCCTATTTCATGGGAAGTTGATTTAAAGTACCTCTAGGTTTGATGTTTAAATCCAACTGAACTTATCTAATGGAGAAGCAGAATTTCAAAAGAAATCCAAATTTGAAGTTAGAGTATTAATTTCTTTTCAGGACAATTTCCTACCTTCGATTATATTATAACAAAGAGGCTTAGGAATTCCTGATGCTTAATAAAATTAATCATTACGATAATAGGCCAGACACTAAATTTAACAGGGCATCTAAACATACGTGTAACATTTAAGGTAGATAAGCTCAGTATATAGAATCTTTGTAGAGACAGATGGTAGTTTTGGCAAGAAGCCAACAACTATTTCATTATTTATTGATGGCCTACTTTGAAGAGGTAGGATGGTTTCTATTTTCAAAAAAAGAAGGAAGCTACTATTTTTTCAGAAAATTAAACCTCTGGATTATTAATCTGATTCAAATGTCTCCTTTCAGATAGTTTGTTATGGATGATTTCCTATTTTATAATTGTAGTTTTTCAACTGTGAATAGTTTATTCGGATGTTAGCTTCAGATGGAATTTCCTTGGCAATCGCTAATTTGAAGTCGACATATAGCTGTATATGCATCGACTTCAAGAATACGATTACCAAGTGAATCCTATTTTCCTTCCAAGGACTCCTTTGTGTCCTAAATGGGCTTGCATGGTAGTCCTGTAAGTAAGTTGGTTTGGTTATAGTCTTCCTCAGGTAAGATTGTAGTTTAGAGAGCTTAACTTTTTTGTTACTATGTTGATTACTATTATAGTTTGGGTGGATTTTTGGTATCTATTATTCCAAGAAAGAATATAATGCTTCTTTTTGGCCTAATAATCATAAGGATAAGTACAATGCTTCTCTATTTTATCCATTTAAATCAACCGTTGTATAAAGCTCAACAGAGAGGGATATTTCTTCTTTCAGAAATGGTTCTTTCTCTTTCCTTTCCTTCCTTTTACTTTGTTAACACACTTCTTACAAAGATATAATGAAAATTATGATATACTAACAAGGATCTTAGTCAAAGTATAGTTGTGTTAGGAATGATGGATCAAAGGGCATTCAAAGGATCTATCATTCACAAGGAGTGAAGGACATAATTCATTAGATAGGAATAGTAGAGAATCAAAGCATGGAACCCAGAAGGAAGGTAATCCAATCCCACTAAATGGTCACGGCACTTTAAAGATCGCAACTCACTTTTAGCTTAACTGATTATGAAAATTGTAATCTCTCTTTGAATATGTTATGTAAAGGAAGGGGATGCCCTCCTAAAAAACACTATGTATTCAAAATCAGACTACGGTCCTAGGCAAGGCTTGAGGGTTTCTCAACCCCGCTCTTCCCTACTAGTGCCTGCACTAAGCGGGGCTCTTGTATATATGTTTAAATGATTAATAAAACTTTTGGCCTTAGCCTTTTACCAAAAAAAAATAATACACTATTGTAAAACACAAATTTGGAACACAAATACAAAGGTTCACTTATTGGTGAAAGAAAATGACAAAATCATAGGACATTGTGGCAAGGAATCCTAGTTCAACCAGGTACCAAACTGAGCACAAAAAATAATCTAATATTGAAGGCTTCTAGATAGTCTCTCTGGAAAATTTCAGCTCAAACAAGGAGGACTGTGACACTAGGTTCCCTATTCATAGGAAATGGGAACTTGTTTGTAATTAGATTTCCTAAGAAGTCCTATCTTCAAGTCCTGAGAATTATTGTGTCTTCAAACTCCACTTGAGACCTATTTTTGAATTTGAAAAAAAGGGAGATAATTGATGTTGTTTCTATATAGGGTCTTGCCTCTATCAATCCCCTATTTTTGTTATTTCCACCTCCATGGATAGCCACGTATAATTATAAAAATAATAGCATGTACTTTGACTCTTAAGTGTGTCCAAGATTATGACAAGAATAAGTGCATAAACATAAATAAGCATCCTATGCAAGTGTGTTAGAGTGAACCCTAAATGAGGTGATCAAGGTGATGCATATACTAACTCAAGAATATATGAATCACATGAATGAACATAAATCAATAACGAAACTCACATATTAATCTTAATAATAGAAATATAGGAATGACATGAAATCATACCAAATACCTTATGGAGAGGTACAATCCAATCAATTGTTGGTGACTCCCTATCATCCTCTAACATTTCTTGAATCTTCCATGATAGATAATTATTTATGAAGACTTGATATTGTTAATTAAATTATCATATTTGTAGACTCAATTATTTAAGAGCATTCTCTTCATGTAACTTGTACTCAAATTTTTTTAATACTTTCCAAATGAGGAAAGGTGGTTTGGTTATATACAAGTTACAAGTTTTGAATGATTAAAGGACCAAATTACAATGGCCATATCAAAAATCAAAGACTAGGTTCAATAATGTTAAGGCAAACATGTTACTCTCCTAAAGTTTTGACTAAAAAGCATAAGACTATGTCACTAAGCCACAATCCTACCAAAATTGGCCTTGATTTTAGGGAACTGAGATTATAGGACCCTAGTATTAGATTTGGAATTAATATTATGTTTAACAACATAAAGTATGGATTTAAGTGCTTTGAAATTAAAAATAAGGTGGAAACCCACATTAGCTTAAAATGATATAGGTAAAGGGCACACTAAATAATGACACAAATACTAGTGGAGATTTAAAATAAGGTAGTACTCATATTACTGATTTGAGCATTAAGTTAAGGCTAGAAATGGTCCCAAAAATGTTTGGAGGATTGGAAAGCTAAAACAAGTGCTTGGAGAGTGTGAAATTGGACTTACTAATTAAAGGAGTACAATTTATGATACTACAATTGTAATGTGCATTCAAATATAGTGGAAGACTTACATCATAACAATGTTTCAAATTAGTTGTGTAATCATAGTTTGAAGCACAAAAAGGATGAATAGAAGAATGGGGGTTGATCATTTTGGAAGGATGCAAATATAATCAACAACAAAAACTAGGGCATTGAACCTTACAAGCATGCAAGTTACCACCATAGTAAAAAGTAGTTCAACAACCTATAAGCATGAAAGTTACCACCATAGTAAAAAGTAGTACGAATCATATGGGAACAAGCTAAAAACCTAAACAAAATCCTATTGGTGTAGTTGAAGTCATAGAACAACCATCTAAAGTTCAAAAATCCACACAAGATAAAAGTAAATATATATAGAAAAGAACCAGAGGTGTAAGGGGTTAGATCCCCACTAAACCTTATGAGAAGATTTGATATTACAACCCAACTGAAACATCACATGAGAGAAATAATTTGTGATGAATTTAAACAATTTATTTTAATTTTATTCATCCTATTCATCTTCACCAAGAATCTTACATTGCAAAAATAAGAGATAGGTTTTAGAGCTATGCATCACTCAAAGACAGAATTTGGAAATGCTTCTTAGTTTTATTTCCACTTCACTCACTCTATTTTTTATATTGTTTTCTTCCCTCTACAAGTTAGCCACATTTGAGGTTGAGGCCGTATCTAAGCTAGACCAAATTGGGTTCTCCTCAATTGGCAACATGTCAATAATAGGATCAACAAGTTCCTCCTTTAACTTATTGAAAGTATGGTTTGAGATATTGGAGGTAGATTTTTTTGATCTACCACTATCATTAGTCTCCAAATCATAATCATCTATGTTCTTATTTTTCTCACTCCCCTTGTTAGTTGCTTGGTTCTCTTGTTCCATGTCTTCCTGATAATCATAGTGTACAAGTGTGTGTGTGTGTATATATATATATATATATATATATATATATATATATATATATATATATATATATATATATATATATATATATATATATATATATATATATATATATATATATATATATATATATATATATATATATATATATATATATATATATATATATATATATATATATATATATTTGTTTTTGCAAATCTACTAGTCAGTCTATTGGATCTTAGAGGGGTGCTATGATCCTCCTCCACTTCCTCTTTGTTATCACTATTTACCTCTTGAACAAATAATTTGACCTTTTTTGCTGGAGGAGAAGGGTTTTTACCTTTTCTCTGTGAGGTAGATAATGAAGAGTCTTTGCTTTTTGGTCCAGCCTCAAGAGTAGCAACATTCGATTTTATAATTTTTGGGGTTCTTGGATGAGAGGTATGTTGGAAATATTCAAGAATTAACCAAGTTACTGAGAGGGGAGGGGTGAATCAGTAACTTCAAAATTTTCTTTCAGATGTATTAACATATAGTTCACTTTATCCTTTGCATATAGAAAGCATGAAACTTAAAAGCATTCACAACAATGACACATAGATTTGGTTACCCAGAAACCTTCCAAAAAGAAAGTAAAACTGGGGTGGGGATGAAACCCACAAAGCTTTAGTACTGCAGTATAAAGTTGGCCGGTTAAGGCTTACAATTGATCACTTCTGATGATCTGCCCTACTAGGAGCAATAAGGACTGGTAGGTCCACCTTGTTAGAGGATTTACAAACATACAATGAAGTATGCACTCGGTAAAGAGATTTTACAAAGACTGTTAAGTCTACCCGATTAAAGGATTTCAAGCTGATTCACCTGTTAGGATGAAATAGTAGATCTCTTACTTTGCAACTGGATTGCTGAATGAGATTCACTGATGTACTGATCACCTTCTGTGATGAATTTGTCTTTGCTACTCCTTATACTACTCTAGCCCTTTGTAATTCACTTATCTCTGCCTTTTTCTCTTTTTCACATTCATTCATACTCATTCATCTTGGTATTTTTACAACATTGTTTATATACAAGTCTAAACAATTAATTACAATTACAAAGTCAGCTTGACAAATAAACATAAGTGCTACTAAGTTGGCCCAAGTATGGTTACACGGTTCCTGCAAACTGACTCGGTGACTTTCTGATACTCGGTGTCCACTGCATTACTCGGCATCATCATGCACTCGGTAGAAGTGAAGGCATGGTTCATACTAACCACTCGGTAAGTTTTGAACTCGGTAAATACTTGTGACTTGGTAGACATAATGTCACTCGGTTTACACTGTCCTGCTCGGTTTGCACTGTCTTGCTTGGTTTGCACTGTTCTGCTCGGTTTGCACTATTCTACTCGGTTTGCACTCAGAATGCAAATAAGTTTTGTCACTAGTGGCAATCCTGCTTAATGCCAACAAGGTAATTTTACTAGCCCTTGAATTTTTAATACCTTTCTTCTTTTTGGCTAGGCATGCCAACAATATTAGTTGGTGGGGAAGAATGTGACACATGGGCCTCATAGATAATGATAGATTTAGGAGGGAAAAGGGCCAAATGAAAGTTGTAAAGACTAAAAATGAGTTTGGAAGACACTTTCCTTAGTATCAAATACAAAGCTTTCAAGAGAATTCAACAAGAAAAATGGAAAAGAAATGATTTCATGATTCTTGAAGTGATTAAGAAGTGGAATATGATAATAATAGTAAACCTTAAAAATCCCTTCTAGTATAAATTACATAATGATCATAAAGAAGACCTGGTCCCAAGGAGGGGGAAGCTCATTCCTATCATATTCACCCTTCTTCTTAACTAGAGCCTTTCTACTCTTAAAAAACCTTCTTAAATTGTCATTGTCAACTATTAGGCTGGTCTTCTTCCATTTATTTCCCTTTGTATATAACCCAATGGCCTTAATGATGACTTCTTCATTGATTTCAAAGGAAATCAACTCAAATGAAACCCTCATGTTATCCCATGAGCTATCAAATTAGGTACACAGTCCCTCATCAAATCTGTTAATGGACTCAATAAGTTAACAAACCCCATCCTTGTAGATATGCTATAATATGGGGTCATTCTTGAAATCATCCATTTTCCCCAGCTTGATGCAGTTTTGGTCACCCCCCATAACTTCAACTCTTGATATGATATGAGGAAATTTTCGTTATTACAAAACAATCTAAAGGAAAGAAAAATTCCTGTTTGTCTAGTTGGGTGAAATTATCTAACCATCCTCCCAAGGCATTAGACTCATGTGAGCTATAGTTTCCTATAAGAAGGGGTCTTTTCTGTACAACACATAAAGGGTACCCTTCAGTATGAAAGGAGTAATAATAAATACAAATGTAATCCTATTTATCACATAATAATATCTCATCATATTAGGGTACTCTTTTAGATTATTGTAATCAACATGATTACCTAGGGGGAACCTAGGCAAACTAATACCCCATTAATAGTAATTAATGCCCTCTTAGACAATACATTTCTATGAATCAATACCATCCTTCCATGTAATCAAATCCCATATTCAGATATAAAATATTTTGATCCATTCCCCATTCCCACTCAGTAGTTAACAAGTAAGGGTTGTGGGTTACCCATCACCCTAAAGTACAAAAAATAAGACATCACTTCCAAAATAGTGTGTTACATGTCATCTCCCTTGTATTTTGAACACTCTCCATTCAAGAGAGTTTGGAAATCAATTGGGAGATAAATAGGGGTTTTTCAACACCTCAAGCCCTCCAGGTTGTAGCCATTTTTAGCAAGAGATTATGTAACCACATTTTACTCCATATAAACATGGTTGATAACAAAGGAATCAAATCCCTGCAAGAGCTTATGAACATCAGTTATATCACCTAGGATGCCTTCCACAAACTATTTGGTCTTGGACAACCCTTTGACAACATCAATGATAAGCGTGTAATCCACTTCGATTGAAAGTTCTCTAATTCCAATGGAGTGCACAATCTTGAGTCCCCATAGAAGGCCCATTCCCTCATCTTGGTTGTTTGTATATCTGGGAAAAGCCCTACTATAGGCTACAAAAAATTCCTAGAGTCATTTTTGATCACTCCTCCCATAGTAGCGAAACCCTAAGATTGCTTTGTTGTACCATAAAGTTTAGTTTGGACCAACCTACACAAGGGGGGTCCATTTTGTGTTTTTTCTTTTGAGCCTTTTGGATAGGTCAAACTTCCCAAAGGAGTCCTAGAAACCCTGACTCCTTACAATTTGGTGATGATAGAGGGAGGGAGAAATGGTAGTGACACTTAAAAGTTCTATCAACTGTAGACACTAAAAAATGTCCTGTCGCCTACGCGTGACAATTGTACTAACATTTGTCTAATTATTAAATAATATTTATTATTTAATTAATAAGTGTAATTATTTCTAATTCAAATTTCAAAATAATCATTTCCCTCCAAATTTTAGAAATTAAATTATTTTAATTAATTAATTAACTATTAATATTCTTTCTAGATTCCTTAATTATTCCTCTAAGAATTAATTAAATAATTTTTAATATTTAATTAATCTCTTCCTCTAAATTTGATTAAATGATTTTCTTATTTAATTAATAATGTTCTTCCTCATTATTGTCACCATAATTAAATGATGATTCCACTTACCAACTATGTCTTCCAAAATTAAATAGATCATTAATTTATTTAATTTTACATTTCCTCAATGCAAACACATTTTTTTGAAAAATAAATAAATTAGTTAATTTATTTATTCCCTCTCATGTACAATTAAATAAATTTTCAAATTATTTAACACTAATTATTTCTCCAGTTCCACCCCTTTTAATAGTCATTGAATAATAGTTCCTCTTTTCAATCAATTTAGTCTTCTCACTCATATAACCAGTTCACTAATCAATTAATTTAATCTACTCCCAATGGACCAAGTTAACAATTTAATTAGCTTTTCCATGCAACCAATCAACTATCATTTTTTTCAATCATCTATGCAATCATTACAGTCTAAATTAATCCTATCCATTTATTACCAGTCAACACCCCTTAATATGAACTATTCATTGAAGTCCATGATTCTATAAAAGAGGGTGATTCCTTACAATTTCAACAACCATAATTTTTTAAATCTTGTGTTGTCATATTTGAGAAAATATGACTGCCAACTTTGCATAAGGAGAGAGATAAGGGAGAGCTTTTACTAGAATATTTGCATTTGATTTGATTTGGATTGTTTGTTTTGTAATACATTAAATTTTGTTATTCTCTCTTGAACAGGTGTAGGATGGTGATAAGATTGAATCTTTTGTGGTTATATTCATTAATCTTGTTGCAGGTTACAGATCCAAATATTTTACAACCTTTAGATCTTGGTGAACCAAACGTAAACACTTTTTATTTTTTTATTTTTCATGATTTTGAGATTCTGTACAAGCCTAAATTCCTTTGACGCAATCGTGGATTAATCACTGTAATTGAATGGTTAAAATTTTCATTTGCAATTTTCTAGTACATATTTGTTCTGGTATTTGACAATTATTTTCTATTTTCTGTGTGTATGCTAGGGGATTTGATGCAACTATCTATTAAACGACACAATTGTGGTATAAAAAGATGCATTTGCTACATTCAAATCTGTATTCATTGATTGCAGAGCCACAATTGTAGATCATGGAACACATTTTCCTAATAAGTGTCCAAACTAGTAAAAGAAAAGAAGGTTTTTGTAAGGTGTGGGTCTGAATACAGAAGAGGGAAAGAGAAAAGCCAAATCAACAATAAGTCCAAGCTTACAGTGATAGCCAAAGAATATCATAAAGAAATATTGGAGCAAGAATCCATGAATAGGTTCCATAAAATTGTGATGGGGTATTGTGATGTGAGAGAGAGAGAGAGAGAGAGAGAGGTATATTTTGGTTATCAATTTTAGCAACCTTTATTCAAATGATCTCTAATTCTTAGATTTAGGGATTTTTGTTACTAATTTTGGATTTTCAGTGTGTGGCATGGAAGAATCTCTTATTTTCCTTAGATTAGATCACACTTCATTTGGTGCTTTAAAATTAAAATTTTTCATTTTTTCTCTATTAGTAGATTAAATCACATTTTGATTTGGGCTTAAAAATTGATCAATCTGCATGTCATGTTTGGTACATTTGAACAATATGTTGTAGAACCCTATTTTATTTTTATTTAGAGAGGCCTTCTTGGGGATTTCATCACCTCAATGAATGACCTCAAAGTGATAAATCCCTCTAGCTGCTATATAAATAAGACTCTAGAAAAACCCTAGTATTACACTCAAACTACCTCGAAATTGCTGTGTTAGTGATAGTCCAAGATGAGTGAAGAGCCTAAGGACTTGGCATGGATGATTAGAGACTTAAGTGTCTTACCCTTGAACCCCATTAGGCTGAGCACCACATATCTTACTCGACACCTTATTTTAGAGGCCACCCTTTATTTTTCCAAATATTGCAATATAGCAGTGCAAGGGGAGGGAAGAATCTTCCCCCAAGATACTCACCATATGTTTCCCAAGAGGATGAATCAATAAAAGATAAATATTCTTTGAAAAAAATCTAGAAAAAGGAAAAAAAAGGGCACACCCTAGGTTATGGCAAGATTGTATTTGTAATGCCCACCCTAGTACCCTGATATTTTGGACTGACAAGATTATTACATTGAGTATTATGGATTCTATGTTTTATTTATTTTGATTAGATGATGAGACATTATGAGTATATCTTTGGATAATAAAACTATTTTATGAAAGTTAGTAAATGATTTAAAGTATTAGCATGGCATTTTTTATATATACATAATTATATTGTTCATGAGGATGAATCATTTCTTGGAGTTATGATTATTTTGGAGCTAACCATACTAATTCAATTATGCTTTGATATTGATATTGTTTGATGTGATTGTGGGATGAGGGGAGGCAGTCATAGTCACTTCTACATGAGATCCACATGATATATATATATATATATATATATATATATATATATATATATATATATATATATATATATATATATATATATATATATATATATATATATATATATATATATATATATATATATATCACTACATATGATTTTCTCGACTTGATGATGGAGGATGCATGTAACAAGAATTGACTTCACATGGCTACATAGGTCTGAGCGTGCCTTCAAATCCTCAAATGTTGTTGTGTGGAGATATTGCCAAGATACTCTCAAGGAACCCTTGTTGACTTAGGTTCTTGTTTAGGAAGTCAACTTAATTGGAGTTTGGGCAATATTATTATTTTGTTGATTTTGAGATTTATGTTTTGTTAGTAGAGTATGTTTTCATTGTTCCAATATGTATGTTGTGTATTATGCTTCTCAATATTTTAGATAAATATAAATGTGGATGTATTAGATTATGCGATTTAATTTATTATAGATGTGTATGTATATATGGGTGCACATATATATACCTACGTGTATATATAAATATATATAGATATGTGTATTTGTATGTGTGAATGTGTTTATATGTGAATATATGATTATAAAGTTAATAATGTAATTATAGAATAAAAAAAATAAATAAATCATTTAATTAGCAAACCTAGCTTGTCTAGGAGTTTTGAACCTGAGACCTCATAGGAGTTGGGCTAGTTAGTCTACCATTGGGCTATATGAGTTATTTGGAAATTCTATTTACCTTTAAAATATTTATTGTCTTGATAAAGTAAAATAAGTCAAAAAAATTAAAACCTTTATTTAATTAAGGTTCACGGGAATAAACAAAGTTGTTTGTTTTTTGGGAACCAACTATAGTAGTTGGAGCAGTTTCTTCCCATAAAGAAACTCCTCCAACCATATGGCTGGCTATTTGTATTAGAAAAAATGGATGGATTGAGATTAGAAAAGGAAATTGATAGATTGGGGTTCCAGGGAAGAAGTTGATAGATTGGATTTGGAGAAGAAATTTTAGAAAAAAAAGTTTAGAGTTAGGGAAATCTCTATGAGGAAGGAGGTGTTTTTATCTTAGGGGGAGTTGGGGGTGTTTATAGTGAGGATAATCATCATTCTAAAACTTGGAAGGAAGGTGTTGGATTATACGGGAAGGTGGAGAGCTGAGGATTACTCAACTTCAAAGGGTTTTCTCCACATGACTCCAGGTAGGATTTGGAACCAGGAAGAATACCTCAATGTTTGTAAATGAATGTGTGTGTGTATTATTTTTAAAAATATGATATTCATTAGTCTGTACTATATCTTTTGTTTAATTAAGATGATTGATTAGGAAATGGATGCTAGAAATGTGTTTGGGATAATCTGAAAGCATGGTGGATAGTTGGTAGAATTAATCTTTTAAATTCCTACCTGGGATAAATTTTGTTGGAATTATGGTTGTAAGGGAGTTCATTCCTCTATCTATTCATGGTTTAGGAAGGTTTAGGAATTCTTGCAAGTAATTTTCCTTTTGAAACTTTTATGCAGTTTTATGTCAATGTTTTGTTAAACTTTGTACATAGTTTTAGTTTTTGATTGAATGGAGGGATGTTATGAGTTGGAGGGGGGATCTGGATGTGGTACTAGGAGAACTCAACTAGGTATATCTCATAAAATCTTCCCTGAATCCTCATCATTCTCAATCTGGGCCGTAAATCAAATTGGAAGTGGTTTTAGGAGTTTTTGAGCAGGATCTCGTACGAGTCAGGATGCCTGGTGCTAAATACTTGTACTAGCCTATGGGAATAATTATAATAGCCTATGTGAATAATTTTAGGGGCTTCAGGGGTCATGAGGCTCATTTTGACACTTTATGGTATAGGTTTTGGTCTGCATCTTTTGGTTTTGTGTCTCGATCACTGTTTGCATCTTTTTAACTCTCTGGTTTTTCATTATACTACATGAGGCCACCATAAAATTGTAATTAGGTGTCTTGTGTTTGATATCCATTGTTATTACTCTTATTTTTACATATGGTTAAGGTTTGGACTGATCTTGAGGGTCTGAGTACACATGAGAGTTTCCTAAACCTATGGAATAGGTTACTTGAAGTGTTTTCAATTCCTTAATGGCATGTTTTGGGTAGGGAAACAAGGTACCCTAGGTGAGTGGATCACAATAGGTTCCAGTGCCCAAAGTGGCCACTAGGAGATCCTATGGGTGGTTTTTAATCAAGTGATAACCATAAAATAAACTTGGGTGAGAGGTTTCTAAAAGATAATAAAAGATAAGTGATTTTATAGTCGACATAGAATTGTTGGATTATCAGGACAATGAGTAACTACTAGGATGGATCCTTAACATAAAAGGGGACTAGAGTTACATGGTTTCTAGGGTGGATCCCAATACATAGGCTGTGTGATGACACTCACCTAGATGGTATTTTGGAACCCTTACCTTTGTGTTGTAGTGTGGTGGTATTTTGGCATGTTTTTACCTTTGTTCTTTTGGTTTTTGGGTGAATGGTTTCATTACCCTTAGATTTCCTTAGACCTTGTGAGTATCTTGGTTCTATCTCCTAGCATGGGGGGGTAGGACTTCACAGTTCCACATGGTTGGGTGGAAAATATTTTTCAAGGTGTTGTTCATGGTCCATGGTATGACTTGATTTTAGGTTTCAGATGGTGATGAAGATTTCCACTTTTGTATCTTGTACTTCTATCTATTGTAATTAAAAATATAATTATCTATTGTAAGCCTTTTGGGAAAATTGATGTAATGGTAATGGAAACTGAAGAAAAGAAGCAATGTAATTAGGAAGGGTAGTTTTAGGAATATAAAAAGGGAATGTTTATTGGTAAATCAAAAAATTGCAATAAAAAAATATAGTTATGTACCTTCTACCCTATCTCTCTTATGAATTTTGAAATGTAATTTGAAAAGTAAAGATTTTTAAATTACAAGTTTATTTATGTTTTGGTAAGCACAAATGAATTATGTGTAGGACATGGTTAATAATAAAGAAACTAAAAGATGAATATATGAATGCACTTAAGATTATGAAGGAAGTAATATGTTATTCATTTAATATCTCTTTTCTAAAAGATAAATGTTAAGTGAAGTAGGTAAGAAAATGAATTCGTAAGTTGAATAATTGAATCAATGGTTTTAATATTAGTAACAAACCTTAAGGGAACCTTTAATGACATGTTCATATTCGTGATTGTCAAATTAGTTCTTAGTATTGATATTGGAATGTTTTTTAGTTTATTTTCTTTGTACTTTATACCTTTTCCGTATGGGTTCCCTGGCGGGGACGTTACATTTGGTATCAAAGACCTGGTTGCTACACTGGGAGCTCTAGGGTCTATTTGCATTTAACTTAGTCACTTATTCTTATTGAATAAAGGTCAACTAGATACTTATACTTCTATTGTATCACTCTTCCATAATGCCTCCCATCACTTGTGAAAGAGATAAGGAAAGAGTTCAAGATTCTTTCTCTAGATCTCAACAAGAAAATTCCCATGGGGAATATGAGGGAGAACAAAAATAGGGTAACCATAGGAATGAGAGTTAGAGTAATGACTCCAAGGGGGCTCAAATGAGACAACTCATGAAACAAATTTTGAAAAGGCTAGACACCATTGAAAACAAAGTGAATCACAAGGAAGCAAACTATTCTCACCATAATTTTAGGGAAATAGATAGAAACTCTAGGAGAAGGACAACTACACCAGAAATTAAAACCAAGGATACCTCTCACATGAAGGATTTACTTAGAGTCAAGATACCTTTCTTCCATGGTAATGAAGGGGGATCCTCAACATAAACCTGGTTATTTGACCTCAAAAGATGTTTCTCCATGCATCCCTTTAGTAGTAATGTGAAAGCTAGATGTGCCATCATGAACTTAAGGAAATTTTCTTCCACTTGGTGGTGTATAGAAGAGACAAGCTTCAAGTTAGCATTAAAACTATTTCCTGGGAATTATTCTTAGACAAGTTTTAAGGATCGGTTTATGTCTGACCAATAGAGACAAAGTAGGGCAGAATAATATCACCATCTTAAGAAAGAAAACATGTCTGTAGAAGAATATGAGCAAAATTTTTATGAACTTAAGCCCTACTTAGGATACCAAGATAATGGCCCTATTCTTTTTAAACATTTCATTAGAGGTTTAAATGACTGCTTATTAGGGGATGTGGCAGTCCTTGAAGCCAAAAGTCTTTGGGATGCTATTACCAAAGCCTTTCTAGTTGAGAGGAAAGTAAAGTCAAGATAGGGTGGTTATTTTGGCGTTCAAGCATTTAACGCTGGTACAGGTTCTAAAGAGAACTATAACCAAGGGACTTCTAGCTCCAAGAACCAACAATCATCTTTTAAAGTGGGACAAAACTTCCACAAAAATAAAATTTAGAACAAAACCCAAGGCAATGGTAAGTTTCAACCCAAACAAAATCGTAATAATAATCGTACCCAACAAAGGTTCACTCATCAACCATTCTAGAATTCTCATAATTTTAGTAAAGGGGGTTATCAACAATCTAGCACACCTCCTACAAAGAACTTTGCAAGGAACACTAGGTGTTTTTCCTATGGGTAGTAGGGACACATTGCAATCCATTGTCCTCAACACACCAACTTCACCAATAATCAAAACTAGGAAGCCTCATAACCAATTGTAGGAGGTGCTAGTCGGTCCCATAGGGTTTTTTCCATAGTTGAACAAAGAAAATTTGACCACCAAAGCATAGTCATTGAGACTACAGGTTCGTTAAAGGGTAAATCTATTTTTATCTTATTTGATTCAGGAGCAACTGATTCCTTTATATCTCCATCATTAGTAGAGAAATGGGGGCTAGCGGTTGAAGGGCATAGAGTTAAGTGGCAGGTAGAACTAGCCTCTGGGGCTAAAATGACCACACACATGTGTGTCCAAAATTGTTTCTTGGATTTAGGACCCTTCTCCACCAAGTTAGACCTTTGAGTGATTCCCCTTGGTTCTTGTGAATTTGTCTTAGGGATGGACTAGTTAGAAGTTCATGAGGCTAGATTAGAAAGTAGAAAGAATACCATTCATTACATCGATGATTTGGGTGAGAAAAAAACTATAGTTAGGATTCAACATCCTATATTGCTTCATATGATATCAACAATGCAACTCAAGAAATGCATGCAAAAGGGATGTCAACTCCTTGCAATCTTAGTAAATGATCTTTTGAAAGAGAAGGTAAATAAATAACGCTTGATCACCTACTGCTTCAAGAGTTTGATGATGTTTATCCAACATAAATTATAGGGATGCCTCCCAAAAGAGATATATATTTTCACATAGATTTGGTGCCATGTGCAGAACCCGTCTCCAAGGCCCCTTATCACATGAAAACCCAGAAAATAAGTGAGTTAAAAGTGCGGTTAGAAGAAATTTTGGAAAATGGCTTTATCAGACCAAGTGTGTCATCCTGGGGAGCTCCAATTATTTTTGTGAAGAAAAAGGATGGCTCTCTCAGGTTATGTATCGACTATCATTAGCTCAATAAACTAACCATTAAGATTTGACACTCTTTGCTGCGTATTGATGATTTTTTTGATCAAATGAAAGGGGAAAAAGTATTTTATAAGATTGATCTTAAGTCAGGATATCATCAATTAAGGATCCATGAATCTGACATTCATTGAACAAACTTCCATACTTGATATGGTCATTATGAATTTACCATAGTACCCTTCGGTCTCACAAATGCACCTTCAGTATTCATGAGCCTTATGAATGGGGTATTCAGGATTTTATTGGATAAGTTTGTGATGATATTTTTGGATGATATATTGGTATACTCTAAATTAGTTGGAGAGCATGAACAACATCTTCAACAAGTGTTACAATGCCTTTGAGAAAATCAGCTATTTTCCAACTTGGAGAAGTGTGAATTCTTCCAAATAGAAGTTAAGTATCTTGGCCATGTTATCTCAAGGGAAGGCATGGAAGTTGACCCTGCAAAGATACAAGACATAGTAGAATGGCCAACACCCACCAATGTCTCATAAATTCATAGTTTCATGGGTTTAGTTGGTTGATACAATTGCTTTGTCAAGGGATTATCCAGATTAGCTCATCCCATCACTTGCAAAGAAAAGGAAAGAAGTTTATTTGGACTAAGAAATGCACATAAGCTTTTCAAAGCTTAAAAGAAAAGTTAACCAGCGCCCTAATTTTGGCTATACCTAACCCCATAGAAAAATTTGTAGTTTGCAAGAACACCTCCTTGTAAGACATATGAGTAGTACTAATGCAAGAAGGAAGGGTTATTTCTTATGAGTCTAGGAAACTTAAAGACCAGGAACTTAAACACCCTACACATGATTTGGAGTTGGCAGCAGTAGTTCATGTCATGAATCAATGGAGACACTTTTTGATGGGGCATTGGTTTGAATTGCACACAAACTACCAAAGCCTTCAGTAAATTTTTACGCAGCCGAATCTTAATGCCAAACAATGTAGGTGGATGGAATTTTTATGTGAGTATGATTTGGAGTTTAGGTTTATTCAAGAAAAAGAGAATGTGGTAGCAAATGCTTTAAGTAGAAGGAGACATGAACTGTCATCACTCTCTCTTACTACCAACTTGAGATGTTAGATTTTGCAGACACTTCCTTTGGATGCTTGGTATCAAGAAGTGAAAGTGGAAATAGAATCAGGAAGGGCCTTAGAAGAAAGATTCTTGGGTTATTCTTTAGAATCAAATGGACTATTAAGACAACAAGGCCGAATTTAAGTACCACTTATAGGAAACCTTCAGAAGGTCATCATGGTAGAAGCTCATCGTGCTCCTTATTCAGACCATCCAGGGGTTAAGAAAATGCATACAAACCTACAACAAATATAATTTTGGTCAGGTATGAGGAGAGATATAGAAGATTTTGTGGCTAGGTGCTTTGAATGTTAGAGGGTCAAGGCCAAGCATCATCACCCAGTGGGCCTCCTTCAACCACACTTAATCCCTAAATGGAAATGGGATACAATATCTATGGATTTTATTGTAGGGCTACCAATCACTTATCGAAGACATAAAACTATCATGGTCATAATTGATAAGTTGACCAAGGTAGAAATGTTTTCTCCTATGCAGTCATCCTACACTTCGTCCTTAGTATGCAGAGTCTTAATGAAGGATATTTTTAGGTTGCACGGTGTCCCTAGGAAGGTTATCTCAGACAAAGATCTTATGTTCACTTTAGAGTTCTGGACCTCATTGCAACACACCTTAGGGACTCAAATGAACTTTAGTTAGACATATCATCCAAAGAATGATGGTTAGAATGAGTGGGTAAATTAGGTACTTGAAGATATGCTTAGAATGTATGTGATGGATAGATAGACCCATTGGGAAGACTATTTGTACCTAGTGGAGTTTTCATACAACAGTGGCTATCACATTTCTATTGGTATGTCACCTTTCTAGGCCCTATATGGTCATCCTTTTCGTACACCTCTAAGGTTGGATCACTTAGAGGACAAAGTACTCCTTGTACCAAAAATGTTGTAGGATATGGAACAACAGGTGTAAAGAATTAGAGAGCACCTTGTGATAGCTCAGGACAAACAAAAAAAGTATGTAGATGCTCATAGAGTTGACATACAATTTTCTATCGGAGACAAGGTATTTTTGAGGGTCTACCCCACGTAAGAGCCCTATCTATTATGGAAAAGGTTCTAAGTTGGCACCTAGGTTTGTGGGTGCATTTAAGATTCTAAAGAGGATAGGACCATTTTCTTACCAACTTTCCCTACTGCCTAGCCTCACACGTATCCATGATGTGTTTCATATATCTATTCTTAGAGAGTATATTCCATATTTGACTCACGTATTGGATTCAAACACTTTACAGGTAGAGGACAGACAACTGGCTTTAGAGCCAGTACATATTCTCTAGCAGTAGACTTTGACCCTCAAGGGTCACAACATAAAGCAGGTACGGGTCCTATGGGACCCCAATGATGAGATCTCAACCACATGGGAGGATGGTAGAAGAATTAGAGCTACATATCCATATTTATTTGTAGGCTTTTAGGAGTAAGCCTAATTCTAGGGGGAGAGGATGTAATGCCCACCCTAGTACCCTGATATTTTGGACTCACATGATTATTACATCAAGTATTATGGATTCTATGTTTTGTTTATTTTGATTAGATGATGAGACATTTTGAGTATATGTTTGGATAATAGAACTTTTCTATGAAATTTAGTAAATGATTTAAAGTATTAGCATGATATTTTGTTTATATACATGATTATATTGTTCACGAGGATGACTCATTTCTTGGAGTTATGATTATTTTGGAACTAACCATACTAATCCAATTATGCTTTGATATCGATACTATTTGATGTGCTTGTGGGATGAGGGGAGGCATTCGTAGTCACTTCTATGGGAGATCCACATGATGTTGCACTCCTCCTCCTTGTCTTTCACTGTTTGTATATATAGATATATACCAAGCACCGATTTCACCTGGTTACATAGTTCTAAGTGTGCGTTTAAATCCTCAAATGTTGTTGTGTGGAGATATTGCCAAGATATTCTCAAGGAACCCTTGTTGACTTAGGCTCTATTTAGGAAGTCACCTTAATTGGGGGTTTAGGCAGTATCATTATTGTGTTGATTTTGAGATTTATGTTTTGTTAGTAGAGTATGTTTTCATTGTTCCAATGTGTATGTTGTGTATTATGCTTCTTAGTCTTTTAAATACATATAAATTTGGATGTATTAGATTATGTGGTTTAATCTATTATATATGTGTATGTATATATGGGTGCACACATATATACCTATGTGTATATATAAATATATATAGATATGTGTATTTTTATGTGTGGATGTGTTTATATGTGAATATATGATTATAAAGTTAATAATATAATTATAGAATAAAATAAAATAAATAAAAGAAATAAATCATTTAATTAGAAAAACTAGCTTGTCTAGGAGTTTTGAACTTGAGACCTCCTAAGAGTTGGGCTAGTTAGTCTACCATTGGGCTATATGAGTTACTTGGGAATTCTATTTACCTTTAACACATTTATTGTCTTGATAAAGTAAAATAAGTTAATTAAAATTAAAACCTTTAATTAAGGTTCACAGGAATGTACGATGTTGTTTGATTTTTGGGAACCAACTATAGTAGTTGGAGCAGTTTCTTCCCATAAAGAAAATCCTCCAACCATATGGCTGGCTATTTGTATTAGGAAAAATGGATGGATTGAGATTAGAAAAAGAAATTGATAGATTGGGGTTTCAGGGAAGAAATTGATAGATTGGATTTAGAGAATAAATTTTAGAAAAAAAAATAGTTTGGAGTTAGGGAAATCTCTATGAGGAAGGATGTGTTTTTATCTCAAGGGGAGTTGGGGTTGTTTATAGTGAGGATAATCATCATCCTAAAGCTTGGAAGGAAGGTGTTGGATTATACAGGAATGTGGAGAGCTGAGGATTTCTCAACTTTAAAGGGTTTTATCCACAGGACTCTAGGTAGGATATGGAACTGGGAAGAATACCTTAATGTCTATAAATGTGTGTGTGTGTGTGTGTTATTTTTAAAAATATAATATTCATTTTTCTGTACTACATCTTTTGTTTAATTAAGATGATTGATTAGGAAATGGATGCTAGAAATGTATTTAGGATAATCTGGAAGCATGGTGGATAGTAAGTAGAATTAATCTTTTAAATTCCTACCTGGGATGCTTTTTTGTTGGAATTATGGTTGTACGGGAGTTCATTCCTCTATCCATTCATGGTTTAGGAAGATTTATGAAGTCCTGCAAGTAAATTTCTTTTGGAAACTTCTATGTAGTTTTATGTCAATGTTTTGTTAAATTTTGTACATAGTTTTAGTTTTTGATTGAATGGAGGGATGTTATGGGTTGGAGGGGGGATATATATGTGGAAATGGGATACCTAAAATAGGTATATCTCATAAAACCTTCCCCGAACCCTCATCATGCTCAATTTGGACTGTAAAATCAAATTGGAAGTGATTCTGGGAGTTTTTGAGCAGGATCTCATACGAGTCAGGATGCCTGGTCTTGAATACTCATACTAGCCTATAGGAATACTTGTACCAGACTATGAGAATACTCATATGGTCTTCAAGGGTCATGAGGCTCAGTTTTGGCACTTTATGGTATGGGTTTTGGTCTACATCATTTGGTTTTGTGTCCTAATCCTTGTTTGCATCTTTTTAACTCTTTGATTTTTCATTATACTAGGTGAGGCCACCGTAAAATTGTAATTAGGTGTCTTTTATTTTATATCCATTTTTATTACTATTATTTATGCATATGGTTAAGGTTTGGACTCATCATGAGGTTCTGAGTACACAAGAGAGTTTCCTAAACCTATGGAATAGGTTACTTGAAGTGTTTTCAATTCCTTAATGGAATGTTTTGGGTAGGGAGAATAGGTACCCTAAGTGAGTGGCTCACCATAGGTGCCAAAGCCCAAAGTGGCCACTAGGAGATCCTATGGGTGGTTCTTAATCAAGTGATAACCATAAAATAAACTTGGGTGGGGGGTTTCTGAAAGATAATAAAAGATAAGTGATTTTATAGTCCACATAGACCTGTTGGTGTATCAAGACCATGAGTAATTGCTAGGGTGGACCCTTAACATAAAATAGGATCAGGGTTACATGGTTTCTAGGGTGGATCCCAATACACAGGCTATGTGATGACACCCACATAGATGGTATTCTAGAACCCTTATCTTTGTGTTGTAGCATGGTGGTATTTTGTTGTGTTTTTACCTTTTTTCTTTTGGTATTTGGGAAAATGGTTTCATTAGCCTTAGATTGCCTTAGACCTTGTGAGTATCTTGGTTCTATCTCCTAGCACGGGGGGTGGGACTTCATAGTTCCACATGGTTGGGCGAAAAATATTTTTCAAGGTATTGTTCATGGTCCGTAGTATGACTTGATTTTAGGTTTCAGATGGTGATGAAGATTTCCACTTTTGTATCTTTTACTTATATCTATTGTAATTCAAAATGTAATTATCTATTGTAAGCATTTTGGGAAAATTGATGTAATGGTAATGAAAACTGAAGAAAAGAAGCAATGTAATTGGGAAGGGTAGTTTTAGGAATATCAAAAGGGAATGTTTATTGGTAAATCAAAAAATTGAAATAAAGAAATATAGTTATGTACCTTCTATCCTATCTCTCTTATGAATCTTGAAATGTAATTTGAAAAGTAAAGATTTCTAAATTGCAAGTTTATTTAAATGTTTTGGTAAGCACAAATGAATTATGTGTAGGACATGGTTAATAAGAAAGAAACTAAAAGATGAAGAGATAAATGAACTTAAGCTTATGAAGGAATTAATGTTATTCATTTAATATATTTATTCTAAAAGCTAAATGTTAAGTGAAGTAGATAAGAAAATGAATTCATAAGCTGAATAATTGAATTAGTGGTTTTAATATTAGTAACAAACCTTAAGGGAACCTTTACAGACATGTTCATATTCATGATTGTCAAACTAGTTCTTAATATTGATATTTGAAAAAAAAATTTAGTTTCTTTTCTTTGTACTTTAGACCTTTTCCTTATGGGTTTTTTGGCGGGGACGTTACAGTATTAGCTTACAAAAATCCACGTTGTGGACTAAAATATTGTAATAAAGATTTTGTCATTAGGATAAGATTGTTTTCAAGTTTTTTTATTTGTGATAAAAACTAGTTGAAATATTGGGGCTTGAAAAAGCCCTTGAATATACACAGATCATGAAATTCCAAAGTCTTTCAAGAACCATATTACCTGATGTGTGTATGTGTCCAAAATTGATTGATAATAAGACATTCTGAAACATAAAAATGAAATTGATAGTGCCTACTATGTAATTGATCCCTGATTTTAATACACACTACTCATAATTTATTTTAGAAGACCATTTGCCACATTCATTTTATTCTGCTAAACAATTGCCTATTTCTAATATGCCATCATTATATTCTGATGCATAATTGCCTAATTTTGATATGCATCTTCTTATTAAAATCTGCATTTCCTATTGTCTTGCTACACAATCACATATCCTTGCAATGTATTTTCTTGATTCTGCAATATATTTGTTATATTTTTATGATGCAATTTCCTAACATACTTTGTCCCAAAAATTTGCAAGTCAGTCATAAATAGTGTTACCAGATAGACCAGACATACCTGTTCAACCATAAAATATAGTGATTGGCATTCCATAGGTTGCATACATCATTTAGGGTTTCCTTGTTTCTCACATCATTTAGTGTTTCCTCTTTGCATACATCATTAAGGTTATCCTTTCATATCCCAAATATTCCAAAAATTTCAAAAAACATAGGTTGCATTTCCTAGGGTTTGACATTCTACCTTTAGGTTATCTTTATAAACTAGAGGGTTCATTTTTTGGCCACTTCCAAAGTGATTTTTTAGAATGATTTTGACCTCCAAACTATCTTTTTGTCATGATCAATACCTTGTCATATTATCAACATTCGATCAACTTGTCACTTTTGCCACAACTTGGAGGTTGAAGAAATTCTCCTAATTACTTAGGTTGTCTCCTAAAGTTTTTTCCTCAACATTTCCAAAAATTTCATTTTTAGGTATCTTTGCCTACACCTTTGTTTCATACCTTAGTCATTATTTTGGCCTTTATGCTTACATTTAGAGTCATACTTAATTTTTATTATCGTATTTAGCAATTTTAATTTACCTTAGTGTTGCATTCCCAAAATAAAAAAATCCCAAAAAAATTAGTGTCTTACCTAGTTGTCATAATCAACATTTTGCCTTTTTGCATATCCATAATATTGTTCCTAGGTTGTATCCCTTAGAGTCATTTTCATATGCCAATCACACAATTGAAAAAGAACAAAGGTTAAATGGATTCCAACAATGACCCTACCTTTAACCCGATCAACAACATAAACGTTACATCTATGGACTTCAACATACTAGGAACCTCATGATGTTCCCATAGGGGATGACCACTATTACCCCCTTAACCTCTACTAGGAGATGGATATTCAATTGAAAACATTAGGGAACAATTTACCCTAGAGAAAATTGAAAATACATTGGAAGACCCTAGAATCATGGAACTATTATGGATGCATTACTATCTATAGATCACAATTGATGCTTTTTCTTTCTTGCACAAAATGAAGCAAAATTACTCATAGGATTTAACATCTCTAATATTGTATAACACATGACATATACCCAAACACACTTAATTGGGACAATTCATGCAACTACATCTTCTACAATATCTTTGAGTATGCCCTCTAATAGTGTCTTACAATGTTACACATGTCATGACCTCCACAATATCATTTGGAACTCAATACAAAAACCTTCTCTTTGCTATAGATTTAGCAATAAAAAGTATCAAGAAAAGTGCCAATTTGTCCTCAATTGTGTCACAATAAAATTCAACTATCAACCCTTAGCCTATAATAACAAGTACCACAAACGTCATTCCAACAACAAGCTAGATGAACACTTCTAATTCATTGGGATCTACAAATAGTCATACCAACACAATCTCCTAGGGTGTTAATGCAAACCAAAATAGTCACATTGTTACCTCACAAGGAGCACCCCCTAACCAAGGTCCACAAATCATACTTCAAGGTGATCCCCCTAATCAACAATCAACAATCAAAATATTGGGGTATTAGAAAATCCACATGGACATAATGCTACAAAAAAACATTTTTCATTGACAAAACCTAACATTTAACTATTTTGCCCCACGTCAAGTTGCAAAACCATCACATGTGTCTACATCAAAGAAAAAACTCACACAAAAATGACATATGCATATAATTAGGCACCATCCTATCACAGTGGTAATCCTTTTATGGATCCAAATATGGGAATCAATTCACATGTCCCACTTATGCCCACTAAGATACTCACACAACATGTGCAAAATATTCAACAATAAATGACTCATTCAAATGGGTTCCCCTACAAATAGGTACTCACTGAAATAATTATGTCCCTAGCCCTTTGAAAACTTGCTAAACATGACACATTTTCTACCTAATTTTGAGACCAAAATTCAACAAATATAAGGAAAAGGAAAACCCAAGAGATCATATTGATAATTCTTTGTGGCATGAATAGAGGTTTCCCATAATGACACTTATCTAGTGAGACTCTTCCCACATAGTCTTAGTGGGATAGATATGGAATGGTTCTTACGATTACATCCAGGTATAAGATCATAGAATGAACTAGCTAAGAAGTTCATTTCCCATTACTTTCATAACATCATCAGTGAGGTTATAATTATGGAAATTTTTAACATGAAATAAAATACTAGAAAAAATTTCTCTTCCTTCTTACAATGTTGGAGGAATATGGATTCAAAAGCCCCATTTCACATCCCATAAAAAGATAAGATCCTGATAGTTATAGAAAATTGTCAACTAGACATGATGTGTGCTCTACATTCATAACACATCATTTTTTTGAAGAACTTGTCAAATGGGGTCTAAAAGTAGGGAGATCCCTCACCCTAAAAGGCATAATCAAGAATACCAAAGAGACCGATACCAATTTATCCTATGATAAATCAAAATATTGGTCCAAAAATAACAATGTCACCAATGATAGTGTAGTTGATGCCAAAGATGTCGACAAAGCATAACCTATGTCACATCTCCAAGGGGCATCCAATACAAAGCCTCCCAACACCAACAATAACATACCTCAAATTGGGAGTGATTCATCCAATGTCACTAATTCCCATCAATGTTCTTCAAGATGACCTAACCCAAGACAAGACTAGTATAACCTCTAGAAGTTGTCCTAAGACAATTGGTCCAAAAGAGAACCATTACACTACCACAAATAAAAAATTATGGACCGGGTCCATTCAAGCTTTTGTGGTGGAATAATAATGATTTTTGTGAGTACCACCATACTAAGGGACATAAAACTACAAATTGTTATCAACTAAAGAACATAGTCCAAGACCTAATGGAACGTTTCAAGATCAAATTCCTTAATAAGAATCACACCATTTCAAATAATCTACTAGAAGATCATGATAAAGGAAAAGCCTCTTGTTTGGGGCAAAACAACAAGGCTAACTACACTTACGATACCCACCAACATGTTGTTAATCATATCTAGTCTACCAGATTATACCATACACACCGTCACAGTTAAGGGAAAATATGTCAAATGTGGTGTAACCACCCGCCCCAAAAAATCATAGTCTTGGGTGCCCTCTTGAAATTAGCGATACCATTAAAGTCATCTATTCGCAAAAAAGGTCAATTTAGTCTATTAGACTATCTCAAGAAGACCTCTACACAAATATCCATATTTGAGTTTCTATGTATCTCACCCAATCATAAAGTAATCTTGGATAAATCCTTACAAGAGTCATCCATTTCCCAAGACATTGAGGTTGATGAATTTTAGACCATGGTTGGACACTTGGCTAATACACATCACATCTCCTTCATCAAAGAAGACTTTCCTATGCATAAGCCTTACCACAATGACCCTCTTCACCTTGAAGTATATGTCCATTTGCACAAAATCCATCTGCACAAAATTAGAAGAGTTCTCATAGACGATGGAGATAGTCTAAATATTTATACCTTGAAATTAGTTCAAACATTTGGATACTCTGAGAGTTGTGTAGACCTTACCAAGAAGATCATTATTAGAGCCTACAATGATGCAAAATTCCCTTCTAAAGGTGTCATTAAATTATTTTTTAGAATAGGACCAACCATTCTTGAAACTGCTTTCCAAGTCTTGGATTTGGAACTTGATCATAATATGTTTCTTGAAATACCACAGATTTATGCCATGTAGGCCATACCTTCTACCTATCACCAATGCCTGAAATTCCCTCACAACAAAACAAATATTACCATTATAGCTGATAGAGAAACCTTCTTTTACTATACTCATCTCAAAGGATCCATTATAAATAATGTATCCATTAACCAAACAACATCTACACTCTCATCATCCAAGTACCTTCTATCTAAATCCACTACCCCATCAACATCAAAGCTCAAGATCAATGTGAAAGATAAGGGTTGTAGAGAGTATATACCTATGCTAATTCCTTTTGTGTAGGAAAATTACCTATCTCACCAAGGACCTATGGAAATCCAAAGTAACCCCTCATGAGAAAGTAGAAGCTATATATTCAGTATGAATGCCCAACCATGTTCATAAAATGGGGGGGATCTTGATGAAGAATTCATAGAAGATTTATCCAATTGGCTATATAGAGATGAAGAGCCCCTTCTTGTCACACTTCCTACTGATAAGTTTGGAAGAGGGTACACCATCATGTAAAAATAGGGGTATAATGGATGCACCAGACTTAGAAAAAAGAATCAAGGAATTGTAGAACTTATATTTACCCAAAGATAATCATAAGTTTTGAGGTCTAGAGTACCAACCACCTAAGGAAAGTATCCCAAATACTCAGTTTCCTAACCAATAAAATGCATGTTCCTTTTAAGAAGTTGATACATATGAGGACCACCACCATGAGATTTATCGTAATGACTATGAATTGGATAACCCTAGCACCTCAAGTACTCCTATCTAAATAATGTATTTTCCCAATTTGATAGCTTGTCCTTACACAATAAACCACATATCGACATGTCTGGATATAAATTTTTTGGAATCAATATGAGGATTTTGAAACTTTCTCATCTAAATCCCATGAGTCCTTTTCTAAATCCTATATTAACACCATCACAACTATCCATGTATCTTATGCCTGAGGTGATGATAATATTTCCCTCATAGACCTTGAATTAATATACTAGGATTACCAAGGTCCACTAAGCATAGACATTTTTGAGAATGATGAAGCAATCACATAGTCCTTGGGAACTTGAAGTGATATACCTATTGGTAACCATAAAGATGGATTTTTCATTGATCTCAATCGAGAAACATATTTTGGTGACTCATGTCTATCTTCTAGTTGCAAAATTGATAAAAAAGAAAATATAAAATCTCTAGGTGAAAATCACAAGGCACCTTTAGGTTATGAAAAAGTAAAAATAAAGGATGAATATGAAGGTGAAAACCTCTCTAATGTTCCTGAGGATGAAAGACTAGAAATTCTCCCCACAAAGTAAGAAATATCACCCCTATTGGTAGAGAAGAAAAAAGAGGTCAACCTGGGTACTTAAGAGAATAAAATGCTTATCCATTTAGAACCATCACTAACACTAGAGGAAAAAGATAAATTTATCCAATTCTTCAAAGATAGACAAATCAATTTTTCCTGGTCACATTTAGACATGCATGGCCTAGATCTAAAACTAGTGCTTCATAATTTAAAACTCCAATCAGGGAAAAAATCCTGTAAAACAAAAACTTTGCAAGATGCACCCCAATATCACACTCTTAGTCAAAGAAAGGTTGAAGAAATTACTAGATGTGGGTTTTATCAGACCCATAGACAATGCATAGTGGAATTCTAATCTAGTGCTAGTATGAAATCCAGATGGAAGCATAATAATTTGTACTATTTTTTGAGTTCTCAAAAAAACATGTCTGAAAAATGATTTCCCTTTGCCAAACATAAAAATTATAGTTGACCTAATAGATGGATACAAAATATTTTCATTGGTGGATGGTTTCTCAAGATATAATTAGATAAGAATTGTACTAGATGATTATCACAAAACAAGTTTCACGTGTACCTCAGGAACTTATTGATAGAACATAATGGCCTTTGGATTGCAGAACACATGAGCCACACATCAAAGGGTGATGAATACAATATTTCATGACATAATGTATGATATTATGAAATATTATGGAGATGGTATTCATGATAAATTAGAAGAAAGATATGAACACTTGCCAATCCTAGTAGTTGTTTTTGATAGATTGGAGGAGTAAAAAGTCCACCTAAACCCTTAAAATTTTTATTTCGGGGTAACATCCAGAAAATTCCTTGGCTTCATAGTGTTACACCATAGAATATAAGTTGATCCTGGAAAGGTTAAAGCTATAATTGATATGTCATTTCACACAAACATTTGATAGCTTATGATTTTACAAGGAAAACTACAATCCATTAGAAGATTCATAGCACAATTAGCCAATAAGTGTCACCCTTTTCAACACCCACTACATAAAGGAGTTTCATTTGTATGGACTAAAAAATGCCAGGTAGCGTTAGAGGAAATCAAAGAATATCTCCTCTTAGCTCCAACATTGATCTCAACTATACTAGATAAACCCCTCCTACTATACATATTGTAAAAACCATATTCTCTATGGGCACTTTTGGCACAATATGACATAGATGGAAAGGAATGTGTCATTTATTATATCAGCCAAAATATTGGTGGCACATGAAATTAATTATATGACAATATAAAGAGCATACTTAGCAGTTGTATTTTCTTCACAAAAGAGTAGGCATTACATGTTAAGCCACAAGACATTGATGGTTGCAAATATTGACCCATTAAAGTATCAACTTAACAAAGCTGCATTGAGTAGGAGATTAGTTAAGTGGGTTATGATTCTAATAAAATTTGACATTGAGTATGTTGATAGAAAAAAAAGTCAAGGGAAAAGTAATAGTAGATCAATTGGTAGAAGCACCACTACCAACTTAATATCCTATATTAACCAAGTATCGAGATGAAAACATACTTTCCATAGAAATAAAAACACATTGTAAAATTTATTTTGATGGTTCCTATATACAAAATGGATTAGGTGCTGGGGTAGTATTCATTACACCACAAGGAGATGCCATTCCTAGATCATACATGCTAAATTTTTACTACACAAATAAAATTGTACACAATGAAGCTCTTTTCATAGGTCTAAAGATAACTATTTAATGGAGAATAAAATATTTACATGTCTATGGTGATTCACACCTTAGCATAAATCAGGTCAATAAAAACTATGATACAAAATATGAGAAACTATTGCCATGCAAAGAAATGGTAGAAGAATTCAAGAAATATTTTGATTACATCACCTTTTCTAGATCCCCACATTACAAAATAAAGTAGCATATTCCATGGAAACTATGGGATCCTTTCTAGACATGCCTAATAAGGTTACACACTGTGAGTTCTTGGTAGAACAACTTCTGGTTCCTACTTACGAAGTCCCTTGTCTGAGTTCGTGTGTAAAAATGTTGGACCCAATTCCCCTTGGTACCAATACATATATACCTATCTATGAGAGCAATATATATCCCCTAGCTTGTCCCAAAACCAAAATAAAACCTTTATTAGACAAGCCACTTGATATGTTATCATTGCCTCTACCCTATATAGGAAAGGTCAAGATGGTATGATCCTCAGATGTCTTGACTTTTATGAGGCCCAAATGGATCTATGAGTGGTCCACAAAGGTATTTGTGGTGCCCACTCTAGTGGTCCCACCCTAGCCGAGAAAATCCTTAGAGTTGAGTATTATTTGCCTACTATGGAGAAAGATGCAAATAAGTTTGTTTAGAAATGTCAGATACATGGAGATCTAATTCATGCACTGACACAGGAGTTGCAACCTCCCATGTCACTTTGGCCCTTTTTGTAGTAAGGATTCAATGTTGTTGGTAAGATAAACCCACCTTCAATAAATGGTCATAAATATATCATCACATCAACCGAGTATTTTACAAAGTGGATTGAATCCATACCCATGACTTACATAACCGGTAAGAAGATATCCAAGTTCATCCTAAATTTTATTACATGCTGATATGGAATACCAAAAACCATCATCACAGATATGAAACTCCCTTGAAAAATTAAAATGTTAGTGAAATTTGTGAGAAATTCCACATCCAAGAGAGCTTTGCCTTATGATACTATCCACAAAGTAACGATCAAGATGATGCATCTAACAAAGCCATATTGAAAATCCTTAAAAATATTAGCGATGATGGTGACCATGACTGGAACATCCATTATAATTCTACCTTATGGGCCTACCAAACTATCTTTTGAACCCCTACTAGAGCCACACCCCATTCCTTAGTCTATGGAGCAGAAGTCATTTTTCCAATTGAGGTCGATTTGCCTTCATTGTGAGTATCACTAAAAAATATTATCACAGATAAATATTACCATGTATCTTGATTGCATGAGTTAGAGTTACTTGATGAGAAACAACAAAATACCTCAAATCATTTACATGTCTATCAAAGCCATCTTTGAAAAAGTTATAATAAGAAGGTCCAAGTTAGATTCTTTGAAATAGGAGACTTGGGACTGATGGAAAATCAAAGAAACTTGGTTGACAAAGAAAAAATCAAGAATTTTTAGCCAAATTGACTAGGTCCTTATGTCATCACAATAGTTTATGGAAAAGGTTCTTATCAATTTTCCACACTAGAGGGCCAGACTCTGCTAGACCCTATCAACATCTTGTGTCTACACAAGCTCTACACCTAGCTCTTGGAGTATCTCTTTTAAAAATATTCTAAAAAAATAATTGAAAAATAAATAAAATAGTCACATTGATGAAAACTTGGCAAACACACATCTTATTGGATGTTAAAACAATATAAATAAAGAGAAATAATTTGTCCTATGGTCAAAACCATCTTGATGGTGCCTTGGGAAAGTACCGTGGTGAAAAGTGGATGATTCGACATTGTGTAAAGAATTTTTATCAACTGTTTATCTTCACATATAGTCTAATATATTTGTCCTAATCCTTTTGTCATACATTCCACATTCCTACATTAATAACCTTGGTCTACTATTTATGGCTTCAAATTCGTTAATCATCCTTTTTAGTTATGGCTCCTACCTTACCACGAGTTAGTCCACCATGTCAGTCCTATAATAAATTGCCTTGTATTTTGACTGGGGGAAAGTACCATGTCATGATCCTAAAATTTCCTGAAAAAAATCCAAAAAGATGATAAAATGTCTTGAAAAAATCTAAAAATGATAAAATATTCTAAAAATCCCCAAACATCATAAAAATATAAAAATCATACAATATAGTTTCTTCTATCAATTGTCCATAATCGATAAAATAATTCCTTTTGCATCAACAAGCATTGAACAAACGCCAAATGTAGCAAGTATGAGCTTCACAAAATTGTGCATTAACTAACAAACTTATGAATTGGTCCTCAATCAAACTAGTCACACTATCTTATCAATCAGTTAATTGTTATTAATATTTTTTTCATATGGTAATTATGTCTTATATAAAGGATGGATATAATCAAAATTAGATAGGTTAGTCTTATACAAGGTACCTCATTCCTGAAACTAGGCATCATTATCATCATCAATGTCATTGTCAAACAAACACATTACACAAACACAAAATCAATATGGCTGTGGAATTTTTGTCCAAGTTTGTCTTATCTTATTTTGGTTTTCGCAAGTCATGTTCCTATGAATCTCTGAGATATCCAAAAGTGATTAGAGATGCCGATATGGCTCAAGGATTTATTTTTGTTTGTCTACTATTTGTGGGATGTTTTTCACAAAGTGTGAGGAAAAGTATTTTGGGTTTCTTGTGATTGGCTCATTTACATATGAAAAAAGTATCTAATGTAGAAAATATTACAATAAAAATAATGCTCGTGATTTATGCACATACCTTGACCCTAAATTCCCATACTATTAGATGGATTGGTTGAAATTCCTTATCTTTTCTAAGTTCATATTACATGCAAAGGGAACATCCCATATCGATGTATCAATATATTGATGTGGACATACCCATTTTTCTAAATAAAGTGGATCAATGATGAAAACTAATTTGTCAAAATCTAAACATCCTATATGTCAACCACTAATTTTTCTTTTGTCAGTCCTCATAGTCATCATGGTCTACTATTCTAACACACCAAAAACAAATCCATCCTGCATACATAGCATGTTAGTGCATAGAACATAAGATTAATCATATAGAAACTACATCACATCATATACATCAAAATATGCATAAAAAATAAAAAACCATAGATTATCATTTGACATTATGTGCACGATCATATAAAAACAACATAAGCATCTCATATATAAGTATAAAAGGTACATACATTTAGACCACATCACATGAAATAGTAGCATCACATAGAAAATGTTAGTGTATAACATCATGTGCACCATCAAAATCATCACATCATCATAGGAATAAATCATAAGACATCATAAACATCATAAATAGAGAAATGTATCATAAAGAATGTGCATAAAATAAAGAACATAACATATAACTCCTTCTGAAACTATATATCATGTATATATCTAAAAAATGTGTCAAGAGTACGAGATCATAATTTCTATCTAACAGAGCTCACAAGCTCACAAAATATATGCAAAATAATGTCTACAATCAACTAGTGTTGCCTCTGCCTTCTAATCTTGTGGGCCTAGGTGGCACGTCTATGGAAAATACAACCTTAGTTTACACAAAAGGTGTACTCACACCTCTGCGTCATGGGCTAGAGGGTTGTACAACTCCCCCACTACTTTTTGATCTTTGTGTCCTACGAGATACAATGTAACTAGGGACTCTTTGATTGGAAAGGACCACATGCTCATACTAATCTCATCACTACCACATGTCTCATCTTGCATGATACATCTGATCTAGAGCATGATGTGGTCAAATCCTACACCCCATTGATGAAGGCTCATGCATCATACTTCTCCTATCTACCCTTAGGATTCACTACTTGTGCTCTAGTATTAGATTCTTGTACCTTCACCCTAGCATCATCTCTCTCCCTCTCCAACATGGCTATCTTTCCCTCCAAAACTGTCACCCTCCTAGATAACTAATATCTCTCTAAGTCAATTGTTGTGGCCCTCACCTCCACTGACACTACTCTAGCCTTCATTTGCCTAGGCCTAGTCTCCACTGCATCTAACTTGTCCTTTAGGGATCTGATGTGATCCCTCATGGTCGAAATATATGCTATCAATGCTTGCATGTCTAGGATATACCTAACATCCTATATAATGGATATATCATATAGTCCCTCCTCCTCCCCCCATCTCTTCATCACCACCTATAGATACATCTAACATCTTAGTATTATCCTCCTCCTCCTCCTCTAATGAGACATACAAACTCATCCATGCTTGAACTGGTGTCCTCCAAGATACTAATTGTAATATACACATTCTCCTCCTCTACCATAGGGTCATATCCTCCTACACCCTCTCCTCCAATGTCTCCGCCCTCACCCTCATCATTTATTGGGACAACCACTAGGGAACCTCCTGTCACTGCACTTCCTCCTTTGTCATCTCCTCCTTCTACCCTCCATCCAAATCCACCATCTACACATCACATCTACATTGAGAAAACTAATTTGTACATGTTATAACCCCATTCCTCTCACTAATTTCTTTAAAACCCTATCTGGTGATTGAATCTCAATAATCTAATGAGAATAGGTAGTCATCCCAATTAAATACCTCTCATGTCGATAGAATTCTAAATTATCTTCCTCTCCATCCAAATCCACACATTTGATGTAAGGTTTCCATGTTAAATCCCCCATAATGTCTAACAAATGGCATTAGTACCTAGTGTGTCTAACCTATCTCTGCACTACTAACTCATAATAATATATAAAAGGCTACTTTGGATGAATAGGCTTCTTGTCAAAAATAGGCCTACACACATAAATGTTCTCCCAATCCCACACTTGTAGAAGTGCCATGCCACAACCCAAAGATTGTGCCCAATGATATGCAACATCATGCATCTGATAATAAAAAAATTCCAAAAACTCAAGGTCCCCATGCATAAATTATGGTGTCATCGCACATCCCCTATATCATCTCACCCAAATCCATTGGGAAATCATGTCCTATCCTATCTAGAACCAAAACCCTAGCCACTAACCCACATAATAAGCCAAAATAGTCATCATATACATCTCTACCATGTCTTTCCATCATATCTCATAGTGTCTAATCCCTAACTCTACCTCAGTAATGCCAAAAAAATCACATAAATCCATAAACCACACCCATAGTGCATACACAATCCTCAATCCTCTAATAGGTAGCCTCAATATCCTCCATATGTACTCTAAGGTCATCATGCATTCCCCGGTTTGTAAATGGAAAGAAGAGGTCTCTGAGTGCTATTGCTCACATAAGGCAGCAATAAACCCCCTATTTACTTGAATCTAGGACATACACGTCACATACAATAAAACTATGCTCTCTAAATGCTCATAGTCATGTGGTGTCAAACGATCCCTATAGGCAAGAGTGTTAGGATGATTCTCCCAAGTAATAAGGACACTATCTCTAATGTGATCATACAAATACAAATTCTGAATCAATCAAAATGTAGTACCATTAATGCATAATAACTAAGCATTCATTCATATTTATTCATATGTAAAATTGCATTAACCAAATTAAATACTTATACAAATCAAGAAAATGCATCCAAAGAAGCATGAAATTGCATTCAATTATTTCAATTGCATACCCTAAGTCATGCACACAACTGCATTGTTTCATAAATATCAATGTGTCATTTCATACATACAAGTGAATTGGACTAATATTGTAGTTGAATCACTTTATCAATGAATTTACATCAATTATAAAATGAAAATCTAAACTATACCATGCTCTTGCATCGTTTCATCGATGACTACGGTGAATATGATAGGCAAATGCACCACTTTGACAATTGCAACCTAAGACCTAGAAAATTAAAATCACAAAAAATGATGAAATAATTGTGTAATCAAGATTGTACTTGATAGTGAACCCATGCTTCTAGTTGGTGATAGGTATACACTCACTCACTTATGTGAACATCGCTCATGTGGCCCATCATCACTCCTCAAACACACTTAGAAACCTCTTCTTCTCTTTTGATCTCCAAAGCTCATTGTGCACAAATGAGTTTGGAAATAAGCCCTAGGACCTATTTATACCTCCTACCTCTCCTTGGTGGACATGCAACCTATCACTTTTGTATTGGACGTGTAGACTTTTACCTTCTAGAGGCCATAACTTGTGCCAGACACCTCCATTTTCTAATACATTTGTTTCATTGAGTTCCTAGTCATTCTATTGAAAAATTGAGCTCCTATCCATATTTTTCACCCAATTTTTTGAGGGGGCAAAATATTACCTACCAACTATTACATTCATGTTAGGGCATACCGAAGAATGATTTTTACTAATTATTCTTTGTAATAATGCTTGAAAATGCATTGTCTCAAAGAGGGAAGAAATGTAGACATTAAAAATTGTCCTATCACATGCGCGAGACAATTTTACTAACATTCATGCAATTAATTAAATAATCTTTACTATTTAATTAATAAGCACCATTATTATTAATCATGCATTATTTTGGGAAGACTCCTGGGCAGGATTCCCTGCGCTAAACAAAGAGGGTTTTTCCCCGAACTTCATTGAAACCTGCAAAGCCACCATGGGTACATACCTTAAAGATTATATTAATCATAACAATGATTGTTGTGCAGATTTGACTTCTAGAGGATTACCTTCTAATCAAGAAAGCCGAAAACTACTTAGTATTTTGAAAGATAGAAATATCTCTATTAAAAACAGGCCTGACTCGCTTCTATGGGCTGGCTCTAATAATGGGGAATACATAGTTAAAGATGGCTATAAAACCATAATTCGAGAAGAGAAAATGGATAATTTAGACATTCCCCTTAATTTGTGTTGGAACAAAGCCTGTCTACCCAAGGCAGGTATGTTTCTATGGGCCGCTCTGCATGATAGAATCTTAACTTTTGATAGGATTCGTAAGGTAGGCTTTGAGGGCCCGTCTAGGTGCCCTTTATTTGAAAGTAAGGAAGAGGATGTGAATCATCTGCTACTAAATTGTACCTTTACCCGAAATTGTTGGAATTGGTTACAGAAGTCCCTAGATTGGAAGTCAGCTCTCCCTTCCGATTTGCTAAGCCTCCTTAAAGCTTGGCCAGCCCTATATAAAGACAACCTTTATAAGGATATTTGGACTATATCCCCTTCTATCTTAGTTTGGGAAGTTTGGAAGGAACGTAATCGTAGGATTTTTACTGATTATAAATTAGACTGAAAAAACATCATCAACAAAATTAAAGCCTCTATCACAAAAAAAATCAATAGCAAACTTTGTGACAGCATGTGCTATGAAGATTCATTTAAATCCTGGGACAATAAGATTAGACTTAAATGGCCCTCTTTATGCATACCGAAACTATATGGTAGAGGAGGTGCAAGAACAAGAGTAGATAGATCTAACTGCTCCTGGGTTCCCCCCGAGGAAGGTTGGGTGAAACTGAATTTTGATGGTGCTTCTAGGGGTAACCCTGGAGTGGCGGGCATAGGTGGTATCATCAGAAATTGGAAGGGAGAAGTAATCTCAAAAAATGCACACCCCATCAAGCCTACTACAAATAACATGGCGGAATGCCTTGCAGCACTGGAAGGGCTTAAAATTTGTAAAAACCTCAACTTTTCAAAGCTTGTTATTGAAGGAGACTCTCAAATCATCATTAACGCTATTCGTACTAAAAAGACCCCCAACTGGATTCTTAATGCTAAGATAGAGGAAATTAATCTTATTCTAGAGTCCTTCCCTGAGGTCTTGGTCAAGCACACTTATCGGGAGGGTAACATTGAGGCAGATTCATTAGCAAATTTAGGTGCCAATGGTGAACATATTATGAAATAATTATTCATCAGTTGTGATCTTGGCAGTTCTCCCTCTTTGATATTTTCTTCTAGTAGGTGATTTTCTTTCTGGTATTTGCTAGATGGTTCTCTGACTTTCCTTCCCCTTCCACGAGCTTTGTAAGTGCTACTCCTTCTCCCTTCCTCTCCTACGAATGCCTTTATTCTTCCATGGAGTCTAAATTGAAGATGTTTAGCATGGGCAGTTTCAGAGCATTGGCTTTCAGGGGCCTTGTTACCCCGGAGAGATGGAATCAAATCCTACTTCCTGTCCCTAATTTGGTCAGGAGGGCCTTGGAGAAAGCACTAGGTGAGAATGTTTTTGACAATGACTTCACATTTAGGACCAATGGCGATATCACAGGATTGTTTATTGCAATATCTTATTTGGCTGGCAAAGAGAAGGAAGATATTATTCAGGCAGTGAAATTAATCATTGATAAGCACTTTCTGGTTGGTCTGGGTAATATGGTATTCTCCATTGATAGCTTGCTGACCACTCCTTTTCTAGAGATTACAATGAGAACTGCCATCCCGAACCTTGCCAGTATTCCTTCTAACCAGAGAATTCCCATGATTGTCTTTAAGAATGAAGAGATTTTTGATGCTCAGTGGCCAAGCATGGAAAGGAATCTGGACTTCCTCTATAAAGAAATTCTTCAAATTAAGCGTGAATCAAGGGAGATTTTGGACTATTAGAGGACTGAGGGCTTCATCATCCCCTCCTCCTTGATCGACCTGGAACCTTCAAATCTTCATATCATAGCTCTAGCTGTGAAGAGATGTTCCCACCACTCTAGGAACTCGGAAGTATCTGTAGAAAACATAATAGTGATGAGACAAGTAAATCATACTTGGCTCTGCTTTGCAGTGGATAAAATGAAGGACTAGAGACTCGAAACTAAGCTTGTTGTTACCTGACTATGTACATAACTGATACTTCATAATGTAAATATATGGTGATCTGTATACAAGATAGTCAATAATTTGTATCTAGATTATAGATGAAGTTTTCTCAGTTCTGTACATAGGAAGGTAAGTAGATATTTAGTAGGCATCCTAACAACTAGGCTCTGTTTTGGTCTCACTCTATCAGATAGCTTCTCTCTCTGGGAGAACTATGTAAAGGACCTCTATAATTAATCTATACTTTCTCTTATCCTGTTTAGTGTCTTTATGGAACATGAGTTGGTATCAGTGTATAATGGTTTTCACTACTTTTATTTATGATTTTGCTTGGAAAATGAATCCTTTGCCCAACAAGCTTTTTATAACACTTTGACTCAGGCCGTAGATAGTTGGTAAGTAAATATAGAGCTACAAACCTTACTCCTCTATATTGCTTCCAGGGTGGTCAATCTCTAGTTGGGCCTTAAAGGTTCAGTCAATTAGCATTTTCGGATTCTATTCTGATCAAGCATTTTCAGACACTATTCTAAACAAGTATTTAAGGACATTATGTAGCTTTCCAGCTCAGAGCATAATAGGTCACAGGTTATCCAACTTATGTAATGAAGCTCTTGTCATGTCCTTACTTCTTACAATATACAAGGATCCTTCACTTCATCTATTTTTTGAGCAGCTCTGTGATCAGAAGGTAAATAAATGTTGTTTTCAGACTCAAAAGAATGATTAATGAACAATGTATATTCCCTTTTTCGATCCCATATAAAGACTAATAGGTATAAAATGCATTAATAATGGTGTTTGATCCTTTCATATATGTATCTATATATGTATAAAATTTATATATATAGATACATATTTTTTTTTTCTTGAGCTCATGCCTTATATTTTATTGATATGTATATCTGAGTCTTCTTGGGTTTTCTCTTTCCCTTTTAGGCATATATATATATATATATATATATATATATATATATATATATATATATATATATATATATATATATATATATATGATTTCAGATGTATTTATGATTTTAGACATGTACATATATTCACAAATTATGGATGACTAGGTAATTAATTTTATTTTCCTTGAAAGCTAGGTTGGTATCCAAATCTAATATGGAGATTAGAACAGAGGCAGGTTAATACTTAAAATGCAAAATGCGTAAGTTACTAACATTGACAGGTTATTGAATCTTAATAAGAATGAATAACCAATACATAATGATTAGAGTCAACTCGAAGAGGTAATTACTCCTTATCCTTTTATTAAATTCTCTTATTAATATTCATCAGCGCTGTGAATTTAGATTTAAAAAATGTGTTTTTTGATATTAGTTGATCCCTGGATATGGAGGTTTGTTTGTTTGGTTTTTAGGCAAGATTAACCAAGCAAGGCTCAAGTCCTAATCACGAAAAAGCAGGAAGATCAGAGATTTTGTCTTAATAGCATGACTAGCTTAATCATTGTTTAATAATCAATGTATAACCTTTAGATATTGATTTTTTTAAAAAAATCATATCTCAAGGAAACTCAGGACATGGGTATGCCCAAGAAGGAATGTACAAATCTCGATAAGTATCGAGCCGTGGGTATGCCTACGGAAACTATGTATTTAACAAATCTCATCTTTGTACGAGTCATGGGTATGCCCATGTTATTTTTGTATATGGACAAGACCTTTGGTCCCAGGCAAGGCTGGAGGTTTTCTCAACCCCGCTCTTTCCTACCAGCGCCTGCAGCGAGCGGGGTCACACTATAAAACAATTATTTATATTAATAAAAAAACTCTTTAGGGCTTCGGCCTTTAATCGGTCAAAAAAAATAAAAAAATAAAAAAAGCACCATTCTTTCTAATTTAAATTTCAAAATCATCATTTTCCTCCAAATTTTACTAATTGAATAATTTTAATTAATTAATTAATTATTTATTAATAGTCTTTCTAGATTCCTTAATTATTCCTCTAAAAATTAATTAAATAATTTTTTTTATTTAATTAATCTCTTCCTCTAAGTTTGATTAAATAATTATATTATTTAATTAAAAATATTCTTCCTCGTTATTGTCACCGTAATTAAATGATAATTCCAACTACTAACTATGTCTTCCAAAATTACATAGATCATTAATTTATTTAATCTTCCAATTCCTCAATGCGAACTCATTCTTATGAAAATAAATAAATTAGTTAATTTATTTATTCCATCTGATGCATAGTTAATAATTTCTTCTAATTATTTAATGTTAATTATTCCTCTAGTTCTACCCCTTTTAACTATCATTGACTAATAGTTCCTCTTTTCAATCAATTTAATCTTCTCAGTCATGTAACCAGTTCACTAATCAATCAATTCAGACTACTCCCAATCAACAAAATTAACTATTCAATTAGCTCTATCATGCAGTCAATCAACTATACATTTTTCTCAATGATCCATCTAATCAATCTAGTCTAAATTAATCCTATCCATTCATTATCAATCAGTACCCCTTAATCTGAACCGTTCATTGAAGTCATATTTGAGAAAATGTGAGAGCCAACATTACATAAGAAGGGGAGAGACAAGGGAGAACTTTTACTTGAATGTTTGCATTTGATTTGATTTGAATTGTTTAATTTTCAATGTATTCAATTTTGTTATTCTCTATTGAATAGGTGCAAGATAATGATAAAATTGAACCTTTGTGGTTAGATTTTTTAATTTTGTTGCAAATTATAGATTCAAATGTTTTAGAGTCTATACAACATCATCTTGTAGAATATACCAAAGACCACACCTGTTGGACATTCCTTTTCAAAAAAGATCCTACTGTTCCTTTCCTTCCAATTTTCTGAGCACAAGTGTGGAGGGATTTTCCATCATAATTATTTGATATTGGGATTGAAGGAGGTCCCTTCCCATTTAAAGGAAATTTTTTGAACACCCCTATTCATCACCTAGTTGATCTGTAGTAAATGTAGTACTTTCTACTATAACTCACTCACAAAGGGGAAGTGCATGAGAAAATGGTTAATTGAATCTTCATTCTGTTTATAGAAGACACTACAGTTTGACAACTGGAACCCATGTTTGATGAGATTGTCCCGAGTAAGAATTTTTTCATGCATAACCTGCCACTAGAACAAGTTGATGTTAGGGATTATTTGGGAATTCAAGACTTTTTTCCATAATTTATCCTGGTCACCATCACTGATAAGCATAAGGTAGGTAGATCTCACTGTGAATTCACCACTAGCATTATTTCTCTATAAAAAGCTATCCTATCTCAAAAAAATCAAAATTCTCTCCTCTCCAAGTCTCCTTTTTATGTCCAATACTAGGGACATCAATTGCTAAAGGTATCAACAAAAAAGATGGATATCTTTCCAAGATCTAGATTGGTCCATGTAGTTCTCTACCCTGATCCCAAAGAACCATTTTGCAAGCCTACAAAGGTCACAAAAGGATATAAGAGATGAAAGCGTGAGTCATCAAGCCAATTGTCTTCCAAAAATGGATTGTCAGACTATCATCAATCTACCATTTCAAGCCTTGAAGGAGCACAAACCTTCTATATTTTGGACCCTGTGGGGAGCCCTTGCAAGTTCAAGAAATAATGACATCTTTATTTATTCAAGTATTTAGTAGACATGATATCATAAAATTTTTCTTTATTTCTGGAAAGGTTTTTAGAAAACCTTAGCAAGAAGGGCATTGTTGATGCGAGATATTATCCTAACACCCAAACCTCCCATAGATTTTGGCTAGAAAACGGAGTCCCATTTAACCAAATCCATCTAATTCTTCTCTTCCATTCTAGAACAAAGGAAGTTTGTTTGAATTCTTTCTAGTTTATCAACCCACTTATTAGAGATTCCAAACATTAAAAGGAAGTAGACAAGGATCCCTTGTAGGGATTTTTTGAGAAGCTACAACTTAACCATACTATTGAGGATTTTTGCTTTCAATCCAAAAATCTTGCATTGTATTCTTTCCAAAATTTATTCCAAAATGAGTTTTACATCTCATTGACTGTGAGTGGTAACCTAAGGTAAGTATCGTGCAACGCAACACACTAGTATCCAATAATATTCCTAACTTTTTTCTATAGGGAGTGATGTATGTTAAAAAAATATCTTTTCTTTTAACATATTCGATACTTCTTCCTGACACAAATGCATATTGGATAAGGAGGTGTTTCCATATTCTTGCTTCAAGAACTAACACAATACCAAAATGGATTGTGTCATCTAAAAACTACTATAGGACCAAATGGGGTAGGGTAGAAGCAGGGCACACCCCAAGAAGTTTCCTCTCACTTATCATACACATAAAGTTTCTTCCTAAAACCTCTTCCAGCATAATAAATAAGGGGATTGAGGGCCCCCTTTCTTGATACCTCCAGCACCACCAAAAAAACCCCTAGGGACACCATTGAATAGGACATAGTAACAAACACTAGTCACATATTCCTTGATCAAATAAATCACTTTCTTACCAAAATCAAATACTTCAATAATTTTGAACATGAAATCCCATTTGAATCTATCATAAGCCTTTGATATGTCCAATTTGAGAGCTATCACTAGAACCTTGCATTTATCTATGGAGTGAAATACTTCATAAGTAGTAATATATGCATCAAATATTTGTCTCCCTTCTAATGCCTTGCCCATCCTTTCATCAAGTGTTAGTTTATTTAACTATTCTTGCTCTTCTTCAACTTCTACATATTGGTCTATATGTCTTTCTTGGCTTACTTCATCATTAGAATCATCTCCTCTTAATCTTGCCATCATTTCTGCAAGTTTTTCTACTTGTCTTTGGAGGTTTTGCATGTCTCTATGCATATATGCAAGACCTCCTCTTCCTCTTCCTCTCCTAGCTATCTTCCTATTCTGATAGCAAATGATGTAACTAGATTTTTAACTCTTAACAATAATCATAAGTGAAATCCAAAAACAAAAGAAGATTCAGAATTCAATACTCCTCCATTATTCTCTAAACCATTCTGCTACTAGAATGAGATAAAACACTAATTTGACTATAATCCAAAAATTATCTTTTTTGGTAGATTTTCATAAAACCAAACTTTTTCCATTTTTGGTAATTTCTAAAAGTACTCTAAAATATACAAAAAATATCCAATTATTTAGAGTAAATCGGGTGACATCACCTGTAAACTCGCTAAGCAACTACATGCATAAAACAAAGCTACTTAAAAAACAAAAATTGGGAAATCATGAAAAATTAGTTGAAGCTAATTTTGAGGTCCTATATAGTAGAATTTGACCTCATAAACATGTTGAAATTCATTCTAATTGAATAGATTTTATTTCCATATTTTAGAACTCTAGAAGACACATCTTCTTGTAAAATTCTAGCCCAAATGAACAACTGATTTAAAAGTTATGTTCATTGAAAGTCCATGCATCAAAAAATATCCACCACTAATGCACTTCTACAACTCAATTGAATGATTTATAGATACCTTTTGGTCACTAATTTTGGTAGCTAACACACGAAAGTTCACACAACTCAATACCACACTTCACAACAACTCATACATACATTGGAGATAGATCCTCTTTCACACATCCTCATCACATATGCACACACTTGCACAACACTCACATAACTATACAACCATGCACACACTTTCTCAATCATTTTATCTTCACTTATATGCAAATCGAGTCTCTCAAGGTTAGCTAGGCATTTTAATTGAACATAATTCAAAATATTCGACACCTATACATTCTTATGGTGTAAAGGAATGAAAATTGGACCACAATACACCTTAAATGAGACCAAAATAAATATCATCCATATTAATTTTCAAATCAAATTTACCGAGGCTTTTAATTGAAGTATGACGACTCGAGGTTGGTCAGACCTAGAGTAAGAACACCATTGAACTTTGAAACCATGCCTCTAAAACCCAAAATCTAGCACCATCTAAACTAAATGAAGCAAAAGACATTAAAATCTTAGTTCCAAAACCATAACACCATAAAAAAACACATGGAGAAATGCAAAGCATACATTTCATGTAGGAAAATATTTCAACCACTATTACACTTAGATAATCACCGATTCCTCTGAAATATGATTGGAAGCACAAAAATTTGCATCCAACATCTCAAAATAGTACTAAAAAATATACCAAAATCACATTGATCAATAGATTTGCAACATAAAATAAATGCATAACATATCTCTCAACACTACTATGTAGGAAACTTAGTAATAATTGCAACAACTAGTCACTAATGAAAACAACATGTTGACATGAATGGCAACACAAATAACTCAACCAACTACTCATTTTTTCTCAAACCTACAACAATATCCCCATTTTTCATTGATGACAACACATTAACGAAAACAACTCTCTCTCTCTCTCTCTCTCTCACACACACACACACACACACACACACACACACACACACATCAATGGAAAAGGCCAAAATACTTACTCATTTTTCTCAACTCCTCTTGAAAAATATATATTAACTCACAACTACACTTAGCTTCCCCTAAGAGGACGCCTCCACAATTAGTCCAAATTTAAGATTATACATAAAGTTCACTGGACTAGTGCATCTCCATATGCATCTAGTTCAAAAAAGGAGGGGAAATAACCCCCAATCTTTCTTGAAGATACTCAAAAGTATCCTTATAAAGTGCCTTGGTAAATATATCAATAATTTGTTCTTTTTAGGTACATATTCAAGCTTCACCTCATTCTCCAAAAATTTCTCTCTCAAAAAGTGATACAATATTGAAATGTGTTTTTTCCTTGAATGCAATATGAAATTCTTTGAAATTTTTATTGCATTGGTATTGTCGCACATGATAGAAATAGGTTCATGAAATAGTATTCCAATATCCTTCAAAGTTACTTTCATCCATACTACCTATGTATAGAAAGATGTAGTAGCAATATATTCAACATCAATGATAGACAAAGACACTGAATCTTGTTTCTTACTTGACCAAGAAACTAACCAAGGTCCAAGAAAAAATGCACCACCACTTGTACTTTCCTGTCATCCACACAACTAGCCCAATCTACACAGGTATAAGCAATCAGAGTACCGTCAGATTTTCTAAGATACCATAATCTATAGTTTTTTGTTCCTTTCAAGTATCTAAAATTATTTTCGCAACAACAACATGTGTTACTTTGGGATCTTACTAAAATATAGCTACAAGACAAACAACAATGCATGATATCTGATCTAGTAGTAGTCAGGTACAATAATCCTCCAACCATTAATCTATATCTATTATCATAAATCTTAGGAGATTCAACATTTTTACTTAGGCATGTCCTCGTGATGTTCAATGTCTCATCCCGTGATGTCTTCTCCCTCTCGCACTCTGGCTTCTCCTGATCGCATTCAAAATCCTCCCGCTCACGCCCAGTATTCGGATCGCATGTCTGCTCCAATGACACTGCTGGCAGATGAAGCTCAAGGCCTGTTCCTATCGACCCCTCCTGTTGGTGCCATCCTTACGGTGTCAGGGGTTTCCCTACTCGCGTCCTCACGACTTGGCACTCCGACTGCTCAGGGCTCTGCAATTTCATATGTAGACGTGGCTGCCTTCAAGGTGGACATCCCGATTCCTATTTTTGGGTGGAAGGGACCTTCCTCTTCCCTCGTGCAACCTGTTACTGTGAGGAAACCCATTCGAGTTAACCTTGATTCTAAGACTGTAGATGAAATTTTAAAAAATAAGGAAGACTTCTCTTCCAATGCATCCATTTTTTGCTTTAAGGGTTTTTGGCCCTCTCTCTCTGACCTGCATGCTTGGATTTCCAAGCATTGGGAACCCATTTTATTTGTTACTGTTCAGTTATACCCTATGGCCAGGGGCTTCTTTATTGTGAAGTTTGACAATGCTGAAGATAAAAATTCTATTCTGTGCAATAATTGATTTATGTGGGAGAAGCGTTTCCCCCTGATGGCTAAACCCTGGTATATGGGGTTTGATCCTCTACTGAATCCTTCAATAAAATCCCCTTATTGGTTAGACTTCCAAATCTCCCGCTCTATCTGTGGTAGCTTGATTCGGTTTTCAAGGTTGTGGGTGAGGCTATTGGGGATTTCCAAATGGTGGATCCCATCTCCTCTGATGTCCTCAAAACTACTTATTCTCGTATTCTTGTGGCGATTGACGTCTCCAAGGGTCTTCTTGAGAAGATCACATTGGATTCTCCTTCGGGCTCTTGGACTTAGATTCTTGACTATGAGGGAATTCCGTTCAAATGTTGGAAATGCCACAAGACTGGCCATCTTGCTGCGCGGTGCGTCTCTAACAAGGTCAAACCAAAGAAATCACCTACTTGGTGGTCGAGGGTTGCTGACCATCATTATACAGTTTGTAAAACCTCTATTGTTGAAGGTTTAGATGCTGGCTCTCCTCCTTCTGATCATGCTAATGCTGTTGATCCTGTCTTGGCCTTGGTTTAGCCTGTTGATGTCTCTGCTCACTTTGGTTTTGCACTATCTCCTGGTGCTGTTGGTCCTGCTGCCCACAGTGCTATCTCTGGCCCAGATGCTCTTGATGCTATCTTTGCTTCTATTGATTTTTTGGTTGTTGGAGCTAATTATTCTTTTTGCCTTGTCTATCTGGTGAGGGTTCAGGAGAACGATCTTGGTGCTTTTCCTGCTCCTTCTGGGGTTTCAGATGTTATGTGCCCCTTTGTGGGCTCTTCTAGTTCTTCTCTGCAGAAGGCTATCGGTTTGATGGAGGATGGATGAACTACAATTAAAGGAAAGAAATCTAAGTCATCAAGTCCTTTTGATATGAACTTACGTTCACACAAGGCTGGGCAAAGTATATCTTGACTACCATTTTTTGTTTCTGCTTGGTTGTTCTTCGATTTGACCCTTAGGCTTGTTTGGTGGGGCACCACAGCTGTATTAAGGTCTTTCTATTGCTCTATCTTTTAATGCTTTTGTTTAAGGTTTCGGGACCTTTCAAATCCTATTTTTTACTTAATCAGAACATTTTTACTTAGGCTTACAACTAATAGCCATAGGTGTACATACTAGTTTAGCATTTTCCATTCTAATTTTCTTACATTTCCTTAACATACTTTGATTGTGAAATAAAAATACCTTCATTTTTCTAATGGACTTGTAACCCAAAAAAGAAATTTAGTTTTCTAATCATAGACATTTCAAATTCATCTTACATCTCATCATCAAAATTCTTTCTCATACCATTATTTCTTTCAAAAAATTATATCATCCACATAAATAACTACAATCAAAATTTCATTCTCCTCAACTTTAAAATAGAGATTTCTATCAACAATACCTTTTTGAAATCCTTACTTTAGTAAATACTTGTCAAGATTCACATACCAAGCTCTAGGATCTTGCTTGAATCTATAAAGTACCTTCTTCAAAATGCAAACCATATCTGGTGTATCTGATAGCTTGAACCCTTTTGGTTGCACTATGTAAACTTCTTTTAGCTCTCCATTCAAGAATGCAGATTTCACATCTGTCTGATAAACCTTGAATTCCTTATGTACTACAAAAGCTAAAAGCATTTTGATCACCTCCATTCTTTCCACAAGAGTATAAGTCTCCTCAAAGTCAATTCCTCCCACTTGTGTCTAGCCTTTACATACAAGTCTTTCCTTATTCCTCATTATGTGTCTATCGTCATCTAATTTGTTTTAAAATACCATTTAATTCCTATCGCATTTTTATCTACTAGCCTTGGGACAAATTCTCAAGTCTAATTCTGCTAAACCTCATCTAGCTCTTCTTTCATAGCTCTCATCCAATACTGATCACTAAAAAATTCTTTTACTATCTTTAGGTCAATTTCTAAAATCAAACACAAGTTTACCTATTCTTCAAAATCTTTACTTCTTGTGATGACACCTTTTCTCTTGTATCCAATAATTTGTTTCTCTAAATGATTCTTCTACACATACCTAGTAGTTTTAGGAGTGATTGCTGAAGCATCTTCTGCATCATTCTGCACTTCTATTTCTCTAGTCTTCTCTTCTTTGTTTCCGGTTGACTCATTTGATTCATATCCAACTTCCACTTTTGTATTATTTAAAATATCTTCATCAACCTTCACATTTGTTCTTTCAACTATCCTTTTTAGCCTCTTGTTATAATATCTATAGGCTTTGATTTTAGTAGAGTATCCAAAGGAATATACCTTCATCGAATCTTGTGTCAAACTTTCCCAAGTTCTCTTAATCTCTTTTGATATAAAACTTACTTCCAAATACTCTAAAATATTTCACAAAATGAGTCCTTCCATCCCATAATTCATATGATGTCTTTTTGAAGTTTCTTCTAATCCACACTCTACTAAGTATGTATATAGTAGTTTGTATTGCTTCTCTCCAAATAGACTTCCAATAGATTTTCTTCCTTCATCATTGTTCTAGTAGCCTCCTAAATTGTTGTATTCTTCCACTCAACCACACCATTTTGTTGTGGTATTCTAGAAGTAGACAAGTGTATGTTTATCCCTTTATTCTCACAAAAAGTATAAAACACATCAAAACTAAATTATCCTCCTCTATCAGACCTTAAGCATTTTATTCTCCTATCTATCTCATTCTCAATCAAAGCCTTCAATATCTTAAAATTTTCTAGATCTTCTAATTTTTGTTTTAAGAAAGCAACCCAAGTCATTCTAGAATAATCATCAATTAAAAACATAAAATACCTGCCACCTTGTTGACTTCTTATTTTGGTTGGACCATAAAGATTAGTGTGCACCAATTTGAACAACTTGGTAGAAGATTGTTCTAACTTTAAAAGCCCTTCTTGTTTGTTTTCCAACTTGACGTTCTCTGTAGACATTACTAGAAGGTTTTGTAAGCTACAAAAGATCCCTCACAACTTGAATTGAACTAATCCTCACCATATTATCAAAATTAATGTGACACATCCTCTGATGTCATAATTGAATTTCATTGATTAGATACATTAGACAATATCAACTAGCATGATTTTATAAACACTTCCACCTCTCTTCTTTCTAGAAGAAATCACTATTCTAGATGTTTTATTGATCTCACAACCATCATCTTGAAAAATAAGATTATATCCATTTTCACACATTTGACCAATACTCAAAAGATTATGATTTAAGTCTTTAACATAGTAAACATAGTCAGTGTTATGCTTGCCATTAAAACTTATTGAACCTATTCCAACTATCTTAGTAGTTTGGTCATCTCTAAATCTAACAACATCACCATATTTCTCAAGCTTCAAAAACTTACTCTTTTCAACAATCATATGATTTGAACATGGACTCCGTCAATGATCAATTCATCTATATCTCTTCTAGCATGAAAAAAGAAGCCACATTATCTATAATTTTAGTATCAACTTGCAAAGATTTTTCTTTCACAATTTCATCAAGGTTAGAAGAACAAGATTCTTCCTTTAAATCCAAGAATAAACATTCATCATATTCTTCATAATCAGATTCATCATCAAAAATATTAGAATCCTCTCTCACATAATAATCCTTCTTATTTATTTTTCCCTTGCTTTGTTTATTTTTACTCTTCAAGATTCTGTCAAGACATCTACACGAATAATGACCTATCTTACCACAACTAAAAAATTCAAAGAGAAACTTACTTTTGTACTTTCCAGTTCCCTTCTTCATCTTCCTCATAAAGTATTCCTCATCTTTTACCGATTTAGCAACTTAAATGTAGTTTCTATCCTTGTATTGGTAGTACCAAATTCTCTCATCTCAAAGGAAAGGAAGGAGCCATAGATGTGTTCTCCAGTATACTTGTTCAAATTTTCTAATTCTTCTATAGAAAAATCCTTAGAGCTATAGGGTTTAGTAAGAGTTCTAATTAACTTTTTAACTATTTCATCCTCTTTTAGTTCACCCCCAAGACCTTTGATCTTATTTGCAACATCGTCCACCTTCTACAGATAGCTTGTTATTTGTCATCTTCTCCCATTTGCAAGCATTCATACTTAGCTTTAGCATTCTGCAACTTAGCTTGTTTGATCGTTTCATCTCCCTCATAAGTATTCTCTAACTTGGTCTAGACACCATGAGAAGATTCTATAGATATAACATTTTGTTAACATAGTCCTAGAAAGAGAATTGAAAAATAACATACCTTCTCTTGAGATTATCCTCATACGCCTTGATCTCATCATGAGTATTCAACCCTGTTGTTGATTTTAAATATTCTTTCTCAACATCCTTCTAAAATCCATAACCAAGAGAAATTAAATATCCTTGCATATGCACCTTCCAGTAAGCATAGTCAGATCCATCAAACATAGGAATAGTCAATTTGTGCATCATCAGGATCTCCTCAAGAGGTTAAGTTATTCTCCAAGGAACCAAAGCTCATATACCAATAGTTAAATGCACATGACAATTGGGGGTGAATTAGTTGTCAATAAAAAATATAAATCTTTCCTTGAATTAGATCTATATAACTTTAACTTTAACCATATATATATATATATATATAAACACTTGTTAGGGTGACATTGGTTAAGGTGATTTTTACAAAGAAAGGCTCACTACCTAGAAGAAGAATCACTGCCTAGATGAAGAAGAATAAAAGAGAAAAGATCCACCATTGATGCACTTTTGAAACTCAACCAAATGAGCTATAGATACATTTTCTCTCCTTCTAGGAGCTAACACATGAAAGTTCACGCAACTTAATACCACACTTCACAAAAACTCATACATATAGGGAGATAAATCCTCTTTGACACATCCTCATTGCATACGTACACACTTGCACGACACTCACACAAGTATATGTTTGTGCACACACTTCCTCAATTATTTGATCTTTAATTTTATGAAAACCAAGTCTCACAAGGTCAGATAAGCATCTTAACTGAACATAATTCAAAATAGGTTGACACCTAAAAATTCTAGCAGTAGAAAGGAATACAAAGTAGACCACAACGCACCTTATATGGGACCAAAATAAATATCACACACATTAATCTTCAACTTGCATTCACCAATGCTATTAATTAGAGTGTACACATTTGAGGTTGACCAAACCTAGAGTTAGAACACCATTGAAATTTGAAACTATGCATCTGAAACCCAAAATATCACACCATATGAACTAAATAAAGAAAAAGGTATTAAAATCTCAATTCCAAAACCACAACACCATAAACCAACACATGGAGAAATGCATAGCATACATTTCACGTAGGAAAATATATCAACCACTATTACACTCAAATAATCACCAATTTCTCTGAACCAAGATCCAAAGCACAACTCAAAAAAGTACTCAACAACATACCAAAGCTACATCAATAGATTTGCAACATAAAAGAAATGTAGATCTCATCTCTTAGCACCACTATGTAGGAAACTCATTAATAACTACAACAACATGTCACTAATGACAACAATAGCATGTTAACATCAATGAGAACACCGATAACTCAACCAACTAATCATTCTTGCTCAAACCTACAACAATACATTCATTCTCTTAAAAAAAATCATAAAAATAAAAAAGCAAAATATAAGAGAAACAAATTTCAAAAAAAGAAAAAAGAAAACTCACATAATTGAATCTAGAAACAATGTCCAAAATTTATCTCATGGATTGTGAAAATCTATTCACTATTAAAAGAAAAAAAGACAAAAAAAAGGAGAAACAAAGTAAAGATAGGTAATTCATCCTATGGTGAAAACCATGTCTTGTGGTGCCTCAAGCAAGTACCGTGATGAAAACATGGAAAACATGCATTATGCGTAATCAAGTATCCTCTTGCACTCTACATTTGGGGGAAAGTTTCGATGATATCCTATCAACAACATCTTCTAATATTACTCATCCACCTTTCACCCTATCTACAACCATATTCCCTTTCCCGCCTTTGATCTTGACAAGGTTAATGATTTCCATAAACCTAATGCCTCCTATCTATTTATCCTTGTCCACACTCTTCCAACCACGTCCCCTTTATCTTGTCTGTTGTTTACTCTAATTCTCCATTGTCATGTTTAATTTTTTATTATCCCATCCATATCCTATCTCCATCATATTCAAATTGACCCCTTCATCTTGCTCAAAACTAAGGACATAAATGCAAAACATATTTTCAAAAGCCTCTTAAAATGTTTATTCCTTTGGACCACATGTCATTCATTGCACCATGTCACTACCCTACATTTCCATGTACAATCCCTTAGCTTGGATGAACATGTTATCCTATTATGATATAGTCCTTGAAAATCACATAAGCTTCCTTGATCCTTCACTCATCTATTTCTAGGTCATCAATTCCTTCATCCACTCATAATCATTTTTTCCTTACTAGACATTAAGGGAAAAACAAATACAATCTTTCTTGAGAATCAATGGTAAATCAAACTTTCAAAAAATCATAAAAATCTCTACAAAATTAAAAAAAAAGTTTTAAAAATCCAATTTTTTTATAAAAAAAATCCCCAAAATATAATTTAAAAAATAATAATCAATAACCTATCTTGAAGACATAAATATTTTGAACAAAACCAATAACAACATTGTGCTTAACAAATCAAGAATCAACCAATATCCTACCTACCTACCTTGTAATCATGCGACCATCAATCTTTATCAAACTATCTTGTGTATGTAGCCGACACTATCATGATCTATCTTTTATCTTATATAGGATGAATCCTTCCTAAAACCAGACATCTTGGTCACTATCAAACCAATAACATAAACTATGGCAAGGATAATTTCTACATGAGAGCATGATAGTTGTTTGTTTGATGTCTTTGATTTTTTATTTTTATCTTTCGTGGCATGTCTTTTAGTTTCTCTGGGATGCCTCTGACTAGAAATTTTATCTCTAGGATGTCTTTAACTAGAGAGACAATGATGGGGCATGTTCACTTGTTTTTTTAAAATCTTGTGTATTATTCCTTAGTAACATGTTGACTCGTCTTAGGACATGATTGTCTATGATCATCGAGGATGTATGGCTCACATGAGAACATGAGCAACCCTTAACTATCTGATGTGTCTTCCTCAACGCAATTGGCATGCCAATTAATTTGGGTCTAATCCATATCTAGATGAGTTCATCTTTTTTCCATAATAAGCTCAACGATGATATAACACTTAAAAAACACAAGAATCTCACCACTTCCCTTATTTTCATAATTTTTATCACTTTGCATTTGTTCACTTCCTTCATCATCCATCATCTAGCTCTCTTTAGATTGAAATCTCCAAAATGATACATGTATCTTATTCACATTAGATTGATCAAATCACTACTTAGCATGGGAGGACATCACCCGCTAATCAATCAAAATCTACATATCTGCCTACAACTAATCAACATTGCATCAACTTATCATGTGCTAGAATAACTCTCAATCAATTCAACTATCCACTAGATTAATCAACCTTATTGGATATCAACTAGCTTGATCAACTTAATCAACTCCATCTTTCTTGCTATCTTGATCATTTCATTCAATTGGTCAGTTGCCCTTATTAGGTGTGCATTTCCATCAAATGTGTAGTATCTTTTTATTCCTTGCCTCTTAATCAATCATTGAACATCATTATCTTCATCAAATATTTTCCCCTATCATCTATCATGAGATTGTCCTTTGGATATATCATACAATCTCTCAAGGGGGCATACCTATCTTGATTACCAGGTCGAATTGGGGCATGTATCGAGAATCATTTTTTTTCTTTGAAACAATGTGATATGCTGATTGTCTCAAAGGAGAGAAAAATGTAGACATCTAAATACGTTCTCACGAAATTATTAAATTTATCTATTAATTAAATAAATATTTATTATTTATTTAATTAATTCATTAGCCTCTAGTACTATTATTTAAATTAATATTCCTACTTATTTATTTAATTCACTAGGTCTTTTCTATTCTATAATTAAATAATTCATATTTATTTAATTTCCCATTTACCATCTCCCCTTTCTCCTATTTATGAAATAAATACCATTATTTATATTATAAATTCTCTAATCCTCTTCTTTTCATTTCCACCAATCAACTCCAATCGCATGGATCAACTCCACAATTTTTCTCCTTGTGACAAATGACATTTGTCTCTTCAATTGACTTTTCCTCCTTCACATGACCAAATATTTTGGAAAGTAAATATTGTCTACCTACGAATCCATCTAATCCACTCATTTCTAATGCCTCTTAATCTCCTTAATCCTCCATATCTTCACACCCACTCTTCAATCGTAGCCATTCTCCTAGCACCTCTTAATCTTAGCCCTTGATTTTCATGAGACTTCTATAAACATGATTTTATCCTCATTTGCATGGCTACTTATGATTTGTGAGAATTATTGAGCCTTTGCATACTTTGAACTTTTGGAGAATTGATTCCCTTGCATATTTGTAATCTTTGAGAGCCCATATCTTATCATATCATTGCCATCGTACACCCATTTTTTTTTATAGCTTTGCATCAATCAACCATCTCCATTCTCCCACAGCTTCTTGTGCATGTGCTAAGAAAATTGAGAGCACCCACATTTCACATACAAGATATTGGAAGATAGGAGGACAATGGAGTGAAGCGTCTCTTGAGTGCATCTAGTAACTTATTTTGTTTATTTCATGTTTTATGAATTTGGGAGGAAGTTCTCTATTGGGTGATGTTGGTTTCATTTTGTATACCAAGGGCTTATGGTTGGGCTTAGTGGGTATGCAATTTAGGTTGTTTCAATTCCATCATTGTCATGGAACACTTTCACACTTTATGTTTATGTAGGTTGTGTGTGTATCCACTCCCCTCTCCTTTTTGGATTGTGGGTGAAAGAGAAATACACAACCTCTTTTTCTTTTTTAGGAGGTCTGTCTAGGGATTTCACCACCCTAGAGTTCAAACTCAAGCACGTATCTCTAATGAGCTATATAAAGGGGCTAGAGTAAAAGCTATTACTCAATATGATCATGACATGTTAGTTGTGTCCTTGACTTGTATTTGGTGATTCAAGACTTAAGGTTAGAGATCTAAACTTGGTCGCTAGGTTTGATCGCTTGAGTTTCTTTCTTGTACATGTGTTGGTGTCCCTAGGAGCTCCTCCACTAGACACCTTTTTGATTGTAGAGGCCACCTTTTTGGTATTATTGGATTGGTGCAAGGGATGTAGATTGTACCTTGAAGTTACTCAACATGTATCCCCCTAAATAAGGTGGGAATATATCAATTATGAGGTTTCTTTTTGAATCTTTAGCAAAAGAGGAAAGGTGAGCTAATTGCCTTTGAGCCCGTGCCACTAGAGCTATAACTATCAATTATGGATGGACATTTTATTGCTTGGGTCCAGCCGAATAATCAACCCACTTGAGATCTAGGTTCTACTTGTCTTATAAGTGTCTTTATATATTTTGTGAAACTAGTTTATTCAATTAGCCTTAGGCTCCATTGTAGGGCCCCTTTGATAATACCATTTTAGAGTTCAGGGAGTGACAAATAACTAATTGTTTTCTATTTTTGATGGGTTTTCTTTCCACATTTATAACACAAATAACTCATATTTTGACACCAATTTCCAAATTTTAGACAATCTCAAGAAGCATAGTGGCCTAGCTTCCCTCCTTTCACTTTACCCCTCTCCTAGAGACCCTCCTATCTATGAGGACATATTGGTGCAACAAGAAACTTTTAACACTTCTCTCAATGATCTTCCTCTTTGGGATGAACAATTAGAGAATGATGTTGATTATTCCCTTAATATGTGTGTTAGTATTATCAGGTCCAAGATTACTGAGAGGGGGGGTAAATCAGTAATCTAACAATTCAATCTTTTCATAAACCATTCAACAATTTGTATCAATTAACATTCATTGCATGAATAATCAAACCCATTAAGATAAACATCCACAATAATGCAACACAATAACACCATTATTTTTCTTGTGGAAACCCAACTACGAAAAACCATGTGTGTGGATGACACCCACAAATAATTTTGCACTCTTCTAAAGTACGTCTGGTTAAGAGATTAGCCCTGTTAAAAGCTTACAAAATGCTCAGTTAAGAGAAAGACCCTGTTAGGAGCCACTCGGTTAAGGGATTTACCTCTAGCCTTGTTAGGAGCTTTACCCTGTTAGGAGTAACCTTGTTAAGGGATTTCAAACCCTAATTAAAGAGCCACTTGGTTAAAGGATTTACAAATTGTCTAGACCTATTCGAGTATACCTGATTAAGGGATTTTCTTGCAAAAACTGTTAGGAATCAACAAGTACAATGATATGAGAAAATAACACTTCTTCTCCGCTAGTATAGATCCAGTTCAAGCTCAATCTCTACTTCACATGCATAACATCCAAACCCTACAATCGCACACCTGCATTCGCAATATTTCTCTTCTACACTCTTCATAATACATAAAAAATATATAAATATATTTTCACCAACTAGGTCGACCAAGACCCTAATTACATTTGAATTACATCATTACAGTACATTCCCGCTCAATCCTTAAACCCTAAAATGTGTTACCAATTACTAATTACAATTTTCAGTCGATGTCAGCATCTAGATTCATCACATAATTGATTTGACAAAGAAAAGTCAAACCACATTACCCTCTCCAATGTTCTTGCACAACTCCAAGAAATTTGATCACCAGGATCATGAAAATGCCAACTCATCATTCCACGTTGATCTGCCATGTCACTACGATACTTACAACACATATCCACTTCTCGCAACACAACACAACGTCACTAGTTAAGGATATGACCAATTGTTCTAAGAACTCTTAATTTTCACTGAGTGAACTTCTTTCCATCGAAACTTTGTCTTCTGGTCACCAATCACCTGAATCCAAACCTATTTGACACAATTATCAAATCATTCCTCCTGGGCTTCATCTTGTTCTTCCAGTTGACCTGTCAACCTTCAATGAATCATAAGTCACAACATACATAAGATAAACCTGTGCGGTCATAGATATAGCATCTAAAGACATCACCGAGTCTTCCATTAAGATCGCACACTCCAAATCTTACCACAAATTTAGATCCAACCTTCATAACATACATCAACATAACAAACTCACTGTCAACCAACAAATACTAAGTTGACATCAATGACGACATCATAACTGATCAACCTAACATTAGATCTACATTAAACTTATACCATAACATTCTCAACTTATCTCTGCATCAGTTATGTTAACAATGTGTACCTCCCCCATGAGGGCACCTTAGTGAAAGAAGATGTCATTGTGGTACAAGACAATGATATGATTGACAATTTCCTTAATGACAGTTTACCTTCTATTCATTTCAATAACCTTCCCTATAGGGATGAGACATTAATGAGTTATGTTTTTCCATCTTCAAAAGTTTTCCCTACTCAAGAACCCACTTTGGGAGAAGATGATGATATCCTTGGTGCCTCCCTTCTACAAATAAATACTTGGAGAATAAGAAACCTAATCAAGTCAATGCCATTCATGTTTTGGGTAACAAGAAGCCAATGATTGTTGTCCACATTCACCCATATATCCACCATCCTTTGAAACATGTTGGTAAGGAGTATGATCTTGTTGAGAAAATTCATGATACCTTAGCTAAAATATCCCTTTAGGACTTGATTAAAACTTTACCTACTTATCACGTGATGATCCAAGAAGCTTTGCAAAAAGTTGTTACATCCCATCTTGCTAGGTCAAACAAGATAGCAATCATTTTTGAACCAAAGGAAAAAATTGAGTTCCACCAACATGAGTTACCCTCCTTAGAAGTTCAAAACCAATGTGATCCAATCATGATGGTTTTTCTTATCAATGGTAATGCTATTATACATACTTTAGTGCACAATGGTTCATCCCTTAATGTGTGTAGCATTGAATTGTTGCATAAAATAAAAGTGGATACTTCTCTTATTTAATACGATTCCATTCCTATTTGTGGCTTTGATAATATTGGTAAACTATCATTTGGCACAATCACATTTACTATTAGAGTAGGAGATGCAATTATACCCACACTTATCCCTTCACATTTCCTATTAGAGTAGGAGATGCAATTATACCCACACTTATCCCTTCACAATTCCTATTAGAGTAGGAGATGCAATTCATGCCCAATAACCTCACATACAACCTTTTTCTAGGTAGACCTTAGGTTCATCCTATGCAAGTCGTCCCATCTACTCTTCATAAAAAATAAAGTTCATATATAACAATGCAATGTATACTAGAGAAGCCAATGACAATATAAATGCAATATCAATCTTCTACAATTTCTTCAATCCTCTCCAACAAATACATATACCATCTCCTCCTAAAGTGGATGATTGGGGATCATTAGGCTTCACACCCTTTTTCTCAACAAACATAAAGTCCTTGAATTTGAAACTCAAACTTCTTATTCAAAAAATTTTATGGATGTTGATTAGGGCCCTTTAAATGTCAATCCAATTCAGCCTAATAGTGACCCCTATTCTCCTAACATTTCAACTCCTAAGCTTGATTAAGAAAAACAACATGGATACAATGGACATGGTTTAGGTTGTGCACAACAAATCATTGAGATTTATGAGAAACCTACATCACACTTTCTCTAAGGAAGTTTTAGTTTCCCAACCTCCTTTATCGACACTCCCTTCCCCATTGTCTAATGCACCTATGTCTTCTATACCTCACTTTAAACAAAATCTAATCTTGTCTGACCTTTGTGTCAAGTTAATTACCCAACACAAATGAAAGAAGAAACATAGAAAAGATCTTCAAAATATTCCTTTCTGTATATATCATCAATATCATGAGCACTCTACTAATGAATGCCAATCTTTATATTATAAAATTCAACAACTCATTGATATGATATCATTTACGTAACATGTAAAAATGTGATGCAATCCAAGGCAGGAGGGACCAAAAGACGATAAATCCTACCTCGTAGCAAGAGTAAACACAAGAAAGAAACAATAAGGAATAGGAAAGAAAATGCAAGATCCAATATATTAACTAAGATCAAACTGTTGGCAATTTGCCTTCATACATGCCAACCTATAAGGCCTATCCGGTTGCAACCTTACAATATAGCTAAATCAACCTTTCGATCCGTTATAGATCTAAAATCCTACATCTATTGCTCACTGCCCTCCAAAATTACATCAAGTTACAATATTTAGCCATCATGACACACATGTCGAACCTATGAAAAATTACATTTCCCAAGAACACGAAAAAAGTGTTACAACAAATAGGGAAAGTTAATCATAAGAACTTGATCCATAAACCGTGCAAAGCCTTGCGATCCCAGATTTAGGTCCACACATGATCCAAGAACATAGAACAATGCACCACCATTCACTGCAATCCGTCAACTGCCACCACGAGATCAAAATTCCACCAACGGCCAAGAACAAGCAACAAACATGCTACCCAAGAACAAATGAATCCCAACTCAAGCAACATCGATCCAAATGAAGTGTGATCATGGGAAAGTGATCAACAATAGGTCCTAGATAAGATGTTATGATCTTTTGCGCACACAAACAGGAACACATGATGAACCACCAACACAATTTCATAGACAAGAACAAGAACAAGAACAAGAACAAGAACATAACTATTTTTGGTTGATGCAAGATTGCCATGAACCCAAGATGCTCCTACATTAGACACCTGGGGTTATTAAGAAATGATGCTCCTACATCAGAGCTTCTTTACAACCTAAGAATAATCAAAATGATCCAACTCAGATTGAGAAATCCAAGTAGAGTCTTCAAATGGTCTATTTCTCCACTTAACCAAGTACTCCAAGTATTCCTTTTCTCTAGTGCTTCCAATTTTGCCAATCAAGATTTTCTCAACCTCATCCATTTGCTTCTTAGGATACTCTTGTTTCATATTTGAATCATCCTTAGGATCATAATACTCATACAAATTTGCAATGTTGAATATAAGTGATATGTCCATATCGCTAGGTAACTCAATTTCAAAAGCATTACCACTGTCAAATTTTTTCAGTATTCTACAAGGTCCAAACTTCTTCATCTTCAACTTGCTATATGATCCAACACGAAATCTGTCCTTCTTCAGATGAATCATGACTTCATCTCCATCTGCAAAATTCTTATGTCTTGTAGTTCTATTAGTTGTATCCTTGTATCTCTGATTATTATTTTCCAAGTTATACATTACTTCCTCATGTGAAGTCTCCATGAATTCAGCATAACCCTGTACTTCAACACTTCTTTTCTCTTCTTGACCAAGATCCTTCAATTTTGAAATTCCCTTAGGATGCATGCCAACAACAACTTCAAATGATGTCTTTTCTGTACTCCTATTTACTGAATTATTATATGCAAATTATGCTTGTGCCAAAATTAGATCCCAATTACCCGATTTGTCTCCAACTAGACATCTCAACAAGTTACCCAAGCTCCTATTCACAAATTTTGTTTGTCCATCAGTCTTTGGATAAAATGTAGAACTAAACTTCAAATTAGTATTCATCGTCTTCCAAAGTGTTTTCCAAAAATAACCCGCAAAGTTACCATCTCATTCTAAAACAATACTCCTTGGTAATCCATGCAACCTCACAATTTCTTTAAAGAATAGATCAACAACATGTACAACATCTGATGTCTTCCTACAAGGTATAAAATGTGACATCTTTGAAAATCTATTCACCACAACAAAGATATAATCATTATCTCTTTGTGTCTTTGGCAAACCAAGAACAAAATCCATGCTAATGTCTTCCCAAGGTCTACTAGGAACCGGTAATGGTGTATACAATCCTAGATTTTGACTAACTCCCTTAGCAACTTGGCAAATTTTGCAACTCTTGACAAACTTTTGAACATCCCTATGAATTTGCGACCAAAAGTATTTTGCATTAACCAAACTCACTGTCTTATCAATACCAAATTGTCCTACAAGTCCTCCACTATGCTTCTCCTTGATTAGATTATCCCACATTAATCCTCTTGGTATACACAATCACATTCCTTTGAACACCATATCTTATTGAATGAAATAATCTACCCATTTGCTCTGGTTATTTGTCACTTGTTCTTTACAAGCCTTCCAAGGTTCTGCAAAATTAGGGTCAATTTCATTTAAGGTCTTCAAATCATCAAATCCAAGTATTTCTACTCTCATCTCAATCAGCAAACTTTTTCTCCTACTTAATGCATCACCATTTATACTCAATGAATGGTAAAAGGGTAATACAATAATAATAAATAGGAGTCCACACAATATCTTTGCTGGGTAGAGATAAGAACTAAAAGATGTCGTTCCATATTGCAGATCATCACATGAATGAATGATCTCTATCGCAGCTACCTAATTTCAACAAAATTGTATCTAAGGCCTTAAATCCTATTAATAAGGAAACTCACAAATTTGATATCCTTTTTTGAACCAAACTATTCCATGTAAAACTTGAAAGTTGTATCCAACTCAAATAGTCACAACAAAATTACAAACAATCTATATTAGTTATTTCATATTTCATCAAAACCTTTGTTCTTATCTAATACAAAGATTGACATAAGCAAAGTTAGATTTTGCAAAATACAAAAGTCGATATTGATTTCTAGTAATTACAAAATTAAAGTGAAGCTAGTCAACTAGTTGATCACTATTGAAGTTTCCACAACATTGAATCCCACCTCATCCACCATGCTTAAGGATCATATTATCATAAAACTTAAATTCTTTTAAGTCACATTATTCTTCATTAGGTTTACAAAATGGAAAGAGATGAGAATTATTTTGTGTACCTAGATGACTATTGCGCTAAAAACTCGAGATCAAATGATATTGGCAATGTTTGTTTAGATGTTTTCACTTTTTAAACTATTCTGAAACCAATGACAATTAGAAAATTGTATATCACAAATTTATATACAAATCACAGATTAAATTTTAGAAATAATTCTAAAGAAATTACAACAATCAAAATTACGTAGAATATAAGTAAAATTATGATGCCTATAACCCTCACAAGAACTTTTATCTACCTTTTCGTGCACCTATGTTTAAATAGAGCATAGTTCAATGGACTCTTATTATTTTTTTTAAAAATATTTCCTTTATAGTGTATAGTGGAAAGAGTTTCTAATCTAATAATAATAAAGAAAATTAAATGTGTTGTTTTATTTGAAAACAATTTTTTTTCATTTAAAATTTATCAAATCTTATAATAATAAAAATCAAACTAAATGATTTTTTTGTTTTCATTGACAAATTTTTTTTTACAGGTGCCTATGAGTGTAATACACCTATTGATAAAAATAAAATAATAATATAGAATTTAATTATGTTTTAAATTTTACCTTTATAATTTTAAAACATTATCTTGGATATATTTTAGATTTTACCTTTTTAACTTAAAAATAATGAAAAAATATAATCTATTAAATATTATTCATACATTAAATTTTACTTTTTACTATATTACATGTCATTTAATTATTATATTCTAAATTTTACTAAAAAATAATTTTAAAACATTATCTGGATATATTTTAGATTTTACTTTTTTAACTTAAAAATAATGAGAAAAATATAATCTATTAAATATATTATTCATACATTAAATTTTACTTTTTACTTTATTACATATCTTTTAATTATTATATTCTAAATTTTTACTTTGTAGACATAATTGCTTTGGGTAGCTTTAAGAGTGCCAACCCATTACTACAAGAACCTAATGTAATGCCAACAAGTGGAACGAAAATATACAAGCCACCAGTGTAAGATATTGTGTGAATTGAAAACTATTACTGTGGTTTAGTTTTGCTAATGATACTGGGAGCAATGAAAACAATTGGGTGTTGAATTGTGGAGTAAACGATCAGAATTTCATTATAATCCCAAAAACAAGAACAACATGCAACATTTGATAACACTTACACTAAATAAACCCAACAAATCAATTCCACTTTTTTTCTGTCTAAAAGAAAGCAGTCAACCTAGCTGACCATAATCAACGTGCAAATTGGAAAAGCCTGCATGGGCAATGAGCTACCTGTGCCATGTAACATAATCCGACTGCCAAAAATCTGACCTGTGAGCTGTTTTGCCATCACATCACTGACCCGCCATTCCAGCATGAATATAGTATCAGAAAGTTAGAAACTGAAATAGAAGAAAATGTCACCGAATCAACAAAGAATCCTTGGGTGCTGAACTAGCAAGGATCTATATAAAGAGAGAAACAAGTCTGCAGGATAAAATAATCCTGGACATGAAGGGTATAGAATATGAGCAGCCGCTAGATCATGAGAACAGCTGACTTATATGCCAAATATGACATAAGCAAGTGCATTTATCTATGTTTTTACCATCTCAAGAAAATATGCAGGGAAGAATAGAACAAACAAGACAATCAATCCATCAAGAGGACAAAGATAAAGATAAATCTGTAAGAGTACAGCAGCAAGCACCATCCTTTCCAAGCAAATCTCACCAAAAATAAACCTGAATGGAGATAACTTTGAGCAGCTAGATTCCAAGAAAGATAAAAGACTTTCTAATCCTGCAACTCAGTTAAGATATTGATAACCCCTTTCAATCTTTAGCCCATACAGGGCTAGTGGATATGGAGGGAGTCCAGGGAAACAAATGCTACCACTTCTCTCTGCACAGAATTTCTCAAGTTTCTTGAATCAGATCAATCTATCTTCTAGAATATTCTCTTTTGAGTATATGCTTGTAGATCTTAGCAGAAAATTTAATCTCCACTATCCAATAATTTGAGAGTTCCAATGAAAATAAAATTTTGCCACGATGAGCAATAATGGAACGTAGAAGTTTTGGGTCTAAAAGTCTAAGCCTGGTCAGGTGTTCTCATAACAAATTTCCGTATTGCATTAATTACAGGCAACGGATTCTCGAAGTGGACAGCATGACCAGATTCATCAACTTCCAATACTGTGATCTGGTGAAACTGATCTCTTTGTTCTTCATGTTGGGGATCAGCTGTATCATGCATAGCAGAATTCATCAACACCAATGACAAAACTGATTATCTTTTCAAATAACATAGGTAGAATGATTGCTCTCGTCTGAAAATAAGGTTGAAATATACCTTTTTGACATGACATTTTCTGAGCAATTTTCATGAATTTACTATCCTTCTTTCCCACAATGACAAGAAGAGGCACCTTGCAACCACTTAAATCTTGCCATAGAGACCTGCCATAATTTTGGATTAAGTGCAAAACGATATTACTATGCTTGGGCGTGAATGCCACCCAACTTTAATTGAATTATACTCCTTGGGAGGGAGTCCTGGACTATAAGGAATTAAAAACAAATATTATGGGTTTCTCTTTGTCTGTATCCCTTTGTGCATTTTTAGTAACTTTGATAGTATCTTATATTTGTTTTGTATGATTGCCATTGAAGTGTAACACCCTTTAGAAAAAAAGAAGGGAAGCAGAGAGATCGTACGGTTGTCGGCCGATGCTTGATGAAGTCAACACCTTTGCCATGTCTTTGATGTTCCCGTGCTCAATGCGTTCTCGAATTAATTTTTTAAATTGTGGATGAGATCTTAAGCTGGAGAGTGTTAATGAAAATCACTAGTGCTTTAAATTGACAGGTATAGAAAAACACAGGGCTTTTAAGATAACATTGCATATTTAAAAATTAAAAACAAACTGCCAACAAAACAAAATTTTCTTCTCAAGCAATACATTCGTCATAGTAACATACCTCTCCCACATCTCTTTTTTATACCACATTTCTACAAAAGATTGTAAGCCAGTACTAAGTAATAGTTCAGCCAAAGCATCATCATGTGCAGACCTGGTTATCCTCATGTCAGGATTTTGCAGTCCTGGATTTCCAGATATAACTGTAGTTGCAGAAATCTTTAAAAGAAAAAGGACATTATTAGGAAATACTATAGTGATACTTAGCTACTTAGTTTCAAAAGAGCACTTAGACCAAAAATGGACAGAAGAAAAATAATCATGTACCCGTTTATTGCATTTCAAGGCCATGTATAGTGCAATCCTTGCTCCCATTGAGTATCCAACAAGAACCACCTTTTTCTCAGTAATTTGGCATATAAGCTCAGATAGAACTTCTGAAAGGAATTCTATTGAGAATTTTTTTTCTGTCAGGTTACTCTGATAATTGACTTCTGAAGAAAGAATTTGAGCATTCCCATTATTTTGGAAGGTATTGTAATCCTTCTGCACGCTTGTTTTTCCATGTCCTGGTAGATCAATTGAAATGCATCTTACAGAGATTGATAAAGCTTCTATTATTGGCAGCCAGTCTTTCCCTGTGCCAAGGAAACCATGGAGGAAGAGTACTGTCTTCTCCTGAATATTTCCCTCAGCCATAAGAATATTCAATTAGTGATGCCTTGGCAAGGAAGAATGCAGGTTGCATACAACCTTAAAAGATGTAATCACTTGGAAGTGGACCATATAAGTTGTAACATTACAAGAATGGTTTCAAATTTTCAATTAAAACTGTCTTATCTGTAATTTTATGGAGCAATAAAAATAATTGTCCATTTATTTTATATTATTGAAGTTTGAAGGATGGAAGACTTACAGTTTTGTCATTTATCCCAGAGTCCATTACATGAAAAGAGAAGCAAGTGTTATCATAAAGCACTGCCATTTTATATGACTTAATATTTGCTCTGACACAGCTTGGATTGACAGTATCAGGATTTACTACCATATTTTGAAGAATAGTTGCAGCCTCCTTCACATCCACTTCAATTCTGTCACCTTCTGGGTACACATGGAATTGCAGTTGTTCTTTCATTACATCATCACGTAGCCAACTATACGTTCCAAGACCATGGGCAATCCTTGGAGTTTCTGGTTTATCACTTGCTCTTATTCCTATGTTCCTGTTGTCAATGAAACAGGCAAACTGAGTATACACAGACAAACTGACACTACTTTCAAATGCTGCACTGATCACTGCCATCTTCCCATGCTTATTTGCCCACTTGGCTATTAATGCCACACGTTCAAAACCACCCAAGCGAGCAGGTTTCATCACCTGAGAATACACAATAACACAGATTACATAAAGTTGGGGAAGCAAAAAATCCAATCGACTGTTTTTGTATTCAATGCTACTTCTTATTGGTGTTAGATTTCTTTCTTTTCTCTCTTACTTACAGTTGCCACAATTCTAGGATGTGCAAAAATGGAAAGCCTGTCAAGAAGTTGGCCTTTAATGTCATCGATAGTCTCATCTAATGCTACAAACATGTTGCTTTCCTCACAGAACCTTATAATATCCCCTGGATGCTCCACAGGTTCCTGCAAGAGAACAATACATGATTGAACTACTGGAATTAGTTGATCAAGATAATTAAATAACTGTATGCAATAATTCTTCCTCACTAGTTGGCAATTATGCATTCAATCTGATTAAAGCATGCAGTATGAGAAATGCTTGATATTTCCAAGAGAAGGAAATTTGACTCGCTAACATAAACAGGCATTTCATAATCTTTTCGACATTGTAAGAAGCCTCATGAATGTTCTTTTGGATGCATTGATTGCATACAAGACCTGATCATTAATCCAAAATCTCAATGCTTGTATTCTCCCATGACAGTCCATCCACTAAATCATCTACTTTAAGCATTTAAAACCAGCAAACCTTTCACCCTAATAGCCCAGGGTTGAGTAACTCTAGTTCCGGTCTTCCTGTTAAGGTTATGGTCTCCAATCTATAAATCTCCCAAATTGCAAACCAAAACTTCATAACTTCTGTTTTACAAGAGCCCCACTAATCTGTAAGGAAGATTCAAAAGGTTTTATACAATATAATTCTAGAAGAACAATCAGAAGGCCCAAGTTTTCAGTTGAAAAGGGAAATAGGTGCATCTCAAAATGGAAACCCCACCAAAGATTTCATTCTCCATGGATGAAATCGAACAAAGAATTCTGTTTCTCAAAGAAAGTGCTCTGAACTGCAGATTTGTGGGAGTTTCCTTGGGTCAACACCACTTATCTTCTACATCCAAGAATACTGGAAATCCTTTGGATGTAGAGAGTTACTTATGATGCGAAAAGGATATTTAATGGAGTCTTCTCCATAAAAAGTGAAACGGTTTCCAAGGAGGACCATAGCTCATACAAAACTCTGGTCCAATCATAAAGCACTGGTCTCCAACATTTAACCTATCAGAGGACTTATCAAGTGTTGTCTGTATATGGGTCAGACTGCCGTTGCTCCAAAGAGAACACTGGCAATGGCAGGAGTTCCTGGAAAAGATTAAGAGACTATAAAAGCTCTGAAACTTACAAGAAACCTAGGAATCCTGAACTGTGCAAGAATACGAGTCAATCTGAACTTAGATATGCCATTGCCAGACAAGCCAATCCCTTGGATTATGGGAATATCACAATCTGGTGCTGGATCTATCATGAGCATGGTCACATGGCTAGGTGTGCCCATCACAATAAATTGATGAAGAGCAGATCCATTAGGATACCAAGGATACAAAACAAAAATTTGCATCCTTTTCACATCTTCACAAGATACTCCCAATTTGCAACAACAAAAAACCAAGAACTTAAATGAAAACAAATTTCAAAAAGTTCAAGCACAGCGTAGGAAAGAAACACACCTAGAAAGTGGAAAATCTTTAACAAATCCCTTCACAGCACTTGTGGAATGGGATCTAGAAAAGACTGTTAAATCCTGATAACTTGATCATATTAATGTTCTGATTCTTCAGATTAGACAGATCTAAAATGCATGTAATTTCTTTTATATATGGCCTCATGATAAATACATCTCCCTAGAACAGATCGGCGATTTGCTAGGCATATTTATATGCCTTGTATTTGACTATTGTAGTTAATTAATAATTAACTATTACTAAGTTGCCGGTATGGGTACGGGTACGGGTATAGGCACGGGTACGTGGGTACGGTACGTCGATACGACATATTTTTTTGGGGGGCTTTGGTACGTTTGGATACGTCCATACAAAAAGTTCAGTAAAAATCATAAATATATACATATTTGCAGCCTCCAAAGTAAAAACAAGAATAAGATTTAGAATGCAACATATTTGCAGCCTTAAAAGTAAAAACAAGAATAAAATTTAATAAGTATAAAACAAAAAAAATTGAAAAAACATATTATATAGTAATAATGATTATGTTATTATTACATTTAATAAACAATATAGAAAACAAAATTGTGTATCATTAAATTCTATTAATCATTATTATTAAATTTTAATAAACAATAGAGAAAACAAAATTGTGTATTATTGAATTCTAATAATTGAAATCCAATATAAAAATAAAACTATTAAACTTATTAAATAAACCCATCAAATATAATTAAACATTTATTTATATGCATTAATTTTAGTTTTACTGGTTAGAGTTTAATTGAATATTAAATTAATTTATATTAATATCTATTGTAATTTAATATTTAATAATACATTATAAATTAATAAGTAAATAATATCTATGAAGACTCAAATTATTAAGCATATTATTAAATTAATATAAAATTTGACTAAAATTATAAAGGAAAATCATAAGTGAAAATCATAAATGATAAATGTTAATAAGTGTTAACAGATATTATATTAATAATAATTTAATAAGTATAAAACACAAATTTTTTTAAAAACATATTATATAGTAATAATGATTATGTTATTATTAAATTTTAATAAACAATATAGAAAACAAAATAGTGTATCATTGATTTTAATAAACAATAGAGAAAACAAAATTGTGTATTATTGAATTCTAATAATTGAAAGCCCATATAAAAATGAAACTATTAAACTTATTAAATAAACCCATCAAATATAACAATAAAAAGCTGATATAAAAATGAAACTATTAAACTTATTAAATAAACCCATTAAATATAATAATAAACTATAATTATAAAGATGAAAATACATATTAAAATATCAAAAGCTTTAAAGACATTAGTATCGTGCAATTTATGCCTGCCGCTGCAAAATAAAAGAGAAATTATTAAATTTATAAATATAAAACATCTGAAAATTATTAAACTTATAACATTAATAAAGTTTAGAAAATATCAGTATTCATTAAAGTTTATAAAACATTAGTATTCATTAAAATCTATAAAATTATTAAACTTATAACATTAATAAAGTTTATAAAACATCAGTATTATCTACAAAGCAAACCTCAATGCTGTGCGTGCGATGTCTACTTGCGATTGTCATCTCCTATTTTCTCCTGCAAGTGCCCCAACAAAACTTTGGTGTTCGTGCTCTTGAATAACTGCCCATTTTATTATACAAATCCTCCAGAAAAATTAGAAGGTTTGTGTTTTATGAAAAAAAAAACTGAAAACAACGTTTCTAAAAACCGCCCAACAATCCGGATTTCTTTCGGAAACTCCAAATTGACTTCAGATTCATCTGGATATTGTGGAATTTTTTTAGAAAAGGTTCAGACCGATGAAAATCGAACCCTAGGCGAATTCACAGGGTTTTTTTAGCGTATCCGTTTTCAGATTGTATCGTTTCCGAAAACGGTAGGCCAAACCTGCCGTACCTGCAACTTAGAACTATTACTTAATGGACAAGGGCACCGATTTGTAGAGGAATAGGTTGTTTCAAGGAGGGCCGACCTAGAAGGGGTGTGTCTTATGAAAAGACAAGACCCTTGGTTAATATATAAGTAGGAGCAAGATTGAGGATAGAGGACACACAATACAATCTTAAGTCTGCTCTTCTAGCAATCTGCTCCTTGACGATTTAGTGCAGAAATAAAATATAATTTCCAGAATTTATTGCAGACTTCTAGAACAATAACATTCAGCCCAGAATTGTAGTAGATCGATTTGCAGAAAGGTATTAATACTCCATTAGTATTATATCTTCAGAATTTGCAGAAAACTTACATGGTATCAGAGCCAAGTTGTCAAACCTAGGCTCTGCAAATTGACAATCAGATTTGAAAATATCTAAGCAACATCCTTCTACCTTCAATGGCCAATGCAATCAGACCCGAAGATAGGTTTGATGGAAAAGAACACTTCGTTGCATGGAAATTCAGAATTATGATGGCTCTTGAAGACAATGATGTAATATAGTTTGTTGATAAGGAATCCAAGCAACCTGATGCTGATCCTCATAAAACTAACTGGATTAAAGGAAATAGGAAAGCCATGAAAATCATATTAGATGGAGTTAAAAATGAAATAGTACCTATGCTAATGAAACATTAGACAACATTTAATATGATGAGTGCATTAATAAATGCATATGAGGTTAACAATGCAACTAAAACCCTTGCACTAAAAAGGCAACTAAATCATATAAAAATAAGGAAGGGAGAATCTATGAATTCATACTTCCTAAGGGTGGCTAGTCTAAGAGATGAACTTGCAAGTATAGGGACCATAATTGAAGACAAAGAGCTATCACTTATGGCTATAGATGGGTTACCGGATTCATGGGAAACATTCTCACGAGTAAGTGCTAGAGACAAACTCCCAAACTTCAACAGACTTAAAAGAGACTGCCTTCAAGAAGAATCTAGGCAACTTAAGAAAGGATTGAAATCGAAAACTAGAGATGAAGAACTTCATGTTCTCAACACAAATTCCTACAAAGGAAAGAAGAAACATTTTAAGAAGAAGAAGGCCCCTCAAGGCAATAACAAATTCGAGAGGGACATATCTAAAGTCAAATGCTTCAAATGTGAGAAACTTGGACATTATAAGTCAGACTGCCTTGAGAATATGAAATAGCAAGTAAATTTCATAGAGGTAACTAAGACAAAAGAAGACTATGATCTTGAAAATTATGTACTGTATTCAGCACTATCAAATGATGTATCTAGCAAACTCAACTCTTGGGTAATTGATAGTGGATCATCCAGACACATTACGGGGTATAAAGAAGTATTGGATTCAATGACGGAGGAAACCGATGAAGAAGTTACCATAGGTGACGGTTTTGCACATCCAGTCAAAGGAGTTGGAAGCTACACCTTAAAACTAAAATCAGGCATCTCTTTACACCTCAAAAGAGTACTATATGTACCCGGAATCAAGAGGAACCTAATTTCTGTCATAGCACTTGAGGATGATGGATATAAGGTAGCATTTATGGATGGAAAGGTAATGACCTGGCCTAAAAACTCTTCTATTAAAAATCAAAATTGATTGGTCAAAGGAAGGGATACCTATATGAACTATGTTCGGAACCTATTCAAGCCTTAGTTCATGAAGCTGCAGATATAAACGAAGTATGGCATAAAAGGTTAGGGCACCTAAACTTCAAAGCCTTATCAACTATGGAGAAGATGGTTACTGGTTTACCTAAGTTGAACAAAGATCATTCAAGCATATACAAAGGATGTGCACTAGGTAAGAACACCAAAAGTCCATTTCAAAATAGCACTAGAAAAACTAACAATGTTTTAGAATTAGTCCACTCAGATTTATGTCGACCTATGTCTGTTCCTTCTCTTGGAGGATTTTTGTACTATGTACTCTTTATGGATGACTTCTCTAGGAAGACATGGATTTACTTCTTGAAATGTAAAGAATCAGAAGAAATCCTTAAAAGATTTAAAGAATTCAAATCCTTAACTGAAAATCTATCAGGACACAAAATTAAAACTCTTAGGATTGATAATGGAGGTGAATATACTTCAGATTTGTTTAAGGATTTTTGTAAAGAAGCAGGGATTAAGAGGGAGTGTACTGTTCCTTACAATCCTCAGCAAAATGGGATAGCAGAAAGAAAGAATAGGACAATTGTGGAAGCTGCAAGAGCTATGTTACTTGACCAAAATTTAGGATTCTATCTTTGGGCAGAAGCCACATGTACTGCTGTCTATATTCAAAACAGATGCCCTCACTCCCACCTCGGAGATAAAACTCCTGAGGAAGTCTTCTCTAATTCTAAACCAAATATCAATCATCTTAGAATATTTGGGTGTCCTGTTTACATTCATATTCCTAAAGAGAAAAGAACTAAACTTGAACCTTCAGGCAGAAGAGGTATTTTTGTTGGATACAGTGAAACATCCAAAGCATATAGAGTTTACATACCTGGTCAGAAAAACATTGAACTTAGTAGGGATGTAATATTTAAAGAAGATTTAGCATTCAAAAGAGCCCTAAGTTCTGAAGATCCTTCACATATACCTAGTTCTGAAGAAAATCATGAACCCGAGTTTCAGAGGGAGAACATTGAAGAAATTGAAGGTGAAATTCAAAATCTTAATCTTGAGGAAACTCAAAATCCTAAGAAAAGACCACTTTGGGCCTCTAAGACTATCGAAGGAGCACATGACTTCTCTGCACTAGAAGGAACCTTTAGAGAAAGCAAAAGACCCAAAAGATTCTCTAGCTATGCTGCAAACATGAGCGATTTATCTAAATCAGAACCAACCAATGTTTCAGATGCTATTAAACATACAACTTGGAAGGATGCTATGATAGAAGAATACCAATCCATTATTAAGAATGATGTTTGAGAAATTGTTCCAAGGCCTGAGGGAAAATCTGTTGTTTCTTCTAAATGGATATTTAAAATCAAGCATGCTGCTGATGGTAGCATTGAAAAATATAAGGCCAGATTCGTAGCCAGAGGATTCTCTCAGAAGGAGGGAATTGATTATGAAAAAACCTTTGGTCCAGTTGCCAAATACACCTCTGTAAGAGCAGTCCTAGCTATTGCAGCATTGAAGGGATGGAAAGTACATCAGATGGATGTGAAAACAACATTTCTGAATGGTAAGATTACTGAAGAGGTATATTTGGAACAACCTGAAGGATTTGAAACTCATAACCCTAAAGTCTTTGTTTGCAGGCTCAAGAAAGCTCTCTATGGGCTTAAACAGGCTCCAAGGGCATGGTATGAAAGAATTGATAAATATCTCACCAATTTAGGATCCTCCAAGAATGAAGCTGATCCAAATCTCTATTATAAAAAGGATAAAGATGATATGATAATTTTGATACTATATGTTGATGATTTACTAATAACAGGTGATGATCATCTTATAGATCAATGCAAGAAAGATCTAATTAGAGTTTGATATGAAAGATTTAGGACTCCTTCATTACTTCCTACAATTGGAAGCATGGCAAAACTTTGACAGCATCATACTTAATCAAGGAAAGTATACATTAGACATCTTGAAGAGATTTGGAATGTGGAACTACAAACCTATGTCTTCTCCAATGGAGACTAACCTACACAAACTTAAGGAAGTAGCAATAGAATCACCTTCCATAGATTCTACTCTTTATAACCAAATGATTGGGTCTCTCATGTACTTGGTAAATACAAGACCTGATATTTGTTATGCATTTAATGCCTTAAGTCAGTTTATGTGTGGACCAAAGGAGATTCACCTGGTTGCAGTCAAACACATTATGAGATACTTACAAGGCACTCTTAACCTTGGGCTCAAGTATGAGAAAGTTGACTTGGACTTACATGGATTCACAAACTCAGATTGGGCTGGAAGTGTTACTGATAGGAAAAGCACTTCAGGATGCTGTTTCAGTTTAGGATCAGCGATGATATCATGGATATGCAGAAAGCAGACATCAGTAGCACAGAGTTCCACATAAGTTGAATACATTGCAGCTGCAATGGCTTCTTGGGAAGCAGTTTGGCTTAGAAAGTTACTTGTGGGATTATTTGGTCAACCCATGAATCCCACTATCATTCATTGTGATAATCAAAGTTGCATCAAGCTTTCTGTGAATCTAGTTTTTCATGACAAATCCAAGCATATTGAAATTCCTTACCATTATGTAAGAGATATGCTAGACAGGAATACTGTCAAGTTAAGATACATTTGTACTGCAGATCAGATAGCAGATATTCTCACCAAACCTCTCTCTCGAGTGAAGATAGATCACTTCAGAAAAGGACTTGGTATGGTTGAATTATAACTCATTTGTATTCTTTGATTATTAATAAAATAATTTTGTTAAATTATTATTGTCAGGCTATTGACTGTTATGGGCTTCACCATTTGTGTTTATTATCTAAAGAGGTGACGATCTCTGTGATAATGAATAGACATTATATGAGATGACGATCTCTGAGATAATGTTCTAAAACAGAAGGGAACTACTGGCAGATCTGGATGAATTAAAGATAATATTGTGATATAGACATTTCTATGCCTATGAGTCACAATTTGAATAAAGGAAGAATTTAATCATTCTCCGGATTTTATCCTGTGTATTGCATCACATGTAATATTGTTATCACAAGTATTAGTGATAATTCATATTACAGGTTTAGTAATATGACACGTATCATGTGTACCATGATACTACATGCTTGGAAGAATCAGATAGATATAGAGTACAAATCTATGCTTAGTCATCATAACGATGTTGCTAAATATGTTTCTCTCATTTATATTATCAAGTTAAGAGGGAGTGTTAAATCCTGATAACTTGATCATATTAATGTTCTGATTCTTCAGATTAGATAGATCTAAAATGCATGTAATTTCCTTTATATATGGCCTCATGATAAATACATCCCTAGAACAGATCAACGATTTGCTAGGCACATTTATATGCCTTGTATTTGACTATTGTAGTTAATTAATAATTAAATATTAGTTAATGCACAAGGGCACTGATTTGTAGAGGAATAGGTTGTTTCATGGAGGGCCGACCTAGAAGGGGTGTGTCTTATGAAAAGACAAGACCCTTGGTTAATATATAAGTAGGAGCAAGATTGTGGATAGACGACACACAATACAATCTTAAGTCTGCTCTTCTAGCAATCTGCTCCTTGGCGATTTAGTGCAGAAATAAAATATAATTTCTAGAATTTATTGCAGACTTCCAAAACAATAACATTCAGCCCAGAATTTGTTGGCATCACTAATCGGTAAGCTCTCTACCGGTTTAAGTGTTGTCATTGATTGGCAAAAGAGGATAGAGATTTGTTGTCTCTATAGAGGGAACTCTTCATCAAGAGAGGCTGTGAAACCGGTCACTACACTAAGCATCAACAACTGGATAATGCACTCAGCAGGGAAGAGAGTATCCTAGTATCAACCAAGGACCGACCTTCAACCGGTATAGACAAGTACAAATAAAAGCATATCCAACTAATGTCTATAACACAACCGGGACAGTGCAACCGGTAATCCGCGCAAAAGGAAGCACACCTAGGACGTGTAATCGGTAAACCAAGAAAGAGACAGCAGTAGACTCTTTCCTGTTTATAACATGAAGAACTCAACCGATATATTATAAGATTCCGGTATGAACCGAGGAAGTCATAGTCAACTATCTATTCCAACCAACTCTTCTTGACCGGGATTTATTGCAGTAAATCCGAGTGATCTTGGTGATCAGTTTGAGGCGCAGGTAAAGGATTTAAAGCCGGAATCAATGGTTTCTTGAGGCACGATTGAAGGATTTAAAGCCGGAATCAGTGGCTTTAAATCAAGGAGTTATCTCCTATGAAGGAAAGTTGCCTGGCACGCAACTATTGCTTTCTTCATAAAGTTAGAGAATGTATAGGATGTTTGCTCAGCGAACCAGTACTCTGCTGAGTAATGTAATCAAAGGATCTCCAGATTAGGTCGTGCATTTCAAGCGCAGTCAAAGCAACACAACTCTATATATTCTTATGACTGTCAAGAATAAAAGTTGCCTTCATTCTGCCGAGAAAAAGAGTGAGCCTATATTCTACCGAAGCAAGGGTTAGAGAAGTAGCAAGGGTTAGAGAGAATTGACAAAGAAAGATAATAGGTTGTGCAAGGCAGCACAACAACAGTTGAGAATACACCTGTGTCAACAAGTGATAATTCTCAGTAGAGCACAAATAGAGATCACATCTGGCTAAGCAGAGCCTTCTGTAAAGATCTTGATTCTATTGTTTTCTAGCAAACTACAATAGACAAATCCCAGTATTTGGGTGGACTCTAACAGGTCCCTTGTATCAAAATCCCTTAACCGGGTGACATCTTTCAAGGTGTTTGAAGTCCCTTAACCGGGCAGGTCTTAATAGACCTTACTGTAACAAATCCCTTGACCAGGTCGCACCTAGCAAGTGCGTTTTATCTCTTGACTGGGTAGGCTCTTAATAGGGCGTACTTCAGAAGAGTACAAATATTGTGAGGTCTCCTCACACCGTGGTTTTCACCCTAACCGGGTTTCCACTTGATAAATCTGGTGTCATTTTGTGTTTGTTCACTTACTGTTTTATTTGCTTAGATCTGCTTGCTTTTGTGCTGTAAGTTTACTTCACTGAATTAAAGAAAAAGGAAAGAATTTTTCAAGTGCTGATTCACCCCTCCCCTTTTAGCACCGGTTGGGACTGTCAATTGGTATCAGAGCACAGTTTTGTTTTTCTTTGTTGCTTAACCGCACAGAAAGAAAGCTATGATGATGAGAAAGGAAGGACCAGAGTTTTCAAAAGAAAACTTCACCTTATGGTGCAATAGAATGAAGCTGTATATGAAGGCCAACGGTGACCAGTACTGGATTCATGTTACCAACGACTACAGTGAGCCCACTGGCACCTTGACACTTGATGAAGAGAAAATCAAGACTGAGCACACGACTGCTATGGACATGATAGCTAGCACCTTACCCGACCACGTGTATGTTGAAATTGAACATCTTAACTCCGCCTGCAAAATGTGGAAAAAGTTACAAACAGTCTATGGAGGAGATCCCAATGTTCAGAGAGCCAAGGTCAAAAGCCTCAAGGGAAAGTATGATGACATGAGGATGAATGATAGAGAAGATATTGAGCAATATAGCAACCGAATCAACGAAGTGATCAACTCCATCAGAAGCGCTGGAGGCAAGCTGATTGAAGAAGAGGTGGTGAGCAAAATACTAAGAACTCTCAGACCTCAGTATGCCATAAAGATCTTTGCCATTCAAGAGCTCAGATCCGTGAGCAACGATCAAGTCACCCTAGACTCCCTAATCGGTCAGTTGGCTTCTTTTGAATTAAGCAACTTTGATAATAGCTTATCCATTCAGGAAGCAACATTTAAATCATCGGTCAATGCCTCTTCCACCAAAAAGGGAAGAGAAACTGGTAACTCCTCTATCGGTAAGATCGACAACCTCATTGAGAATCTGCTCTCAGAGGAGACGGAGCAAGATGAGTTTGAAGCTCTGATTGCTAAGAGATTCCCTAGAGGGAAAGGGAAGTATAAAGGGAAACTCCCTTTAAAATGCTTCTCTTGCAACAAAATAGGACACATTGCTGCCCGATGTCCAAATAATGAAAATAGAGACAAAAGAGACCGGTTCAAGAACAAAGCAAAGCATGAATGCTATCTTGCGGAGGAAGGAGTCACAGACAATGAGTCTGAAGACTCAGAAGATCCAGAAATTGCATTTGTTGCAATAAAGGAGGAGAGCCCAGCTCTTAATGAAGTTGCACTCATATCCAGATCTCATCAGTATGACGATTGGATCATTGATAGTGGATGTACTCACCATATGACTGGTGACAAGAGCAAGTTCATCAACTTGGAGCTCAACGACAGCGGATCAGTCACATTTGGAAACAATGCCCCTTGTGCCATTAAAGATAAGGGATCTATTGTTCTCTGCAACAATGCTGTCTGTGAAGACGTGTACTGGGTCGAAGGACTCAGGTACAACTTGATGAGTGTTGCATAGTTGAACAACAAAGGTTTCCAGTTGGAATTCGGTCAAGGCTCCTGCGTAGTCAAAAATCAATCTAGATCTCATGTTGCAACCGGTAGACAGAGCAAAGGTAATCTGTTCTACCTAGACTCAACAGAAGGAGCCTGTTTAATTGCTTCTGTCAAATGAGAAACAAGCAAGATTGGTCTTATCTCTAAAGAAGACAATAGTTGGCTATGGCACAAGAGACTCTGCCATATAAACTTTAACAGCATTGTCAAAGTGAGCAAGAAGAAATCGGCCAGAGGACTCCCAGAAATTGCAAAACCAATGGGTGGTATTTGTAAGGATTGTCAGTTAGGAAAACTGACAGGAGCAAGTTTCAGTAGCAAGTCCTTCTCTGCTGAAAATGTCCTAGATCTTGTACACACAGACCTGTGTGGACCAATGAGGACAAAGAGCTATCATGGAGACCGGTATTTCATGCTGTTTGTAGATGATTTCTTGAGAATGATGTGGACACTCTTTCTCCGTGAGAAATCGGAAGCCTTTCACATGTTCAAAGTTTACAAGGCTAGAGTGGAAAAGGAAACTGGTAGAAGCTTGAAATGTCTGAGGTTGGACAGAGGAGGTGAGTACACCTCTCAGGAGTTTACTCATTACTGTGAGGAACATGGCATACAGAGACAGTTTTCTGCACCTGGGACTCCTCAGCAGAATGGAGTAGCAGAAAGAAGAAACAGAATGCTGATCGACTGTTGTTTTCCCTCTCGGGTCAACAAGAATAGTTGCATAAACACACATTAACTGATAAACATGAACACAGGAAAGTATTGCAATTCGGTAAACATAAGGTACTCAGAAAACCAAATCATGTCATTCACACTCAAAGCAATGTGAACATATAACCTCCGAAGAGACACCACCGAAACGTCACGTCGTAACGGTTCACACTCTCGGTACTAACTGCCGAGATTAACATAAGTTTATTACACAACACCCGTACATACAAAATATACCGACAACATCATCCCCCCCAAAAAACAAGTCGGCTCCGACGACTTTTACAAAATATAACATAGACAAAAATGAGCCTACTACAAACTACTCAGGAGGGGGCGTAGGAAGCGTCCCTGATGATGATGGCGCGGTTGTGGCTGTGCCGGAAGTGACTTTAGCCCGCAACTCGTACACTTGAGTTGTCCGAAGCTGTAAAGCCTGTTCTGCCCTCATCTTAAGCTCCATAGCCTTCCGAACCATGCTAGCTGCCTCGAGCACTGCCTTCTCCTTCGCATCCACAGTCTCCAAAGCAGAACCAAGACGAGTCTCAAGAAGAGCCCGCTCGGCACGCTCAGTCTCCAATGCAGCCCGTAAAGTGTCCAACTCCGACACCATAGTACTCCGCTCAGCCACCCAAGACTCCCTCTCCTGAACCACTGCAGTCTCCAAAGCTGTAAGACGGGAAGCTGCCTCCTCCCGAGCTGCCTCTGCTGCCAATCCCGTAGCCTGATGTACTGAGGAAGCATGCTCTAACCGCCTGAGAGTGAAATACTCCTCTCGAAAGGCCTGTTCTAACTCTCGGATAAGACCGTGAATCCGGCTCTCGCCCACCGTCGCACTAAGAGCCCAATCCTCCAACATCGTAAGAGACTCCTGAGTAGGCCATCCCCTAGCCTCAAAGCACTCTGCAAATGCCTGTGGACAGCCAACCCGCACAAAGGTCAAGAGGCGCTCCAACTCCTCAGCAACCCCCTCCTGAGCCTGAAGCTCTGCTGAGGCTATGACCCGCTGGGCTCCAGCAGCTACTGCGGCTACATCCGCCAAGTACTGCTCCAACACTTTCTGCGCAGACTCCCTCGTTGGCACCGCCCTCCGTGACCCTGGCAGGGCTGGTGGCTCCTCACTAGCCTCAGCTTGCGGTCTCTGTCCCTCCATAGGAACTGGTCTCTCGGATATCTCTCTCTCCTGGGCTACTGGCTCTTCTCTTGGTGGCGACATCACTGCATCCAGGTCAATAACTTCTGAAGGCCTCTCTAACACTACTCTGGCAGGGGAAAGTGAAATGGGAGCTGCCACTGCTATCGGGGGTAATGTGAACTGCTCCAACCATGACAGCACTGAAGAGTCCTCATCCCCCGTCAGCAACGCTCGAGCCGGCTCCTCCAATACCCCTGGCCCAACTCGCACAATGGCCTCAGTACCAACAACATCCAATGTAACCTGCTCTCGCGGCTGTGTCTGCTCCTGCTCTAAACCTCCAACACCATCTTTGCTAGTCTGTCCTGGGTCGGTTGGCTGAGCTGTAGGTGGCTCGGAAGCCTGACCCGCTGGGTGTAGCACAACAGGGGGCCGGAGCTCTCCAAACCGTGGCATGGGTACAACCTCCAATGTGGTACCGAACGGTACAAAGGTCCCCGCTGCAACAGTCGCCGAGGGTACTGGTGGCGTGAATAGTACAAGAGGTGGTGCACTCTCAGACGGTGGAGTTGGAGCAAATGCACTTTCAGATGGTACCTCTGTATCGAGAGTGTCAGAGTCTCCCACTGCAACACTCTCACTGCCTTCCTCCTCCAAGTCTTCACTCGACTCCTCTCGGCCACTGTCCACATTCTCCCCTTCCGACTCTGAGAGGACTTGGCGCTTCCTCTTTGACCCTGTCTGTACTCCGCCAGCATCCAAGTGACGCCAATGAAAGATAAGAGGCTCTCCCGTAGCAATATCAACTGGCTGTGGCCTCAGCTTCTCTGCTAGAATCTACTCTCGGGCAACATTCAGGAACAACCCGATGGCAATATGGGGCATGTAAAATGTCCGATGCTGTAGAGTCATGAACTCATACAGCCTCTCCGCCATAACTGAAGCCCAATCGTACATTGTACCATTACGGATCCCGTTCATGAAAATGAGATGTGTAAGGGCAATGTCGGAGGCCCTACTAGCCCCGGTCAACCTGCTCTTCACGATGTCCATCAAACACCGCCACTCTCCGGGAGCCACAAATGATTTCTTGATTCCCCGATTCTTTGAAGAAGCGCCAGCCAATGACTCCAACTCACTCTGAGACAGGTTTCTGGAAACCAGCTTAATGTACTTTTCCTTTTCTTCGCGGGACAGTTTCCTGGGCTTTAAATCTATTTTCTTCCCGTGCATGCCAGGTATGCCAAAAACCCTCGATATCTCCTGGGCAGAAAATGAAATCTGTATCTCAGTGCCACAATACTTCAGAGTGCTACGCCGGCTATCCCGATCGAATGTATCAATCATGCCTCGGAGAGGTCCCTCGTACTCTCTAATGGAGGGCAAAGGCATCTGAATTGCCCAGTGTACTCCTGCTCTTCGAAGCTGTCCCTTCAAAAAATGTGCGTCTGGAGTGTTATCCCACCATGTTCGGCACTCCACTCCACTCAAACCCTCGAATGTCACAGTCTTCCAAGTAATCTCTTCCTTTTGTGCTTGTGGCTGCTGTACGTGTGGACGGTGCTTTCTGGCAGTATCCATGCTACCAGCAATGCGGACTCTAGCCTGTGAAACCCTCGGTCCTCTGCGGCTACTGGCTGGTTTTGAAACCTGTAATTTCTGTCTCCAAGTACTATGCTGTCGTGATCCCATACTACTGTGCAGTGTCCAACAATAACGGTCTTAACCGTTTTTATTTTTTTTTAAATTCCTCCTCTTACAGTACAAATCAACTTCCTTCAGCCAATGCAAATATGTAGCAGCTCCGGGTCTCGTCAACTGGTCACACTCTCCAAGGGTTGATAACTAAACCGATTGGGGGTCTAGGGGGCAACGCCCCCAGCGGGGTCGAGGGGCAGCGCCCCCGCGGGGTCCTGGGGCAGAGCCCCTGGCGCGCTCCCTGTCGCGGTACAGGGCGGGGTCGAGGGGCAGCGCCCCCGCCGCCAAGGCCAATTTAGAACCTTCAAAGTCTATGAAACACCCTATTTTTGTGAATTTCGCCTGCTCCCATGCTCTTTTCTGCAAACCGCTTATGTTTCCCTTACTTCCTGCTCATGCCCTTCCCTTCGGTACCATTCGTTCTTCAATATGAGCTGCTTTGTTTTGTCGTCGTTTTTTTTTTTTTTTTTTATACCATATGAATTTCTTCCTTCATGCTTTCCCTTAACACATCCCAATGCTGTACTGAATCCTCAGACCTCCTCCAACCGTGCCGTACAAATGCCCTTATGTTATGCGTCAGCTACCATATGACTTGGTACTCATACTTTGCAATCTGATGACCGTATACTATGCCTCCTTCCCGTGCTGCGTCTGGATGCGGTACGGTCAGTACAATCCGTACACTGATCCACTGTTCGGTGCTTTGCTTGCAGTCCTCGCCTTGTACGGTTCCGTACAACACCTTTATTTCTTTTGTTTCAGCTTGTATGTCGTCACTTTTCCGTACGATGTCGTACAATACTTGTAAATGTATCGACCACAATAATGCTTCAGTACGGTACCATACTTCCCTGTCGCCGTGTCTTCTTTTTTTTTTATCGTACGGCGTCGTACGATGCTTTATAGATCCGTACGGTGCCGTACGATATTGCCTTTTTTTTTTTCTCTTTTTTTTTTTTCTTCTCTTTCTTTTATTTTTCTTCTTTTTCTTTTTTTTTTTCCTCTTTTTTTTTTTTCTTTTTTTTTTTTTTTTAAATTTTTTTTTTTCTAAGTACTTGGTCCTCGCAGTGATGTCATCGGCCGTTCGTGATACACCTTCAATTTCGAGCCGTTCACCGCGTCCGGAATTTCCCGTCCATCGAGGGTCCACAGCTTTACGGACCCGTTTGCGGCCACCTCCCGAACCTTGTAAGGGCCTATCCATTTCACTTTGAACTTTCCAGGCTTGATTTCATTTCGGCCGTTGTATTTTAGAACCAATTGGCCTGGTGTAAATTGCATTCGTCGGATATGCTTATCGTGCCAGACCTTCCTCCGTTGCTGCGTCGCTTCAGTGGCCCATTGTGCCAAAGCCCGTTTTTCGTCCAACTTATTTAAGAGATAGAGTCGTTCCCTCAGACTCTCCATATCTCCCAATTTATTCTCAATTGCAATCCGCAGGCTAGGAACCATGAATTCTACCGGTACCACGGCCTCCTGTCCGTACATGAGTTGGAACGGTGTCTGCCCAGTGGTCACCTTGTAAGATGTTCGATAGGCCCATAGTACCGAGGGTAGCCTTTCTTCCCAATCCTCGCCCTCAACGCCGCAGGATTTGTAAATGACTCCAATCAGGATCTTATTAGTCGCCTCTGCCTGACCATTCGCTCGAGGGTAGTACGGGCTCGAGAGAGTGTGAAAAATTTTGAACTCTGTCGTCAGTAGCTTGATCACATGGTTGACAAAATGTCCACCTCTATCACTCGTCAACTGCAGTGGAATGCCGTACCGCGTTATTATCTGCTCATAAATAAACTTCGCTGTACTTAGAGCAGAGTTATCCGTTAGTGCTCGTGCTTCCACCCACTTGGTCAGATACTCTGTTGCCACAACAATGTACCGACAGCGTCGAGCGCGACTGGGCTTCAAAGGCCCCACAAAATCCAGTCCCCACCGTTCAAACAATTCCTGTGCATGAGAGGGGTTAAGTGGCATGTAGTCTCGTTTGAGAGGTCTCCCTGCCCGCTGGCATGTGTCACAGCCGACGACCCACTCCCTGGCATCGTTGTACACCGTCGGCCACCATAAGCCTGCCAACAAGACTTTTCTGGCGGTGGTGTCGGGGCCCAAATGCCCTCCGGCAGGTCCCTCATGAGCTTCCTTCAACACTCTCAGAACCTCTTCCTCCATTACGCAACGCCTCAATATTTGATCTGGACCCATTTTGTACAGCAGTCCATTGATAAGCTGGAAGGTTCTGCTCCTCAGAACCAATTTTCTACGCTCTCCGGGGAGCATTCCTTCTGGAAATCGAGCCGTGGACAGGTACTCACCGATACTTGTGTACCACTTCGGTAGTACGGCGATGTGAAACAGGTGAGTATCTGGAAAGTCATCGTTTATTCCTACTGGAGGCTCGCCGGACTTAATTCTGGACAATTGGTCCGCAATCACATGACTACGTCCTGGCCGTACAACAATTCTGAAGGTGAATTCTTGAAGGAGCAGCAACCACCTGCTCACCCTTCCCTGAATGATGGGCTTGTTAACCAGGTACATCAAAGCCTGGTGGTCCACGAAGAAAGTAAACGGCGTCGCCAATAGGTAGTGCCGAAACTTCTGAACCGAGTAGACCATTCCGAGGGCCTCTCGCTCTGTAGTGCTGTAGTTCCTCTCCGCCCTCGAGAGTAACCGACTTGCAAAATAGATTGGGTGATCCAGCCCATGTTCGCCTTCTTGTGCCAGGGTGGCCCCGATGGCGTAATTTGACGCATCCACATGAACATGGAACTCTCTGTCCCAGTTCGGAAATGCCAAGATGGGGGCTGCCAACAGTCTCATTTTTAAGTCCTCGAATGCCTCCCCTTGCTCCTTCGCCCAGAGGAACGGCTCCCCTTTCTTCATAAGTTTATCCATCGGGTATGAAATCCGGGAAAAATTCTTTATGAACTGTCGGTAGTATCCGATATGGCCCAAGAATGACTTGACACCGGTTACGTCACTGGGAGCCTCCATTTCAATTATCACCCGGACCTTGTCGGGGTCCGTCTTCAACCCTTCCTTACAAACGATGTGTCCGAGCAGCTTCCCCTGCGGTACCATGAAACGACACTTCTTCGGGTTGAGTGCCAGACGTGCCTTCCGGCATCGCTCCATGCACTCTCCGAGTGCTACAACGTGTTTGTCTTGGCTACTGAAAATGGACCAGTCATCCAGAAATGCTTTAAAATTCCCTCTCGACATCTTGTCAAAGATGTGCAGGATGATTCTCTGAAAAGTTGCAGGTGCATTACACAGGCCGAAGGGCATCCGGTTGTAAGCGTACACACCATCTTCCACTACAAAGGTGGTTTTTAGCTTGTCCTCCTCTGCAATGTATATCTGGTTATATCCTGAAAACCCGTCCATGAAGGAATAGATCTCATGGCCTGCCACCTCCTCGAGTATGCTGTCTGTGAAGGGTATCGGGAAGGGATCCTTAATGGTCACCGCATTGAGACACCTAAAGTCTACGCAGATGCGGATTTGGTTAGCCTCTTTCTTCTGAGATATCACGATTGGTGACACCCACTCACTTGTGTCTACTCGGAAAATTATCCCCGCGTCTAGCATCCGCGCAATCTCGGTCTCCACCCTTGCAGCATAGTTTTTGTTCATCCTGTACGGCCTCTTCCGCACAGGTTGAGCTCCAGGAACCAAAGGGATGCGGTGCACGCAGAGCTCCGGAGGTACGCCCTTCAGGTCTTTATAATTCCAGGCAAACACGTCCTTATACTCTGTGAATATTTTGAAGGCTGCCGTTTTTAACACGGGATCCCAGTCATCTCCCACCAGGATAGTCTTGGGATTCTGCTCGTCCCCGAGATTTATTGTTTCCAGTTTTGCCTCTTTGTATTGGATAGGTTCTCCCTCCGAGAACACGTGGGCCGGACTTACTCTCATCTGGGCTTCCCCCTCTGTATATTCTGTGTACTCCGGAGGGAACTCGTTTGTGTTTTCTTCCGTAGGGAACTCATTCCCGATCTCCAGTATATTGCACGATGGCTGAAATACCTCGTAGTCACGCATTTGCCAGTGAAAGAGACCATCTAGTGAATCCGTATCTCCTTCTATCTCAAGTACCCCTTCATCGTTCGGTTCCATAGTTTCTTCCTCTCCGTCCATCCCGCCACTATCGGAGTCTGAGTCGGACGCCATTTCCTCTCCAACCATTTGTGTGGCGAGGTCTACCACAAATTTCCTCCCCCCTTTCTCGAATGCGAGGGTGTTCTTCTTCCAGTTGTGATTGGCTCGGGCTGTCACCAACCACCCTCTACCCAATATAGCGTCATACCCCTTTTGCTTGAGAGGGATTACGACGAAGTCTAAGGTGAAAGGCTGGGTTCCGATAGTCACCTGCTGTGCCATCAGCATACCGAGTGGTTTAATACCGTGCTGGTCGGCCCCTAACAGATTGAAGGTTGGTGGCCACAGCGTCGGTTTCCCCAAACTCTTCCAAGTTTCCTCCGGAAGGACATTGACGCCCGACCCTCCGTCAACGATGGTGTTCGTGAGGATTTTACCCAGGATACCCATTTCTACTACTGCCGGGTTCCGTCCATGGTTTATTGATAACGTCATCGGGTCGGCTGCACAGCCGCCTGGGATCTCCGTTCGTTCCACCGTCGTAGGTGGCGTGTTAGGCCCTAGGAATAGAGCTGTTTTTAGGTGTGGCATGGTCTCCAACAGGTCCTTGACCTTCACGGGTATTTCCATTTGCAGTATCTGCCGTAGTATACTTTGCTCCGCCAATTCTCGGTGAGAAGTGCCGGCGTCGGCAGGGTCCTTCCGGTCCTGTATCTCTTTTTCGATCTCGGCCCTCGCTTGCAGTACCCTCTGTTTCTCCGTCGGAGGGTGTGGGTACGTGGCCTTTTTGGCTTGGGCACGGGTGACTGTCAGGACCTTCTCAGTACCTCTACATTCCAACTCCAGGATGTTACAGCCGGGCTTCGGACAATTAGCGTCCTCATGGTCGCCCGGTCCGCACCACCGACACAACTTCTGCGGAGTCGCGGGCTCTGTCTGACAATCACAAGCATAGTGACCCCACTGATTACAACTCCGACATTGTATCATGGGTCTTCCCTTAGCATCATATTGGATCCGGGGCTTATTCTCATTGTTGCCTCGGCCTCCCCGGCGGTTATTTTTATATCCGCCAGATGATGCAGCATTCTGTTGTCCACCCGTACCAGACGTGGAAGGTTGCCCCTGTGCATAGAGTACTTGTTGGCCTCTTGCCCTCAAGTTATAGGGACATTCTTTAAGGGGATGTCCTGCGATTTGGCAGATATCACAAAAAGCTTTTTTCGGACAAGACCCTTTTGTGTGGCCTGCCTCCTTGCAGTCCGTACACCACACTGTATCTTCTTCGGCTTTGCTAGCACTTCCTTTGGCGGCTTTAAGTTCTCGCATCATCCTCTCAAGGTCTTTTTGCAATGCGAGCACTTTCTTGCTCGACCCGTCCTCACTACTTTCCGTCTCTGAATCATCATCAGAAGATGACCTTGTCTTCTTCGAGGTCTTACATTCGCTCTCGAGATCCATTGCTCGATTATATGCATTACTATACGAAGTAGGCGGTACTATCTTCATTTTCTTTCGGAGGGATGTTTTGAGTCCCTCCACGAACCATCTCTTTTTCAATTCATCCGCTGGGGCCGACTCCATTTTTCCAATGAGTTCTTTGAGTCGTCGGCCGTACGCACGGACAGACTCATTCTTGGCTTGCTTCGTGTTGTAGATCTCCGCCAATATTTCATTATCATCCCGTAACAATTGGAACTCTGTCTGGAAGGCCTTTTTGACATCATCCCATGTCGTGAGCCTTGTCTTGTCAACGTCCGAGTACCAATCAATGGCACCCTCTCGCAGTGTTGCAGGGAACTGACGGATCCATTCGTTCTCGTCAGTTACCCCGTGTGCAGTCCATATCGTTTCACACGTTCGACAGTGCCGAACTGGATCCTCCTTGGATTGCCCCGTAAATTTCGGTAACTTCTGCTTGTTCACTGCCATGGTTGGCCGCGGTGGAGGCGGTGCACCGATACCACTCGTGCCCACACCTCCCTGAGTGCTGTGGGTAGTCTGGACTTGTGGTACTTGTCCTTGCGGTAGTTGCTGGGCTGGTGGTACTTGCCCTTCTCCTGGCACCGTACCGTGTGGGGTTCTCGGTTCCAACGGAGGGTCTGCTGGTGTGCTCGTGCCACCCTCTGCAGTATCACCCTCTCCGCCGGTTTGGTTCTCCGCGCTTGGTGTACGGAGACCCACCTCAAACCGTACTCTCTCCTCTTGGAGAAAGGCTCTTCTCGCCCGTGTCTCCTCAAGTAACTCTTCCCGACTCTGCACTCTCCGTTCCGGAGAAGTGAACTCTTCTTCGGCTTCTGCACCCTCCGTACCACTTCCGAGGTCCCCTTCGGGCAACCCTCTGGCAAGCTGGTCTTTGGCAAGTTGCCTGAGCCTACACCGACGTTCACGTTGCTGCGCGGATATCAAAGCCTTCTGTGCGGCTTCCCCTTCGTCATCTATCACTTTCTTATTTCGATCTTTATTTAAATTATTGGGCATCAAGACAAACTATACACATTGCTCAATCAAAAAAAACACTTATTTTTTATTAATTCATGTTGCTTTACAACATTCTCAATTGAACTACAATGGAATTTTTGTGTTCCGTTCCCCTTTGTTTCAAACTTCAACAACTTTACTGTTTGTCATTTCCTTCCTCCCGACGGCGACGAAGATGCTCTCGGGCGTGGAATGCACGGAGGATCTCCTGGCGGCGGTCCTCTCGGTCAATTTCCTCTTGCCGAATACGTCGTGCGAGTGCTGCTTGTGCCAACAACCGTGGAAGTTGGTTCAACAACCGATTCGCTGCAGGGTTCGCCCCAATCGCGTCCCACACTACGCCTGCAGGGACGTCTCCGTTCGTTGCCTCCCTTCGGACGTGAGTTTCAAGAGCTACTTGAAACAAAATTCGGAAGTCACGTGCCAGATTATCCTCTCCGTCGTACAACTCGGTACGGGCTTCCTCGGCTTCTGGGTTTATCGCACTAACGGGTAAGCCCATTATGCCTACTCGCCATCCGGGTATGTCTAGGCAGCGGCGCCAGATGTTTTCCCTCTCGGGTCAACAAGAATAGTTGCATAAACACACATTAACTGATAAACATGAACACAGGAAAGTATTGCAATTCGGTAAACATAAGGTACTCAGAAAACCAAATCATGTCATTCACACTCAAAGCAATGTGAACATATAACCTCCGAAGAGACACCACCGAAACATCATGTCGTAACGGTTCACACTCTCGGTACTAACTGCCGAGATTAACATAAGTTTATTACACAACACCCGTACATACAAAATATACCGACAACAACTGTGCCAGAACCCTGTTGATCCAAAAGAATCTTCTTCATCACTTCTGGAGAGAAGCTGTCAGCACTGCTGTCTATACAATCAACCGAGCTCAAGTAAAAAAGGGAACCGGTAAGACGCCTTATGAACTATGGTTAAGCATACTCCTAGTGTAGGCTACTTTAGAATCTTTCGTAGTAAATGTTATATCAAAAGAGAAATGTTTTCTGGGAAGTTTGATCCCAAGAGCGATGAGGGAACATTTCTGGGTTATTCTACCAAAAGCAAAGCTTATCGGTGTCTGAACAAAAGAACAAGCAAGATAATTGAAAGCATCAATGTAAAAATTGATGAATCATCAGAACCAAACAAGAGCACCGGACATGTCAATCATGAAAATCTTAAACCTACTAATGGAGGAGATGTCTTTGAGTTCCATGAAGCAACAACTGAAGAAGAGGAGGCAACTCCCACTGACAGAAATCAAGAGTGAGAGACTGTGCCCGAAGTTGACAGGACACCCCAGGATGGTGAACAAGTAGATGTTCAGAACCATGATGAAGATATTGCTCAACAAGATGAACCGGACTAGGAACAGAGGCCGACTCTTCCAAGGTATGTCACATATCACTCTACTGACAATATAATTGGTGACAAACATGGGAATATCTTGACCAGGAAAAAGGCCAAAGAGAACGTCTGTCTTCTCTCATGTGTTGAGCCCAAAACCACCAGAGAAGCCCTTGAAGATGAAAATTGTGTAATGTCCCCATTTTTTGCAGGTCATTGATCTGATGGTGCCAGGTCATTATTGTGATCCTTGTGGTCTGGCGAGGTGTTTAGAGGGTCATTGGTGTGAACTTACTAGTTATAGTAAGTCAATGGATAGTTCCGATGAGCTCAGATGAGTTAGAGGAGTTGAATGATGCTCTTGGTTTTCATTTCTGGCTTCTGGTTTGGGCTCCAAGAATCTTGGAGAGAGCGTCTATTTTTAGTAAGTCACCCCGTCAAGTTCATTCATCATCTTTCATCATCTGGATCAATCCTGTGTAGACAGATTTCGATTCGGATGCTTCTTCAGTTGTTTTCGCAAGACGGGTGGTTTATTATTATTATTATTTAATTAAATTTGCTAAGGTTGCCATTTTTGTTGGTATTATATGTTGGATACCTTAGTGTTATAGCTCGTTGGAACTAGGATGAAAAGTTTTAAATCTTGGGCACAAGAAACAGGGACCTTGTGTGTCATAATTTCATGATATTGGTGAAAAGGCCTTTTTTGGAGCCAAATGAATTAATAAATTATATTATTCATTATGTGCCTAAGTATAAAAAGTGTTTTAAGTGAAAAGTGTGTGGGAGAAGACACTTTGAATTATAAAAGCAATGCTTTCTGAAAGGAAAATATCTATTGTTAAATTATTATTTTGATTGAAGTTGTGAGAGACAACCCGGCTAGGGTTTTGAGGACTGATTTCTCTTCTGGCAACTTGAGCCATTACAGGTTGATGGTGAATTTTGCAACTGTAGTTCTGATTTTGAATTTTAATCTAGTGCTGATGTATAATGGATTTGTGTGGAGTTTTTCATCTATAGGCAAATCGATTTGCACTCAAAATTTCGATTTTGTCTTCATGCTAAGGTTCTGAATTTTATTGTGGAGATACAGTGATTCATCAATTGGTTATTGATTTCAAAATTGCTGAAGGTTTTACCAATTGCCAAGTGAGACCGAATTTATCCAAGCTGCGTTTCCTGGGAGTATTACAAATTTGTTGCTGAATTCAAGTGTTAATCACGCAAGTGCTGCGTGAGAGTTTCTGGCAGCTTGCGTGAGGGGTTAGAGGTTGTGCCACTTCTTTTTTCCAGCTAGTGTGGCTCTTTCAAGGAGCTGTTTGGATTCCTTAATGACCTGTGTTCATTTTCAGCAAGGCTCGTCCTTCCTAGAACAGTCCCGGCTCACTATGAGACAGCGGCTTACATTCTTCGGGTGGCTGCGACAAGTTTTTATTGATGATTATTATGACTGCAAGTAATAACAATTTGCTAGGTGCTGATTATTTAAGCAATAAATTTTGTTATGTTATTTGATATGAAATAAGAATAAATGATGTTCATGTGGTGATATTTATTGTTCTAGTTTCGATAATTGAATTTTGGTGGAAGTTGAATTTAAATTGCAATTAAATGAATTTTTGAACAAGTGTTTGCAAATATTTTAAATACAAATTGAGTGAATTCAGAAGGAGCCAGACAGGCTCTTTACAGTGGTATCAGAGCTTTCTTCCTGCCATCCTGTGGGATATGGATTCATTTATTTTCTAAAGTATTTTAAAAGTGACCAACACTTCCATTTTTCCTAGCTATGGATAAATAGAGGAGATCCAGTTCCGGAAGTCGTCATAGCAGTAAGGGAAATAGAGCGGAATTAAATGCTTTAGTAGAAAGCATGGAGAGACTTAGACTACATCAACAGAGATTGGCAAAGAGTTTGTCGGATCCAGTTACAATAGATAGGGCAGCGAGATATATGGTCTCTGCCTTTAGAAGACCGACATCTAGTTTGCAGGGGAGAAGGTTGGAGTTTTCTCCGACAGTAGTCTATGATGCTGATGTTCCTACATCTAGTTTAGCACCTGTTATTCCCATCCGCAGTGGTGGTGATGGATTTATTGCACAGGAGTCAGTGGATGTTTCAGTGCCATTGGTTGACAGCAGTGCTGAGGATCACCAGGTTGAGGCTCCCAGAGCAGTCACTACGGATTGTACAGAGGCAGCTGATGTTGCAGTTATCACTGAGTGTTTAGATTCTTTCATGTAGGGAGTTATTATTGGAGATGTTTATGTCAGCTGTAGTAGTGTTGCTCCATTTCGGGAGGCAGTTGCTTCCTCAGATAGGACCGAGGCATGTACGGAGTCTCTTAGTGGTGAGGTTGGTGATCTGGGCATTACAACGGGGTCAGTTGATGACAGTTCGTGCTCTAGCATTATTGGTGCACAACTTGACATTGAGTCATGTGTGCAGAGACATGTGTCCGCAGATGACATTTCAGCAGGAGATGTGGGAGCTCATAGTATAGACACATCTGATGACACTTTTGAGGATGCTATGAGTTGCATTGGAGATGACACCCCCTGTGAGATGTTGGGTGATGACTGGGAGGAGCGTATGAGCTCTAACAGTTCAAAGATTTATGATAGCAGTTGCAGTGTGGGATCAGTACAGGAGACAGTGGTTTCTTCCTATGTTGAGGATGTGTGCATGGAGCTTTATGGTGATGACACTCAGGATGAGAGTGTTGCAGTTGATTTGGGCGACGTAGTTTCATGCCACAGTATAGTTGATTCACATGACGACATTGAGCCGTGTTTGCAGCCAGAGTTAGTAGAGGAGATGCAGATAGATGATGAGTGCACTAGCATTGCAGATATCTCTGATGCTGAGAGCGTGGAAGATGAGTGCTGTAGTGTTTTTGGCTTTCTATATTTGACTTTGGGTGTAGATTCAGTGTTGTCATTTGGTGGAGGTGGGTTCCAGGATTCTGTGTTACAGAGACCCACAAATGAGGACAGGGAAGCTTATGAGTGGCAGGAGTTTGTTTCAGCCAGGGCTTCCACTTCTGGAGAGGAGGTTACTTCGTCAGTGACTCATGTGGATGTATCTTAGGATCTGGACTATCAGATAGTTGTAGAGGACGTGGGAGCTGGAGATTGTGTTGAGTCAGATTCAACGACAGCTTCCCCGGATTTAGATGAGGACATGTCCGATGCCTATACTCAGTTTGTTGATGTGTACTCAGATGAAAGTACACAGAGAGAGGGTGATCTTGAGGGGAGTTTGTTGGATACAGCTTCCTCTCATAGTGTAGACAGTGCATTTGAGGTTGTTCATAGGAGGCCTGTTGTGCAGAGTCATCATGTGACTAGCCAGTTGCGAGTTGATGAGAGAGATATTACTTCTACTCTCGAGCATTTTGATGTCGCTCGTCAGTTGTTGGCTGTTTATGGTTGGGGTGCTCCTATGACAGATGAGCCCAGTGGTGGTTACCTCTCATTGACAAAGATTCATTCTTTGCGTGAGGCTGCCAAGATTTTGAGACAGAACTACTTACAGATGGTAGCCGACTGAGATCACCTAATTGAGTGGGGGAGTACAGCTTATGAGGCACTGATGGACAGAGAGGAGGTGAGTGAGCTTACCCAAGAGCTCACAACGACTACTGAGGTTTTAGAGGACACTCAGCGGGCTCTTCAAGAGTCACAGATCCAGTTAGAGGAGGTGACCGTGGAGTTGGAGCATTTACGATCCACACCAGCCCCAGACCCAGTTCGATTGCACATTGAGGTGGTTGGTGGTGAGTTTGCTCTTATGGTTGGTGATGAGGAACATGATGTTGAGGTAGACACACATGTTCAGGATATGGGAGCATTTGGTACAGATGAGGTAGGAGTACCAATGGAGTCAAGCTCTCGGGTTGATTTGGTTCCCTTAGTTGGGAGTGAATCTATTTCATCATCTCACATAGCTGATAGCATGGGACAGTTGGCTGTGCCACATTTTCAGAGGGATCAGTTGTGGATTGCAGGGGAGCAAGTTGACGCTTCCACGTATAATTTTTACTGCACCGAGTCATTTATGGAGTATTTACTTGAGAGTGCAGATGTGCGATAGGATTCTTATAGAGTGTCTGAGGGTACTCTCATCCGAGGCTCTTGTGCTATTCGGAGGTTGGTAGGGAAGATTGTGGAGACTCTATCTACAATGCTTCCCCACAGGGATTTCGAGGTTGGGTTTGTTGAGCGAGTTGCTCAGGGGCCTACCCAGCCTATAGTTATGCGGAGTCAGAGATTGGAGCTCATGACCCCCAGTTTGGTAATGATGAGCTATTGACAGAGATTGGGGTTTCCGACCGGCTGTATACGGTGGGGCATGTTCATCATTTGTTTTTTGACCCACAGGTAGAAGATTTCATCTCTCGCAAGGGTAGTTTGGCTCCTAGTCCTTATCATCCATTATGGGATGGGTTCTCGCCATTAGTAGTTGATGAGAGTTTTGGTTGCAAGTTAGTAGTAGGTGACTTGCAGAGTTATGGTGACTGCAAAGATTATGCAGTGTGTGGATATCCAGGTCCTGGTACAACTTTGTTTAGGGGTATTCATCACTGTTGTGCAAATGGTCTACACACTTAGTACAGGTCAGTTGAGAGCACAGGGGGAGTTCAGTTTGTATGGGATCTGAGTCTCCCATACATCTTGGTTTTTCATGATCCTGAAGTTCACTTCTTTCGGGATTCGGGCAGAGACAGATTCAGTATAGGAGTTTGGGTGAGTAGTTGTTTTGGGTCTCTTTACAGAGTTATCCGATTTGAATTTTGGGTGATGTTATAGGAGCCTACAGTTGATGTTAGTGGCACGGTATACATTTTTCTGTGGGATCCAGGTGGATTGTGATGTTTCTTGTTCCGGTGATTGCTTGGGGACAAGCAATCTTGGGGAGGGAGGACTGTAATGTCCCCATTTTTTGCAGGTCATTGATCTGATGGTGCCAAGTCATTATTGTGATTCTCATGGTCTGGCGAGGTGTTTAGAGGGTCATTGGTGTGAACTTACTATTTATAGTAAGTCAATGGATAGTTCCGATGAGCTCTGATGAGTTAGAGGAGTTGAATGATGCTCTCGGTTTTCATTTCTGGCTTCCGGTTTGGGCTCCAAGAATCTTGGAGAGAGCGTCTATTTTTAGTAAGTCACCTCGTCAAGTTCATTCATCATCTTTCATCATATGGATCAATCCTGTGTAGACAGATTTCGATTCGGATGCTTCTTCAGTTGTTTTCGCAAGATGGGTGGTTTATTATTATTATTTAATTAAATTTGCTAAGGTTGCCATTTTTGTTGGTATTATATGCTAGATACCTTAGTGTTATAGCTCGTTGGAACTAGGATGAAAAGTTTTAAATCTTGGGCACAAGAAACAGGGACCTTGTGTGTCATAATTTCATGATATTGGTGAAAAGGCCTTTTTTGGAGCCAAATGAATTAATAAATTATATTATTCATTATGTGCCTAAGTATAAAAAGTGTTTTAAGTGAAAAGTGTGTGGGAGAAGACACTTTGAATTATAAAAGCAATGCTTTGTGAAAGGAAAATCATCTATTGTTGAATTATTATTTTGATTGAAGTTGTGAGAGAGACAACCCGGCTAGGGTTTTGAGGACTGATTCCTCTTCTGACAATTTGAGCCATTACAGGTTGATGGTGAATTTTGCAGCTGTAGTTCTGATTCTGAATTTTAATCCAGTGCTGATGTATACTGGATTTGTGTGGAGTTTTTCATCTACAGGCAAATCGATTTGCACTAAAGATTTTGATTTTGTCTTCATGCTAAGGTTCTGAATTTTATTGTGGAGATACAGTGATTCATCAATTGGTTATTGATTTCAAAATTGCTGAAGGTTTTACCAATTGCCAAGTGAGACCGAATTTATCCAAGCTGCGTTTCCTGGGAGTATTACAAATTTGTTGCTGAATTCAAGTGTTAATCACGCAAGTGCTGCGTGAGAGTTTCTGGCAGCTTGCATGAGGGGTTAGAGGTTGTGCCACTTCTTTTTTCCAGCTAGTGTGGCTCTTTCAAGGAGCTGTTTGGATTCCTTAACGACCTGCGTTCATTTTCAGCAAGGCTCGTCCTTCCTAGAACAGTCCTGGCTCACTATGAGACAGCGGCTTACATTCTTCCGATGGTTGCGACAAGTTTTTATTGATGATTATTATGACTGCAAGTAATAACAATTTGCCAGGTGCTGATTATTTAAGCAATAAATTCTGTTATGTTATTTGATATGAAATAAGAATAAATGATGTTCATGTGGTGATATTTATTGTTCTAGTTTTGGTAATTGAATTCTGGTGGAAGTTGAATTTAAATTGCAATTAAATGAATTTTTGAACAAGTGTTTGCAAATATTTTAAATACAAATTGAGTGAATTCAGAAGGAGCTAGATAGGCTCTTTACAAATTGGGTCAAGTCCATGGACGAAGAAATTGAGCAAATAGAAAAAAATGACATGGGAACTTGTGCCAAGACCTCATGACAAAAATGTCATTGGGACTAAATGGGTTTACAGAAACAAACTGAATGAGGATGGTAAAGTCATAAAAAATAAAGCAAGGTTGGTTTGCAAAGGCTATGCTTAGGAAGCTAGACTAGACTACGGAGAAACTTTTGCACCAGTAGCCAGACTGGAAGGGGTGAGAATTCTTCTTGCCTATGCAGTTGACAAAGGCTTTAAAGTGTACTAGATGGATGTGAAGTCTGCATTCCTCAATGGAATACTGGAGGAAGAAGTCTACATTGAGAAACCAAAACAGTTTACATCTGCTCAAAAGACTGATATGGTCTGCAAACTAAAAAAGGCTCTTTATGGGCTCAAGCAGGCCCCAAGGGCTTGGTATGAAAGGTTGCATTCATATCTTCTGACAATTGGATTCATCAGAACCGGTGACAACAGCAATATGTATCTTAAAACCGGAAATGATGGAAACCTAATTGCTGAAATCTTTGTTGATGACATCATCTTCGGAGGAGATGACAAAATAAGCAAAGCATTTGCTAAAGAAATGAAGAAAGAATTTGAGATGTCTATGATAGGGCCCATAAAATTCTTTATTGGACTACAGGTCCATCAGCTAAAAGAAGGTATCTTCATCTCTCAGTCCAAGTACATAAAAGAAATTCTCAAAGGCTTTTGGACTAGAAGAATCCAAACCGGTTGGAACTCCAATGATAACTAATCTTAAGTTATCAAAGGAGGATGATGCCAAAGAAGTAAATGAAACAATGTATCGGTCCATGATAGGAAAATTGCAGTATGCTGTACATAGTAGACCGGACATTGCTCATGCAGTTGGCATAGTGGCAAGATTCTCTGCTAATCCCAAAGAAACACATCTAATTGCAGTGAAGAGAATCTTCAAATATCTAAAGGGAACTGAGGAATATGGCTTATGGTTTCCACACAAGGGTGGATTCCAAATTAAAGTCTACACAGATGCAAATTGGGTTGGCAATGTGGATGATAGAAAGAGCACAAATGGTGGTGCATTCTTTCTAGGTGGACGAATAGTATCATGGACAAGTAAGAAGCAGAATTGCATTTCACAATCCACTGCTGAAGTTGAATATCTTGCTGCTGCAATAAACTACACACAAGTGATCTGGATCAAACAACTGCTAGAAGGTATTCAGGAATAGGTACCTGAACCGATCACAATTCACTGTGGCAGTACCAGTGCCATAAACATATCCAAAAATCCTGTTATGCACTCCAAGACCAAGCACATTGCCATCAAGTATCACTACTTGAGGGAACTTGTACAGAACAAAGAAGTAAGATTGGAGTATGTGTCCACCAAAGAATAGATTGCTGATATATTCACAAAGAGATTACCAAAGAGTACTTTTGAGTATCTCAGAGGTAGACTGGGGTTGCACCCCTCTCAGATCATCAGTAATCATCAACAGGGAGCCATCAGTTCATTATGATTCAAACAAAAGGTTACATCTTATCTCTTATGAACTGATGAAAAGGACTGATGCTTGCAGGGGGAGCAGAGTATGCAAATCTCTCTGATTAGTATTTTGGCATTCTATTGTCAAAAAGGGGGAGAATATGATTACCTATCATATTTTTGCCATCAATGCCAAAGGGGGAGATTGTTGGCATCACTAACCGGTAAGCTCTCTACCGGTCCGAGTGTTGTCATTGATTGGCAAAAGAGGATAGAGATTTGTTGTCTCTATAGAGGGAACTCTTCATCAACAGAGGCTGTGAAACCGGTCACTACACTAAGCATCAGCAACCGAATAATGCACTCAGCAAGGAAGAGAGTATCCTAGTATCAAACAAGGATCAACCTTCAACCGGTATAGACAAGTACAAATAAAAGCATATCCAACTAATGTCTATAACACAATCGGGATAGTGCAACCGGTAATTCGCGCAAAAGGAAGCACACCTAGGACGTGTAACCGGTAAGCCAAGAAAGAGACAGAAGCAGACTCTTTCCTGTTTATAACATGAAGAACTCAATCGATATATTATAAGACTCCGGTATGAACCGAGGAAGTCATAGTCAACTGTCTGTTCCAACCAACTCTTCTTGACCGGGATTTATTGCAGTAAATCTGAGTGATCTTGAGTTGTCTTGGTACCAGATCGGTTTGAGGCGCAAGTAAAGGATTTAAAGCCGGAATCAATGGTTTCTTGAGGCACGACTGAAGGATTTAAAGCCAGAATCAGTGGCTTTAAATCAAGGAGTTATCTCCTATGAAGGAAAGTTGCCTGACACGCAACTATTGCTTTCTTCATAAAGCTAGAGAATGTATCAGATGTTTGTTCAACGAACCAGTTCTCTATTGAGTAATGTAATTAAAGGATCTCAAGATTAGGTCGTGCATTTTAAGCGCAGTCAAAGCAACATAACTCTATATATTCTTATGACTGTCAAGAATAAAAGTTGCCTTCATTCTGCCGAGAAAAAGAGTGAGCCTATATGCTACCAAAGCAAGGGTTAGAGAGAATCGACAAAGAAAGATAATAGGTTGTGCAAGGCAGCACAACAACAGTTGAGTATACACCTGTGTCAACCGGTGATAATTCTCAGTAGAGTACAAATAGAGATCACATCTGGCTAAGCAAAGCCTTCTGTAAAGATCTTGATTCTATTGTTTTCTAGCAAACTACAATAGACAACTCCCAGTATTTGGGTGGACTCTAAAAGGTCCCTTGTATCAAAATCCCTTAACCGGGTGACATCTTTCAAGGTGTTTGAAGTCCCTTAACCGGGCAGGTCTTAACAAACCTTACTGTAACAAATCCCTTGACCGGGTCGCACCTAACAAGTGCGTTTTATCCCTTGACCGAGTAGGCTCTTAATAGGGTGTACTTCAAAAAAGTACAAATATTGTAAGGTCTCCTCACACCGTGATTTCACCCTAACCGGGTTTCCACTTGATAAATCTGGTGTCATTTTGTGTTTGTTCACTTATTGTTTTATTTGCTTAAATTTGCTTGCTTTTGTGTTGTAAGTTTACTTCACTGAATTAAAGAAAAAGGAAAGAATTTTTCAAGTGCTGATTCACCCCTCCCCTCTTAGCACCGGTTGGGATTGTCAGAATTGTAGTAGATCGATTTGCAGCAAGGTATTAATACTCCATTAGCATTATATCTTTAGAATTTGTAGAAAACTTACAAAGACAAACGAGATAGAGAATATTCAAAGAAGTTTCAGGTCCCATTTCTCAGTCCCATTGCTATTGCTGCCATGGTGAATCAAGAATTTCTTACTATGAAATACCTACCGAAACATTTGTTTATAGAAGTTGTCATGTCCCGCCAGAGAACCCTCGGGAAACAAGACACAATACCATCCCAACAAATTTATTTTGGTTTAATAATGCATAGTTAGCTACATTGATAACATGATACAAGCATTAAGTATTAACATACACTAACATTAGACACATGGAAAGCCTGAACATCACTGAACCATTGAGATGGATGATCTAGTGTTCCCAAGGGTTCTATGGCCGCCACATTTCGACCACTCAACAAGGACCTACAAGAGCGCTTGGACAACAATTACAAGGCTCTTGACATGCCTAACATTCACTAGAATCCATTAACTTCACATGCAATCTTTAGCCACTCAGGACCATGACTATGCAAGGTCTAGTTCTGAAGATCTAATCAATCAACACATAAGACAAGGTCATAATCCAACTGAGATTACATAAAAAGGACCACAAGAGAAATGGATATCTGAATCACTAACCCATATTTGCACAACACTTGCAGAACTTTATTCTGTCATGGATGTGTAGCTTTGTAGAGGATGGATGCACAAAAACAGGTCACATATGTACAGGTTTGAACTTGCATGAGGACAGGGGCAATCTTGCACACATGCGTAGGAGCAGGGTTACATATGCGCCAAATTGGAGTGGATGTGCAAGAGGAATCAACATATTTTCCATTTCCATTAACATATGCGCCATTCTAGGTGTAAGGACAAAACTCAAAGAAAATGAAGGTTTTGGGGTCTAAACACCTAGATTAGGTCATTTTAAGGTCTTCAAATGCCTCGGGGGTGTTAGAAGCATACAAGAGGGTCACATACACATGTAATAAGGTCAATACAACAAGATTAGGGCAATACACATCTAGATCCATCATAATTACCATCACAATTATGCTTACAACCGCGATATTGAAGAGCACACCATAACACCTATGCTAACTTGTCGAGATTCCTTCTTAAGCATATAAATACTACCAAGGCCGTCATCATTTAATAACATCTACCTACTAAGAGACATAAAGAACCCAATTCCATGAGCATAATCACATATACTACCCAAGGGCCAAGAATACATGTTCAAAGCAACATAAATCATGAGGAAAGAAAAGTACAATACGAAGTCCTAGAGTGAGCCATATACACCAGCTAGAGAATATGATTAATCAAGAATGATATAAAGATATGCTTTACATCCAACCACGATGATATCACTGATCCATTACAAGAAATACAACTAAAACACATGAGCTTACAATCACTTATCTCATATCATAAGTACATGAACGCATATACAAAGAATGTCATAAAGTCATGATTAAGTCTGCATGTAAACTGGGATCGATCTTCATTTGTACTCCGGTCCCCAACGGCGGTTGGCCACACCACCCAACCACGAGGAACCCTTAGGTCCTCTCCCTCCGTGCTTAGACGATAACCATATGACCCATACCGCACAAGCCAATCAATCATACGAGGTATACAAATGCACAACTACGCAACATCAAGCCACATCCACACAATACTTTGACCACACTGAATCCGAGCATCACAATCACCAACGATCCAAATCCATTCAAAACAAGGTGGCAATACCATAAACAACTCAAGTCACAATGACATACACACCATGAGAAGCATGATCCCACATAATACAAGGTGAACCACTCACACATGTTCGATAGAACTACCAATAAGCTCAAGCCATAATCTCTATGCAAGCAACGAACTCAACAACATATAATTATAAACTCACTGATTAATAAAACGGGTGCATAGTCCAATAATGGGAGTGTCATCGCATAGCCCCGACAGGGCACAAAATGACCCATCGCCTCAACCACATCGTGACTCATGCGGCGCCAAGCGATCCTCTCATAGTGACAAGGAGCTTGACGTGCCGATACATCTTGGCACTTCACTACGTCCTTAAAGTAAATCTTCCAGAAATCATTTCTATCTTCTTCCACTTGTAGTCAACTCGCCACTGAGATATGTGTTTCTTCTTGTGATATCCCAATATTTTAAATGTAAATAAATGGGCAAGGAATAAAGAACATACCTTGTCCTTGTATATAATCTGCATTTTCATATAGTATAGAAATAATTCTATGATAGATGGATCTTGGCAATCACCAAGGCATCCATCCACCATGTAGACACCTTAGCTATGATGATATCTACAAGTGGCCCAAGATTATCACTTGTAAATACCACATAGCTAGTGAGCTATATGATGGACCGATGACTTGATGATTGGTTTTGGCAACCATCATGTGTGCACTATGCAAATGACCATCAACATACATGCATCCATCCATGACATTCCATACATATGCATAACATTCAACTCTATCATACATGGATACATCTATATTGATGCAATTGCATTCTCATTTCATATTCGCCGGGCAATCACATTTGTGTCACAATTCATAATTGCATTGCATTACCATACTTAGCCGATCCATATTATCGTGTTCCTACTCAGTGATCCATATATCATTGCATTATCATACATTCTGCATTATCGTGTGTATGCACACTCAGCCGATATATCTTTGCATTATTGTGTGCATTCACACTCAGCCCATCCATCAATTATTGCACTATCGTGTATTTTCATACTTAGCCAATTCATGTAAATTGGGCTGGCATTAGCAATTCATAAAAACATGTGATTAATGGCATTCACCGCAATAATCATCCTGATTATTGCGATGAATATTGGTGACTCTTCATTTGTTATTATGATGAGAGGCGGCCATTCCATCGTGCCTCCTCACTTGACTGATCATGTATATATATGGATATCTTATCATTGCAAAAGACATTATGATTGAATATAGACTTCAGAATATATAACAGTCCCCTGCGGATTGCTTTGCTAGAGCAACCGATTGCCTACACAAATCGAAGGTGCAAGCATTTATATTTATATCAAAGATGGCATCATCCACAAGCATAATCAATTCAAGATATATCAGAGATGGCTTCATTGACAACGCATAGAAATAAAGATTGATCAGACACAGCCTGTACAATATCCATTCATTATTGTACTCAATAATCTCTACAATTAGAGATAGCATTGCCATTACATCATCTTGTATATTCTAAGAACCCCAAATCGGTCCTTAACTACTGCAGATGTTTATCTCAATTTGTTGTTTGAAAGTTTATGATTTTTTTTAGATTTTCAAGGGTTTTTGAAATAAAAAGCAAATATGCAATAATCTGAAATTCTGAAACTATTCAATAAATTGCTGCAACTTCTATTTATTTTCCAAATGAAATACAAAAGGAAATCAAGACAATCCTTTATTGGAAAATGATTAACAAAGGCAACTACAAAATGCATAAAAAACTTGGGATAATACACCAACTATTGCAGGAACTTATTTATTTCAACTCTACAATGTTGTGGTTGTAAATCTGAAAGAGGATAATGGCTGCGACTTATTCCTCCATAAAGCTGCAATTAAATACTATCTTCTTCTTCCTGCTGCTGAAACTAATACTGCTGAAGCACAAATAGAGTCTTTGATGAAACTCTCTGAAATTCCAAATTCACTGGATATTTCACCAGCTCAAATGGACACACACAGAAGAACTACGTTCTTCAATGGCAAAGCTGAAACCCTTCTCAGAGCTTGAAATCACAATGATCAATTTGCAAAATAACAATGGATCTTCATTTCCCAAGCAAATATAGGCCTCCAAAACCCTAATAAAAAATCCTCTTCAAGGCTGCGATTTTATTTAATGAAATAACATTAAATAAAATCATTAACATTTAATTGAATTAAACTTACGGAAAGCTTTTAATAATTGACCTCCAAAATAAAAAACTCAAATGGCCCCATTCGATGTGTTATAAACCCATCACTTAAGTGATTTAAATATAAAGTCAATTTAACTTTATATTAATTTATTTTGCCATTTAATTAAAATATGTAACCACTGAAAACTGAATAACTCCCTCAAAAATGAGAATTTGGCTTAACCGTCTGGAACTGGAGTTGGTCTAATAATTTCCCATGTGATCAAATAATATTTCTAAAAATAGCAGGGGTCTATCTCTATGGTTCAAAAATAAACCCAAATATAGAAACCTTTGCTAAAAATAGCAAAATCCATATAACTAAGCCAAAAACAATCTCTTAAGCCAACTGGAAACACTGAACTCTGCCACTACTGAACCATTTGAAAACCATACCTTCACTGTGCCTGAAAAGACCCCCTATCCATGCCTACTAGCCTACGAGGGTCCACTGATAGGCTAATCACTTACTAGCATGATGTTGCTAGCTAGAAGGGGACATCACAGTCCGCCCTTCCTAAAATTGCTTGTCCTCAAGCAATCTCTACTGCAATGTAACTCCACTCCACCAGAGGTCCAAAAGATGAACTGCATCATGTCCCATACATCTCGAACGAACTCTTGTATTACCAACATAAACACAACTATGCAAGGACAATCATCATGCCAACTATCCAACCCCTGCGCACATGAATAGTGCATCAAAATCAAAACATGTTCAAGAAGGCCAAGGATGAACCAGTATACTCTCCGCACACTGAACATGCTACAATGCTCAACTGTAAATCCTGTCTGAAATCCAGATCCACCCAAAGAATCCCAAACTCTACACTCAATGCTCAACTGAATATCCCAATTCACTCTGTAGAGTACTCCATACAAACCATGTGGCATCAACATAATACCATTGTATGTTGCAACTAAGTCAACCCCAACCAAAGGAAGAAGCAATCCACTAGCTAGAACAATCCCTGGATCCCATAGGCAATATGGAAGTCTTCCAAAATGAACTTCCTCAAACTTTTGTTGTTCAACTTTGATCCCAACTTCACCATACCAAAAGTGGTGAAGCCAGCCAATAGGACCCACCAAAACTGTAGTGCTAACCCAGTTGCTAGCTGAGTCCCAATGCAAGTGAGACTCACATCCATCTGTACTGTGGAGATAAGAACTCCTAAAGGTATCTGTATCACAACCACTATCTCCATCCTCTGCTAATCTATCATGGATATGATCACTTTGCAAGTAGCTCCCCACTAACTTGTAGCTACTGATTCCATGTACTAAAGATGGTGAATACCCATCCCACAAAGGACGGTATAATCCTGGAGCCAATCCACATCGACATATAACCAAATCCTCTACATGTGGATCAAAAGAAAAATGATAAAGCAATCCTCACTATATAGTTTCGGTAAAATGCTCTGATCTCGATCAAGGGCTCATCACTAACAACTTGAGAATCAGGAGGTGGCTCCAACCTCTGACCCCGAATAATTGATTGGGCAGGATCATTGGTAACTCTCTCTACAAACCCAACCACGAAATCTCTGTGAGGGAGCATTGCAATCAAAGTATCTACAATTGCTCCTACCAATTGCCAATTCCTGCGAGAACCTCGAATGGGAGTACCCTCAATGACTCCAAATGGTCCCTCCTGCAACTCTGGACTCTCAAGCAGGTATTCAACAAATGTATCTGTGCAATAGAAACGATATGATGCAAAATCAATCCTATCCTCTGAAACTTGCAATTGATCACTCGGACCCTGTGATACAAGCTGTCTATCACCATCAACTGCAAGAGATGAGGTAACTGACCTGATTCTGGGAGAGGGAAACAAATCAACATGAGAGCTATACTCCCAGCCAGATGACACTGTACCAACCCCCTGTGTAAATGATGGAGTATTTCCCTCTACTAACACAACTCTCTGATAAATCCACCACTGCCACACAACAACTATCAATAATCTGTTCCGCATCATCTAACAACATGTTGACCGCTGGAGAACCTGATACAACAAGAGACTCTCTACAACTCTCAACCAAAGTACTCATCCTAATTGAGTCTATTGCACCCAAATCTGTAATGGATGTACCTACATCCTCACTACAACCTGTGAATATCAACTCATCACTAACAACCACTATAGGAAGCTGAACTGAATCTATAGCTAGTGAAGGTTGTACTCGGATCAATTCCACAGTAACATCATCTAACTGTAATTGTGACTCCTAAAGAGCCAGTTGAGTGCTCTCCAATATCTCTGTAGTGGCCTCAAGCTCATGAGTGAGTTCAACTACCTCTTCTTCCTTTCCCATCAATGCATCATAACAAGTGCAACCGCACTCAAGAAGGTAATCTCTGTCAGCTAATAACTGTAAGTAATTATATTTCATTATCCTTACAGCTTCTCGTAGTGAATGGATCTCCACAAGGGAAACGCCACTATCACCGTGCTCATCCAACATAGGAGTACCCCAACCACATATGACTACCATTTGACGGGCAGCATCATAGTGCGCAATAGCTGTAGCAATCTGACTATCACTCACCTTCAATTGCCCGATCAAATGATGTTTTTGAACTCCCCAACTCCCATGTAAGCTCTCTGACCCACAATCCACACTGTGATAGGAAGTTGTATCCTCAATGCTCATCTCATGATCAACAACATCATGTGTGCTATCATCTCCGCACACATCAACAACTGAGGTACTACTGTTAGGCACTTCAACAAATGGCATGTCTGGTAAAGTGGAAGCTACCGCTACAACAGTCTCCTCACACACTCTCACTTCCAATGTAACTGTAAGTCCCTTTGAAAAACAATCCTGGGACCTATTACCAACAAATTTTTTTTTTGAATCATTTTCTAAAGTCTGATATGAAAAACCAAACTCGTTGAAGCATGAGTCATCCACATAAATTACATTAGTAGTACCCAAATCATGAGCACCAACATCATCCACCTGTAAAACCTCTGCTATCGCATGTGGATGCAAACATAACTCACTGCTGTCATAAAAATCAGAATTATTAGTACTCGTATTTTCTATGCAATCCTCAAAAGTGACACTCCCATCTTGCGAGTCAAGACTCAAGGAGACACCCACTACATCTTCCGCATTGGCCCTGTGATCAACAACATCATTATGCTCAAACAAGGGACTGCTGTCATGAAAATCAGAATTGTACCAACATTCTCCTCAAAACTCACCTTCTGATCTTGGACATCTATTAGAGTTTCATAAGTATGAACAACATCATAAGAAACTTTATCTTCATGTGACTGATTGAAAGCAACTGGTTTATCTTCGAATATCACCAACTCCTCCCCAGTCTGAAAGTCATCATGAAGTGTTTTGTGCCCAACATCTCCCTTAATGTAAGCCTGATTTTTAATCTCCAGTGGATCAGCTACATGCCGATCACTAGTTGCTGAAAGTTCATTGTGAAGATTTCTTGATGTCCCACCTGTAGAGACCTCTTGTTTCTCTTCCTTTTTGTTTTGTGATGTAGACCCCTTAAAAATGGATGTCATATGTCGTACTAAACTGTCCATGGTAGCCGGGTTTGAAAGCAATTCATTTATTCTTTTTTTATTTTGCTTAATCTTCTCTAAGTTTTTCATTATGGCATTTGTTTGCTTCTTGGAAATAATCATACTATGCAACTGGTTTTCCTGTTTAATTGATTTCCTGGATTTTTCCAAAACTGAGACAACTGCAAGAGTGTTGGACACTCAAAATCAAATGTGTGAGCTCACTGATTTTTTAAAAATCAAATCCCAAAAATTTGTACTGCTTGAAAATGGTATGCAACTGAAAAAGATGACATGCAACTGAAAAATCTGACATGCAACCTCACAAGATGGTAGGAAACCGCTTTGATACCACTGTAAGAACCCCAAATCGGTCCTTAACTGCTGCAGATGTTTATCTCAATTTGTTGTTTGAAAGTTTATGATTTTTTTTAGATTTTCAAGGGTTTTTGAAATAAAAAGCAAATATGCAATAATTTGAAATTCTAAAACTATTCAATAAACTGCTGCAACTTCATTTATTTTCCAAATGAAATACAAAAGGAAATCAATACAATCCTTTATTGGAAAATGATTAACAAAGGCAACTACAAAATGCATAAAAAACCTGGGATAATACACCAACTGCTGCAGGAACTTATTTATTTCAACTCTACAATATTGTGGTTGTAAATCTCAAAGAGGATAATGGCTGCAACTTATTCCTCCATAAAGCTGCAATTAAATACTATCTTCTTCTTCCTGTTGCTGAAACTAATACTGCTGAAGCACAAATAGAGTCTTTGATGAAACTCTCTGAAATTCCAAATTCAATGGATATTTCACCAGCTCAAATGGACACACACAGAAGAACTACGGTCTTCAATGGCAAAGCTGAAACCCTTCTCAGAGCTTGAAATCACAATGATCAATTTGCAAAATAACAATGGATAGCTCATTCTTCATTTCCCAAGCAAATATAGGCCTCCAAAACCCTAATAAAAAATCCTCTTCAAGGCTGCGAATTTATTTAATGAAATAACATTAAATAAAATCATTAACATTTAATTGAATTAAACTTACGGAAAGTTTTTAATAATTCACCTCCAAAATAAAATACTCAATTGGCCCCATTCGATGTGTTATAAACCCATCACTTAAGTGATTTAAATATAAAGTCAATTTAACTTTATATTAATTTATTTTGCCATTTAATTAAAATATGTAACCACTGAAAACTGAATAACTCCCTCAAAAATGAGAATTTGGCTTAACCGTCTGGAACTGAAGTTGGTCTAATAATTTCCCATGTGATCAAATAATATTTCTAAAAATAGCAGGGGTCCATCTCTATGGCTCAAAAATAAACCCAAATATAGAAACCTTTGCTAAAAATAGCAAAATCCATATAACTGAGCCAAAAACAATCTCTTAAGCCAACTGGAAACATTGAACTCTGCCACTACTGAACCATCTGAAAACCATACCTTCACTGTGCCTGAAAAGACCCCCTATCCATGCCTACTAGCCTACGAGGGTCCACTGATAGGCTAATCACTTACTAGCATGATGTCGCTAGCTAGAAGGGGACATCACATATATGCAGCATGGATCAATAACACATATCAGAGACAGCCATTCAGGTCTTTAAGCATATATTTTATTGCCATATCAGATACAACATTTGTGATTATTGTTATGCAACATTCTAATTGATTGGAAGTGTATGCATTTGGAATTAATAAATATTTCCATTATAATTCAGTGTATGCAGTTTGAATTACTATTCATTTCCATTGTAATTGGCATCTGCAATTGGAATTAAATATCAAAATACAGTATTTTATTTATAGAATTGTGGAAATCTTCGTAGTGTCTCAAATCACATACAAAGGGACATTACACTTCTCCACAAGTTTATAGTATATTCAAGTTGCAAGTTATTATCTTTTCCCGAGGTCTATAGAAACTTCATTGGTATACTATCTTCACTTATATATTAAGCACCTTTTCGAGGAAGAATCTACTACTAGAGATAAGAGGAAATAATTTTGGTTTAGTGTGATCTGTATCAAAAATAATAATTTGAAAGAAAGAATTAGATGTAAATATGTCAATTGACAAAAAGGTTCAGCACATACTTCAATATATTGTAGATTGCAGTCCTTCACACCAGTTGCAAATTGCATTGCTTGATCAAATGTCCATTTACGGTTTGCATCCACACGAATTTCAATTAGATGCCCAACCTTTTGTCGAACAGCTCGAATAACCGCTGCATCCTCTAGGGGTTCAGATCGACGAGCTACCTGTAGACAAAGGACAGCATATGATATTTTCATTATCAATATTTTGAATTCTTTCTTTTTCTGAAATATTAGATCTTCAACATTCTCGCTAACATTTCAACCACTAAATACTTGTAAATTGAAAGAAAATAGAGGAGCAAAACAAATCTGTGTTGGTGTATTCACATTTTGATTAAAAGAAAACAATTTACATGCAAATGGTATCATATATTGATGCATACGATACCTTCAATTTTACTGTATGGAAGCCTTGCTCAACTAATTTTGCTGCAGCTAAAGCAACCTCCTCTGGAGGATCGTTTGAGTCTAGAAGTGCACATATTTGCACCTTTGATAAAAGATTTCTGGAAATATAAGGTGATTCCTGCTTTCCTAAAGTATTCTTCAAATTTTCAGAGCCAAGAAGCAAGTCTGCAATATTACCACCTCTGGTTGCTGCTAACGCACTAAGGACTCCCATTTCCAAACCACAACGCACACTTGGAAAGAGGGAACATGCCTACATGAATCCAAATTAGGAGGTAGTATGACTATTAGTATTTACATTTAATATAATACAATCATTTAAGCAATATAAGATGGTAGGAGACAACATTGATCAGAAACCATTGTATAGCATTGGAGTGATTGATAGGTTTAAAATTGATTTCAACATACAGGTATTCCTATATCTCGCCATATCCATCCAGAGAAAGAGTCATTCAACAGAGACATGAGAAAATTCAGTGACATGTCATGTGCTCTATAAGCAAGAAAGCTCAATTGCTCTTCAACATCCAGCATATCTTCACTGTTCGGTCCTATAGGAGCCACCTGATAATTAATAAAAAGAGCAGTGTCATTCAAATGTAAGAAATTGAATGCGAGTTCTGAATACTGCCGTTAGCTAACATTGGAAATCTTTACATTGTAACATATTTAGAAAAAAAAGTGTGTTCGATGTTAGCTTCAAATTTTGTAAGTCCCTTGCATGCTTAATCCTTATTTATTAAGAATTTAGGTTGTAATGATAATTTATCTTCAGAATAGATGTCACTGGTTTCTTTAAGTGGCATGCCATACATTTTATAACAGGTAAGAGAAAGTGTGAAGTGTTTCCCCAATGGTGGAAAGGAGTTTTCCTCAGGGGATTCTGATGACATGGTTGCAAAAGTAAAATGAAGGGAGATGATCCAACATAAAATTGGAACTGATATCCAAAATAATGACATGAAAACTTTTAAAATGTATTTAAAATAGTTAAACAAACTTGGAGTTCTGTGCACAACAGTAAAACCTATAAATTGGTTAGTTGAAGTCTAAATAGGTCACTCTGACCCCAAATGGAGGGACCAGTATGCAATGGTAGAAACAGTATGGTCACAAGACATGTTATGTTGTAGCATAATCATAGTGTGATGACTGTATTGAAATCGTGATTGATCTAAGTATTGTTTCATATAGAAGTAAACGTTTCCAAATATTGCTGGTTAAACAATGTCATTTTTTGGGTGTTGAATGGTTTTCCAGCTAGCATACTGTTGTGCCTTGCACACGCCCCATTAGAAACAGGGACCCCCAATTTTCTTGTTGAGGCTGTAGGTTAGATTAGGTTTGTGTTTAGTTATAGCTTTGCATTCTGCATTCTGTCTTGGCAATATAAAACATGGAGAATGCCTCACATGAACATGGATTAGGTCAAGTTCAACATTGGGTCTGCCTGGGATCAGATTAGGAGGGAACAGTAAGAATAAGGAGCCATTAGAAGGTCTTGGGAATCGATGATTAACAAAGCTATTATGCCTAGGAGCTACCCTAAGAGCGATAAAGAAGCCTGCAAGACGAAGAGAAACAAAGATGAAGAAAAATGAGAAAAAAATTTGCGATGTGGAAAAATAAAAGAAAATCAATATTTGAAAACAAATGCTAAGTGTGGAAAAACACGGAAATTCCAAGCTTGAAAGGGAAAATGAGGAAGAAATAAGGAAATTCAAAAATTCCTTGGATAAAGTTGAGATTTCATCTTTTGCAAAAAAACAAAAATAAAAATATAAAAATCCGAAGTTTCCCTTCAAAATCCATGACTAGGTCGAATTTCCACCCCAAATTCCATGTCTAAGGAAAACCTTCCACTCAAAATTCCAAGGCCTAGTTGATTTTCCACTTAATTATCCACAACCCCTTATAATTTCGACCAAAAATCCTTAATGGGGCCGGATTTCCACCTTTGGAGCCAATAAAAATTTAAAAAATAAAAAATATTAAGCATTGAGGTGGCCCTATCAAGTTGAGCGCCCATGGAAGAAAGGGTTATAACAGAAATTCAAATTTTAAAAACAAAGTGTAGTGCCACTCGAACCTTGCCTCGATAAGGTAACAAGATTTTGGCCCTTGGCTCAAATGCGCTATGAGGTAAGCACAATTGATTTTAAATGTTAGTTAGTGTAGCTAGAAGCATATTTGGTATATTATAAATTATTATGATGTTAATTTATGGTAGGATACTATGGTTTAATTGACGATTAGATGTTTCATCAGATTATTGTTGTAGCCTTCATTGTATGGTGATAATTGTAGTCTGGTTAGGTGTTTATACTTGTGAATTCATTATGATTCTTGCTGTGATAATATGGTTACTTGATAACAATAGATGATAACTAATGAGGCTAATATGTTAGTTTAGATGGAATATGATATGTTGATCAAGTGGTGATGAACAATATTTGTTCTTGTTTAATGTTAAAATAATGATCATTTGACGATATTGTGATTATATGATGAGATGGACATGTTTATGTTATATGATCAATGTATGTGGTTTCTTGTGATATATGATAATGATTACTTACATGTTTACGAGTTACTGATGTTTTAGTTTCTGCTATACTCATGTTAATGTTCTTATTGATTTTGTATTATGTGTTCGTATAAAGAGGGACAAAGTCATAGTTACTCACTTGTGAGGCCCACATGATGTCTTGATCTCCTTCACTGCTTTCCACCTAAGTTGCCGAATCGGGTACGGACACGAGTATGGGTACGTGGATTCAGTACGTAGATACGACATAATTTTTTAAGGGGTTGGGTACGTTTAGATACATCCGTACAAAAATATATATAAAAATTGTAAATATATATATATATATTTTGCAGTGTAAAAACAAGAATTAAGAAATAGTATACTTGTTATTAATTATTTCATATACAATTTAACAAATTAATATTATAACAAGAAATAATAAACATAAATTAAACAATTATATATTATATAATGTTACTATTAAAATATATAATAATTTGAATTGAAAAAATAATTAAATATAACTTTAATAATAAATTACTAGGATTCCGCAGGGATTCCAAGAAGTACCCGATTCTGGTATGTACCGTACCCGGAATTGGCAGTTAAATTGGACAATTCATCAACTTAGCTTTCCACCGTTGGATATTATATTTATGCATATGTGCTTCAACTATTGCACTAACCTGGGCAGGTACCAAGCATCGACTTCACCTGAAATAGCAGGTCTGAGCGTGCCTAAAACAAAATATAAACCCGACGGTACTAAAGATTTGGAGTTAATCGTATGGCCAATTACTTCCCCTAGCCCAATTGTCGTTCCTAGTATTGGGTGACATTTGCCACATTGTTTATTTTTTGCCAGCCCGGTAACAACCGACTGCCTTGCATTGTATGATGAGATCTGTGACTTGGTTGTGTTGTTGAGTATGATGTTCATAATGGTTGTTGATTAGTGTATGAGTTAATTATGTGTAGTTGTATGTTGGTTAGTATCGCCAATTAGGATCATAGTAATATATTTAATGTTGTTGGCAAGTATTGTTTGAGTATTTCATTTAAATTAGGATTCTAAAGTATTTATTTTGGCTTTTATATTTTAGATGTTATTATGATGTTTTTAACTTAAGTTAAATCTTATATTTTAATGTTTTTAAATCAAGTCATTTTATTATTAAAAAGTGCATTCTCATTTGAGACTTCATGCCTTATGTTTTCCCCAATTTCTTGAGTTTTTGGAGAAAACCCTCAAGATAAATTCGAATTTGGCTTGTGGAGAAGATTTGGGTGAAGTTCTTTTTGTGGGTGTTTGCTCAATGGAACCCTTGCGTTGACTACTCCCTTTCCTCAAATTTTTTTTTTGATTGGTGAAGGATTTCTCAACTTCTTATTTCTTGGTTTTGGGCTTGTTGAGGTATGTTCTTTGATTTTTTTCCTAAATCTTTGTTGGAGTTCGATTTAATGATTTGAAATCAGTTGGAGAAACATTCTTTGATAGATTTAATCTTACTACAAATTTTGAAGAATTTTGATGAAGACTTGAATGTTTTCTTTAATTTTTGAGAAAACAAGGGTTTTCTAATTTGTTTATGCTCTCGGAAATCGTTTGGATGAATGAATGGATGGAGTGATAACATTTTTGGATTGAGAATCAATTGGGGATCAATGGGTTTTCCCATATTTTTGATTGGATAAGTTTGGAATTTTGGTGATTTTGGCTTGTTGGCTTGTATGCACCCGCATTTGAGCAAATCTCAACTTAGAATTGATTTTGGAGAAAAGAAGGATGTAGATTTATGTTGTTATTCATTCTATTGATAAATTGGTGATATTATTGTAATGGATAAACTTGAGGGTCTCATTTTGATAAATTTGGGTTTATGATGATTTCCACTTTGTGGTTTGCATGCAATTGGATTTGGTTATTTCATCTTATTGTGTGTTGGAATGAGTTTGATTTGGAATTTTGTATGGAAATTACTTGTCTCATGGCCTTAAGTGAGTGTATGCATAAGTGATAAGAGATTGGTAGACATTATGGAGTCTTGTATGTCCTTGCTCTTGACATGGATTCAATGGAGCTCATACCGGAAGCAAGTTCTGGAAAGTGTAAGATGAGGTATGGGCTTGGTTATGAGGTTTGTATTGTATGCATCAATAGGAGCATATGTGTGGTGTTATGTGTATCAATGGTGCCTATGCAATAATCCTATTATGGCACATGAGTAGTATAGGGGATTCAAGTTGATCCACACTCTTGGTTGTAGACCAATGTAGTGGATGTGAGTTATACTGGCATTGTGCCATGTAATATGAATATAAATGTGGTGTTGAGCATTTTGTAATGTGCTTGGGTGACTTCTTGTTGATGGCTCTATGATTGTGTTATTACTAACCGGTTACTGAGAGGGGGGGTGAATCAGTAAATACTTGTTTCTATTACAATTCAAAACTTGTTTAATTATCCTTCCTTGATAAGCAGAATATAAACAATCATTCATAAGCATAAAATAGAAACACACAGATCAACACAAGATGTATACGTGGAAACCCTCGTTTAGAAGGAAAAAACCACGGTGAGACAGAGCTCACAACTTCACTACTGCAGAATGAAGGCGCCCTGTTAGGAGCTTACAAAGCACTGGTGAAGGTGCTACCTGGTTAAGGGATTTTATAGAAGATCGGTTAAGATCTTAACCTTGTTAGGAGTTGCCTGGTTAGAGGACTTTTAACATCAACAAAGATGTTACCTTGTTAAAGGATTTTACAAAGAACCGATTAGGTCCACCCTGATAGAGGGATTTCAATTTGCTTTCACACCTTATAAAGGCAATAATCTCATATGACACTGATTGTCTGATTAGATCATACCTGTTGATCTCTTCCCCGGTTTTCCTGGCTTTTGAATCTTTTTTGCCTCTTTGCCTTTCACCTTTGGTGACTGTGATCTCTCTCTCTTCTTTGCTCTCTTAATTCAGCAACTATCAACAACACTTTTTCTTGCGTCCTATGACCTGTATTTATACAAGAGTTCACCTTAATGAAACCCTTAACTCATAGAACTGCTAGGCTGTAAACTCAACAATAAATCATGCTAACTCCACTTCTGAGCGGTGGATGTTCCGTATAATCCGGTTTTAACTCAAATTGCTCCGCAGAATCCGGTGCGGATCTTTAAGCAATAGACCGGTATACACTTATACCCGGTTCATCCTTGTATGCAACATAAGACCGGTACTATGTACTTGGTTCGGTCTACCGGTGTATCTGTCTACTGGTGCATACACTCTGTTTCTAGTCTACTAGTGCCTTTAAAGCAACGTGAGTGACCGGTGAACCTTTACTGGTGGGAATGGTGTTTGTGAATTACACTAATGACAACTTAAATTGCTAACAAATTGTGTGTATCTTGATCGCTTGATTATGTTTCCATGATGCCCTTATGTTGCATGGTTTACATGTTGTATGCATTTGCTAGTCTTGGGTGTTTGTATGCCTTTGTACCCTCTTGATTGAGATGTGTTCTTGATCTCTTATGGTGTGCATCCTTGGTGATTAGATGTGTATTGGTGCCTTGTATGTATTAGAAGCCTTATTGCATGCTTGGTTGTGTGTGTGCTTGGGCTATATGGTTATCTCCGTGAGCACGATGGGGAGAGCCTAAGGGTACCTCGTGGTCGGGTGGCATGACAAATCACCGTTGGGGACCGATGTATAGGTGTTGACCGGTCCTAGATTCATAATATGACCCCTTCATGATCTTATGACATCTCATTTATGCATTCATGCACTTATGATGTAATCTTGATGTATTTATACTCCTTGTAATGGTCTTGCATTGCCTTGTAATGGATAAAAGATGTAATCATGATATAGTTGTAAACGATAGTTTTGTACTTTATAATGACATTAATTATTGCATTTATGATAGGTTGGATTAAATAATTCATATAGTTGGGTAATTGGCTTTATTCCATGCTTAGAAACCTTGTTTTGGAGGCTAAGAAGCTAGATCGATGTCTATGCATGTCCACTAGCGTCTTTGTCTCTCTGGACTGAGACTGTTCAGTCACAAAAAAATTCTAGCTCTGGAGCAGAATTTAAGCTAATCAATGTTTAAGCTCTTTGACGTTTTTGTATTAGTGTTTAAGCTAATCAGCATATCCGCCTGCTCAATTGGCATCTCCACCTTGTATTAAGATGAGCTAGGTTTGAGATATCGTGGCTCCTTGTAGGTTGTTCCGAGCCTTTCTAGGTTGAGAACATTATGTATTAGCTTAGATTTTAACGATAACATTATATTTCAAATATATTAGAAATATCTCAGTGTTTTATTAAGATCTTGTAACTAGTAGGTCATGGATGTTTACTCGTTGGGTAGACTAGTTTACTGAAGCATAGACATTATACAGGAAATGTAAGTAACTGAGATAGATCAGAGAACACCAAAGCTTTCATTAATCATTCAGAACTTAGTACATTCACAATAGCTACAATGATCATCATGCTTCAAAGAGCAAGTACAATGTTTATATACAATCCGAAGGGGTGCAACCAAACATCGTCACCCGTTCCCAACCGTCAGCAACATAACTAACACCCGATGGCATAATAAACTTTACGGTTAACATTATCCCCCCCTAAAGAAAAGTCGTTTCCAGATGACAACAAAATGTCCGGGACAAAACAACAAAATAGGAATGACGAACTACCATAGACAAAAACTAGGACTGAGAAGTAGAGTGGGGCAGAGGAAGCGTGCTGCTCTGCTGGAGGAATTGGTGCAGTGGATGACCCCAACTGAGCCCGGAGCTCATACACCTATGTAGTTCTGGTCTGCAAGTGAGCTTCAACTACCATCTGCAGCTCCAAGGCGGACTTAATCATCAAGGCAGCCTCCAAAAGTTCCATCTCCTTGTCCTCATTCTCCGTCTGTGTCGCTCCCAACCGTTGCTCCCAAGCCAGTCTCTCTTCCAGAGCAACCCGTGCTGCCTGTTCAGCCACGAACTCCTGGGTACGCTAGAGTAAGTCTCCCTCCATTGCCTCTAGCTTGGTGCCTAACTCCTCCCGAGCTCTCTGTGCTGCCACCAAGGCAGTCTCCCGGTCCGACGAGACATACTCAGATCTCCTCAACGCATAGCACCCATCTCAAAATGTCTGCTCAAGCTCTCGAACAAGAGATGCTACCTCACTCTCAATGACTGGCGTAGGAACAACCCATGCAACCAACAGCTCTGCAGTCTCTCCATCAGGCCGCAACCCCTGCTCAAAACACTTGGCAAATGCTGCACCACAGCCTACTCGAGCAAAGGCTAGGAGACGCCTCAAATCCTGAACCACAATTGCCACAACTTGGGACTCTGCTATAGCCATCGACTGACGTCCTCGAGTGACCATGTCTGCCAAATAGGCCTCCACGTCCTCTCCCTCCAACGACCCAGATCGGTAAGGGCTGCCGGGCGTGCCAACTCGAATCCACAAGGTGCCTCCCTTACCACACTACCCCCTGCTGTCGACTGAACTACCAACAGAGCGACTGTCTCCACAGCCCCATCTTCCTCAGATAAAGAGGGAATATCTGTTGCCATTGTGACATCCGTAGAGTCTATACCAAGAATCTTTGGCGGGTCCTCCCGTCGAGGAGAAAGAATTGCTGTTGATGGTGGAGAAGGAACCAACTGAAACTGTCGGCTGATCCAAGAACGCATGGCTCCAACCCGCACAGGGTCATCAGTCGGGGAGGAATCCTGCAAAAGTGCTGCGTCTACTGTCACTACGGCATCCGATCCTACCACCTCCATCTGAACTTGACCCTTCCCATTATCCTGGGTGCCTCCGAGTACTTCCTCCGCTGTAAGTTGTAACTGCTACTGCTACCTCCGTCGGAGGTTTAGGATCCCCCTCCGTTGGAATGTCCGTGGCTTCTTCAAGTGGAAACTCGACTACAGGAACTGTCGGACTCACCACTCGTGTGGAAGTCAAGTGGATTGAGATAGACAATACCGACGCGGTAAACTGGACCACTGGGGCTGCCACAGTGGATTCCACTGCCTCCATGCGTACTGCCTCCTCGATCATATCACCATCCTCCTCTAAGTTTGTGACAGAAGGCTTTGGAGTGGCTTCATGGCCACTATCAATATCGTCGGGGTCGGACTCTACAACTGTTTGCTGACGTCGCTTCTGCCCACTGGTTGTACCTCCAGTATCCAAATAGAGCCAGTAAAACACAGGAGGGGCTCCCGTTGTGAGCTTTCCTTGTGGCTTGAGTTCTAACTCGTCCACGGGAATCTGTCTGAGTGCGGCCTCAAGAAACAATCCGATGGCATAATGGGGCATGTAAAAAGTCCGATGCTGTAATGTCCTAAACTCCAACATTCTGTTTGCCAACACCGAAGCCCAATCGTATACCACGCCATTCATCAATCCTTGCATGTAAACAATTTGTGGGGGGGCAATATTAGAGGTGCGACTCGAGCCCGACATCCTGCTCTTGATGACGTCGAGAATGCAATGCCAGACACCCTCTGCTACGAACTCCTTCCTGAGGCCTCTCGCTTTCGTGGCCTTTATCACAGTGTCCAATTCTGTTGGAGTGAGAGGACGACAGACACACTTTATCCAAGATTTCTTCCTCTTTGCTGGCATTTTCTGCTTTGTGGTTTCCACCTTCCGCCCATTGTGTCTTGGAATGCCAAAGACGCGTGTGAAGTCCTCAGCGCCACATGAGATTGTGAGCCGGTGGTTCCAATACACAAAAGTACTCTTCCTCCTTTGCTTATCGAAACCCTGGATCATTACCCTCAAAGTGTTTTCAAGGTTGCGCACAGGAAACAGGGGCATTTGGATAGCCCAATGGACACTAGCCTGTCGTAGAAATTTCTTCACTTCGTTGTCCTCTGGCGCTTCCTTCCACCATTTCCTACACTCAAGTCCATTGAGGCCTACAAATGCTATAGTCTGGTAGGTGATGGCTTGTTTTTCCTCCTGTTGAGTAGACTTGAGCTTCTTCGTGCTTCTCCCAGTTGCCCGTTTGTGCCCTGCAACTTTTACTCCAAAAGGCAATATGATAGCCTTCTTGTCCATGGCTGTATTTCCTGAACTCCCTGCCTACAGTTGATTCTTCCAGTGACTCCTCTTCCCTGCAGAATGCATAACTGTTTCCAAGAAGAGGTTAGGTCTTCTCCTCTTCTTTAATTTTCTTTCTCACAATCTGTCCCTTCGGTGGTTGCCGTAAAACACTTGTGGCTGCCCCAATCTTTTCCACCGTACGGCGGTCTTGAAACAACACACCCTTCACGGCCTCAGTAGCTGGTTTCTAAAACAACAATGAACCCTCCGTCAAATCTGAAAATTTTGTGATGCCATGGACTGCGCTTGGATCCAACTTCTGGTGCTCCAAAGCCCTCTGAAGATTATCCTTAAATACCCCGAATCAATGGGCGTGCTCCTCTGGTCCCGAGTAATTCTTCTTAAATCTTCTCACAAAGCTCGTGAAATGCAACTCCGGATTCAACAGAGCGTTCTAGGCATCAAAACTGCTGAGTCTCTCTCCATCTTCATCCGCCACTTGGCGGATAATTTCCTCAGAGGCCCTTGCAAGGACTGAAAAAATGATGGCCACGAACATTGGTAGTATCTCCGTTCAAAAGGACCTTGTCTTCGTTTTCCGTGCGGTGATATCTCCTCACCGCGGTGTCTTTTTCCTTCCCCCCATGGTATCTGTTCTTTCTCCGTTCGGTGATACCTCCTTCGTGCGGTGTATTTCCCTTCTCCCCGCTGTATCTTTTCCTTTTGCCCGTGTATGATGCTGTGCGCAGCTGTGTTCTCCTTTATTAAGACCAACGGTGGAGTTCCACCGTTCGGCGGACGGCTTTAGTGGCCCCATCGTCGGGTGGTTCCACCGTTCGGGTACGGAATTTTTAATTTTAATTTTAATTTTTTTTTGTTTTTTGTTTTAATTGTTTGCCTGATGGTCACCAGACGATGCGTGGTGGGCTTGACGATCATGGTACGTCTTCAACTTCGAGCCGTTGACAGTGTTCACTATGGGTTGCTTGTCTAACGTGGACAACTTAATTGCCCCATTGGCATTGACTTCCCGAACTTGGTACGGGCCCAACCACTTCACGTTAAACTTGCTGGGTTTGATCTCGTTCCGCCCATTGTACTTTAGTACGAGTTGCCCCGAGGAGAATCGGGTGCGGCGAAGGTGCTTGTCGTGCCAGTGCTTTCGACGTTGTTGGGCCACGTCCGTTGCCCACTGTGCCAACATCCGCCGTTCGTCAAGTTTGTTAAGGGTATGCAACCGTTCCCGGAGGCTCTCCATGTTGCCCAATTTGTTGTCAAGTGCTATTCAGAGGCTGGGCACCATAAATTCTGCCAGGACGACGGCCTCTTGTCCGTACATCAACTAGAATGGAGTGTGTCTTGTGGTGACTTTGTATGTCGTACGGTATGCCCATAGTACCGACGGAAGTCACTCTTCCCAATCTTCGCCTTCTACTCTGCATGACTTGTAGATTATCGACACGAGTATCTTGTTTGTGGCTTCGGCCTGTCCGTTTGCCCTCGGGTAGTAGGGGCTCGTGAGTGAGTGAAAAATTTTAAATTCCGTGGTGAGCAACCGTATTACATGGTTAACGAAATGCCCTCCTCTGTCGCTAGTGAGCTGAAAATAGGTATGCCGTATCGTGTAATTATTTGTTCATTGATAAATTTCGCCGTGCTTATTGCAGAATTGTCCGACAGGGTTCTAGCTTCGACCCATTTGGTTGCCACCACAATGTATCGACACTTGCGTCTCTTGCTTGCCTTTAGCGGTCCGACGAAATCTAGTCCCCATTGCTCGAACAACTCCTGAGCATTGGACGGGTTTAATGGCATAAAGTCCCACTTGAGTGGTTTCCCAGCTCTTTGACAAGTGTCGCAACTCATCACCCATTCCCGTGCGTCATTATACAACGTGGGCCACCATAGCCCTGCGAGTAAAACCTTCCATGATGTCCTGTCCGGTCCCATATGCCCTTCGATGGGACCTTCATGGGCCTCCCTCAGAACACCCTGTACTTCTTCCATCACACACCTCCGAAGTACCTGGTTGGGTCCCATTTTGTACAATAACCCGTTAATGAGTTGGAAGGTCTCACTTCTGAGGACAAGTTTCCTTCTCTCTCCTGGCAGCATTCCCTTCGAGAATTGTCCTGTGGACAAGAATTCTCCAACGCTTGCATACCATGGAGGAAGAACAACAATACAGAAAATATGGGCGTTCGGGAAGTTGTCATTCACCCCCTCGGGTGGCTCCCCAGATTGATGCACGATAGGTGGTCTGCACACACGTGACTTTTTCACGGTCATACTATGATGTTAAAGGTGAACTCCTGCAACAGAAGCAACCATCTACTTACTCGGCCCTAAATAAGTGGTTTGTTCACCACGTACATTAAGGCCTGATGATCCACGAAGAAGGTGAATGGGGTAGCGAGTGTCGATAGTTTACAGTCTATATTTATCTTATTAAAATTTATGATTGCCTCTGTGTTACGTATAGAAAGGTTATGTTATGTATGCTAAGTGCTCCTAATAAATAAATAGCTAAAAATTAATTATTTTGTCTCTAATAGCTATGTTTTATGTCCCGTTTCATGGGTTCCTTGGCAGGGCATTACACAAATGTTGAAAAAAATGTTTAGGTTGGCCTTGCATGAGATTGGGTCGTGTTGATGCAATTTCTATGACCACTTCAACATGCAGAATTGAATACTTAGTATTCCAAATGAAACACCAAAACTCCAACTCTCTCCTGAACAAGGAAGCTCATATGCTAAACAATGTATATGGATTGTGTTATCAAATGAGACAACCCCAAGGTTCTTCTAGTTGTGGACTTTCACTTAGTTGTAATGATATGATATGTTGGTATCACAAAGGGACTTACACTAGTTCGCTAAGACTTGTCAACTTGACTTCAAGAATGATATGGCAATATGAGTGCAATGAACTACTTCTAACTTAGATTACGAAATAAAAAAGCAAATAAGAATGAGGGTTTAAGAATCTAATCTAATCCTAGAATGCAAGAAATAATGAATGTCTTTGTGGCTCTACTAGACTTGGTCTTGTCATCAACTCCAACAAGCTAGTGCAATCTTCTAAGGATGTTCAAACTATTACCATTTCAACAACACTATCAATGGGTGCGTATTGATGTGAAAGCAATAATTGAAGTAAAGCTCATTAATCTGCCAGTTGACCATGCAAGGCAAACTTGCAATCAGCAAGCTGCTAGTGGTATGGACTAAGTGAGTCTCACAAAGATTGATTCACAATTGCTTCCATTAAACTACTCAAAGCGAATTCTAAACTAAACATGTAATGCCCACTTTTTGGGACATTAGAAGTCAATTGAATAATTAAATTTAAGTTGTCAAATTATATCAAATTAAATGACAAACTTAGTTCAATTATTTAATAAAGTATTAAAATGACTTTTATGGAGCCTAGTGAAAAATTAATAAAGTCATTTTAAGTTAAAGAGGGAAAATAAAGAGACAAAGAAAAGGAATATGAAGAGATAGGCATAAGGAAAATGAAGTCTCATAGTGATGTGCTATAAAGAACATTGAGAGGTTCATTCTCATGGCTTGGTTTTATGTCTGGTTATTGATTTCTCTTGGAGAATTTGGGAGCTTCAGGGTTTCAGTTTAGAGTTGTTGGGGCAGAAATCCTTGGCAATTCAGTCAATTGGACAGAAACCCAATTTGACTCTGAGGTGTATTCGCAATAGAGTTCACAGCTGGCCAAATTTGTGAATATAGGTATTTCATATATGTTTGGAAAACATGGTAGTAATGATTTATCTATTTTGATGGTAATGTTCATATTTAATTTCAGACATAAGAGCATTTGATCTACATGTAATTGTTTAATGCAACCTAAGTCATATTGTTTGATATTGTCATCTGTTGTTGGGGATCATTATATTGATGTTATTAATAGCAAGATTGTCTGCTTGGTGTTAAAAATCCAGATCATGTCAATGAATGAGTAGCACTTGTAAACACAGTGGATCACTTTGGTTCTCCAATATACCCTTCTTATAGCCGTCAATCCTTTAATTGATGCTTTATGAAGTTGCTTGATGGAAAATCATTGTCTTATAAATAAGACGATTTTCAGCTTTCATCTTTACATACTCCATAACACAAACTGGCTCTACCATCAAGAATATACAATCTAACTGTTTGCTAGATTAGATGGGGACATCACAAGTTGTAGGGTAACATGTATGTGAAAGCGATTAGTATTTGGTTCAAATACCCTTGGATTGGTGTCTTTCCAAGGTGGCTGGTGCTATGTGTTGATATTAAAGTGTTGCTTTTCCTATATGATTAGACTAGTAGACATTGCAAAGGGTACCAAACCTAAGTGTAATTTGGTATCACCTAAGTTAGTTGTCCTATATATACAGGATAAGCTTTAAAGGCTGCCTCCATTGGTGTGCTAAAATGACAAAAAATGGCAAGGTTGTCCACACAAGATAGCCACTTTAATCAAATTCAATTGTTTAGTGAGATCTATGGCTATATGACACAACAGAATGTTGTCGGGTAAGTTGGGTAGTTAGACAGTTAGTCTGTCCGAGGGAGTTACACGGGTGCGACGGTTTGCCTTGCATCCCTTCAGACATTATGGTGGTACCCTAAATTTTGAGAGTCCAAATCCATTATCAATAAGCAAGTTTCTCCATACTTAAAAAATCAAAGGAAGCTTTATGACACAAATAAATAGAACTAACTAGTCGAAGCCTTCATAAAATGCTGGAATTTTGACCTGCTGCAAAGATGATGCCGACAGAGCCTGAAGATGGTTGCATTTTAAAAATCTAAAAACGACCCAGTTTGGGAAATCAAATTTTCTATCTCCAATAAAAATCTTAGCTTTCCACGAGGTATTTTGGTATTTCGACCAGACCCAAATTCAAAAGTTAGGTAGTTATTTTTTAGTTAGTTTATCATTTTTCAAAATAATTTGTAAGAAGGGTTGTGTCTTTTCACCCTAAAGAGGTGTGAAAGCCACTCAAATACATATATATGTATATATACATAATGTAAAATGTAGAGAGGGACATATTCGAATAAGCAATTAGAAGAAGAATATTTGTAAGGGAAGATGTAAATATTAAAGCACGACTTCAATATAAATTTCACTATTGTATTTTAATAATAAATAAAAGGTCTTTTTTTCAAGGCAAAGAGATTGCAATTAAAATGTGGATTCGTCCTTTGTGATCAATAAATAGATTATTGAATTATTCTGACAGATTTTATTTTTGCATTGGATATTTTCTTGCATTCTTTGTTCGACAATCAGGATAGTGTGAAATATATATGTGTTTCCTTATCTTTGTCTAATCGCACTTCCAACTGGAGAAGTTAAATTCCTTTTGGACTAATGGAGAATTGCATATAAGATTTGTCTTTTGCAGAGCTTAGGAGTAATTGATGATATTTTTATAAATATTGTCTCATAAAGTTGTACGTAATAATCCTTGTTATAGTTGACTCTATCGCCCGGATAAACAAAGGCATTGGTCATTTAAAATCATTGGAGTATAATTATTGGAGTTATTAATTGAAGTCATAAATTTATATACTTCCTTCTTGCAAGCATCTAATCAATTATTGATAAACCTTACACAAACATTCAAATCATTTCAAGCAATCACATAACTTTATATTGATCGAGTTTGAGGATTTTGTCAACCGAATAACTCACAAGCTTAAATTCGCTATAGAAAATCCTTGAATAAGGTGATCAGGTTTGAGGTGAAGGTTTATCCGCCTAGGTGTAGCAAAGCCTAAATGTGCAGGGGAATTTGGATTATTCCCATTCGTTGGCCATAACTAATTTGGAATCCTATTGGAGAATTGGAAGGCTCTTGGATTTCCACTCTGTGGTTATGAGAACCAACACGTTATATATATGTACTCGTTCCTTTGATAAGGACACGGTGATAATGTGATTACAATCTCTTGTGAATATATGAATACAATGCTCTTTTACATTCTATGTTGAGTACTTATTTGTTTGTATGCAATCGATCTTTGTTATCCCACGAGGGCAAACATTTGAAGCCATTGCCTAGATGTACTCGGGAAGGGAAGGATTGGATGGCGTACGGGCACTATGGGTCTACCAGTTGGTGAGATTAACCCAGAGGCCGACGATGCACGTACGGTGCTCTACGAAGGAGAAGACACTACAATGAGGAAATCACTCAATTGAGAAAGTGTTGTAATACAACGACATGAATGAATAAAAGTGTTTTTTAAATGATGTGTTGATTATTGCCTTTGGAGAAGTGAGGAAAGGATTTATGCCCAATCAATTGAATAAAAATAGAAATTTAGAGAAGGAACTCGAGGAGGAACAAGCCGCTAGAAAAGCCGTACTCGCACAGCAGCAAGCCGAGCGAAGAGAGAGATTCAGAAGACGCGCAGAAGGACTACCGAAGGGAGTAAGTGAAGGTGAGGGTTTGGAGGAATCTGACCGGGAGGCCGGAAGAAGTGACGAGGACCGCTTGGATGAAACAAGGAGCTTGTTCGGATCCATAACCTTAACCCCATGGATGGAAGCAAGAGAAGCCCGAAGGAAGGAAGAAGAGGAAGCCGCACAGAGGGAGGCTTAGGATACCGCTGCCGTTGAGAGTATCGAAGTGACAGAGGGGCATGGGGATCACAATAGCCCACCAGGCTTGGACAGTTCCAGTAGTTTGGGGACATCAAGTGGTACAGTACCATGGTATTAGAGCCTATTGGAATCATTTGCCGTTGCACCAAAAACTCGAACTGTCAATGCCCGATACAAATGTTAGATTTAACCCGATCCACGGGAGGTGGTTAAGCCATGGACTCACGAATCTCCAAGGAGGTGCTGACCACCAAGTCAACATACCAAACATTTCCGGTGTACCGACACTGGCAGTACCATCCTAGCCTATAACACAACCGGTGCTGCAAACACAATCGGCACTTAGAAAAGTAAACATGGCAACTAACAAAGAGAAGCTGCCAAAATTCCATGGAGATGGGAAGGAAGATTCAGTACGGCATTGTCGTACGTGCGAGACAATCTGGTCGGCGAATGGAGTTGCCGACCACGCAGAATGGGTGAAACAGTTTCCTGCCACACTCAAGAGGGGTAGCCATCGACTGGTACTCCGATGTGGACAAAACAAAGTGTCATGTCCCCATTTTGGCTGACATCGTTTGGCATGACGGATTTGCCTATCATCGACTCTCGTAGGCAAATGGTTTGGAGAGAGGGTCATTATGTTGATCATTTGATTGCATATTGCTGACAGAGCCTACATTCGGTAGAGCTACATCCAGTTTGGGCCTACATGCAGTTGTAGTGGAGCCTACATCCAGAGTGAGCCTACATCCAGTTTGAGCCTACATCCAGTTGTAGTAGAGCCTACGTTCAGTCTTGAGCCTACGTTCAGTCGTAGTTGGGCCTACATTCAGTTATGAGACATTTGGGCCTACATTGTTATAATTTTGAGTTGAGAAATGTACTTTATTATTATAATGTTATTTTATTATAAAGTACATTATAATTGGATGTTTCTAGAAGTTCTAGCAACTTCTCAAGGAAAAGAATAAATAGAGGGCTTGGGCTTTCATTTGGACATGCTTGGATTTGGGATTTCTTCTACTTCTTCCATTGTGGAGCAATTTGTAGTCTTTTGGGTCTGCAAATACTATTCGATCTTTAGGAACGATCACTCCCCTAGATTGGCATAACTGAAGTAGTGAAATATCTACTGAAGGGTTGCAAGTTTGGAGTTGGTACTCAGCCATCTCATTGGTACTTCATTGAGAATTTGTTGTAAGGGTTTGTTTTTTGGTTGGAATAAGGGTTTGAATTCACCTCTTACATTGGTGAATCATTTTGATTGACTTTGGAGATCATAGTAGTGCATTTTCAGAGAAGTTCTTATTAGGGTTTGGACTCACATATTTACTCATATCTCACACACCAGTTGGAGAATATTTTTATGCATTTGGGGAATGATATATCATCCCTAGGCACCCCTGTTTGGACCATATTCGGCACCCAACACCCAGCAGGAAATTTAATACAGGTGTCGTACAGTACGGCCCTGATACGGCTGGCAACAGGTAGCAGCATACAGTGTACAGTGGCACATTTTTGGGGCAGTTCAGTCTTCGTTTTCATCAGCATTCATCATCGGCATAAAGGAGCGATTTCCAGGTTCTTTTAATGTAGTTTGGATGATGTTTGAATGTCAAGGAATTGTGTAAAAGTTGCATTTATCCAGTCACTGTCAAAACAGTCCCTAGTATGTCACTGTTATTATCAATTGTAATTGTCATAGCAATAAGAGAGTAGTGTGTGGAGTGAAAAAAGGTGCATTGCAAGTTCATTGTATGATTTTGCATATATTCAGACTTGTTACCACAGTCCAGTACTGGTCATAAACTGTCCATAAAATCTGTCATTGATATATTGTAAACAGTCATACATAATCAGAAAATCAGTCACTGTTTTCCAGCATTGACATTGCAAGAAAGGTGGATTGGTATGGTGAATGAGATAGCATTGATAGGGACTTGACAATGTTCATGTGTAATGTGTAACAGCCCTTTATATTCTCAGACTTTCAGTCACTGTTATAGTTTGCATATTGTAATCAGTTTTGGAGAATCATAATCAATAGACATTGCCGGTCATTAGAACTCTATCTTGGTCTTTGTAATCTCTTGGTGCCAACTCTTTGATATTCTGAAAATTATTATAGGAGTCAGCATTGGTGTTGTTACATTTCATTACATATTGGCATTGTATTGTATCAATTGAAACATTGTGGATTTGTTGCTCAACAACTACAACTTTGAGCCATTACATTCCAAACCTAAACAATTCAGTGCATGCCAAGTGTTTGACGAAATTTCTTAGTACTATATTTGAGGGTTTTAGTGATCCTACTGGTGAGGGTCATTACACAAAGGTGACCACTTGGGCCGACCTCAAGAAAGAATTCAAGAAGGAGTTTCGACTCTTCAGGGATGACAATGAAATTGTTTCTGAGATATACGGTACTACACAAGGCAAAAAAGAGACTGTGTGGGCTTACGGTCACCGACTGAAGGAGTTAGTCGGAAAAATGGATAGCCAGCCATCAAATGGCCTGAAGAAAAGATGGTTCATGGAGGGCCTGAAATCTAGCCTACAGAGGAAAATGAAGATAGTGCCCCCCACCTCATACGTAGATGCCTATAACCGGGCGATGGACTTGGAAAGCGAACAAAAGACCTCCAAGAAGAAAAGAAGTAAGTCCTCTTCTGATGATGACAATGGCAATGATGGCGAGTCGAAGGAAAAAGTCATGGCACTCCAAAAGGACATGAAGAGAATGATGGAGTTGAAGACCATGAAAGGGGGTACCAGCAAGGGGGAAGATGACATGTGGTGTACGGACTGCAAGGCAAGCGGCCATACAAAGGGGTTGTGTCCCAAAAAGGCATTTTGTGACATTTGCCAAATCATGGGCCATTCCACCAAGGAATGCCCATACAACATGAAGGTGACGAATCAACAAGTGCTATTTACACAAGAGCAACTATCTACATTAGGGGCAGAGACTAGTAATAATGCATCCTCGGGGAGGTACGGAGGCAACCGACGCGGTGGCGGAAGGGGCAATAACAACACCAACACAAGGAGTCGAATAGAATATGACTCCAAGGGTCATCCGATGATCCAGTGCCGAGCTTGCAATCAGTAGGGCCACTTTGCAAGGGACTGCGACAAGGGCGACACCCCGCAGAAGCTCTGCTGCTGGTGTGGTCCTCGCAACCACGAGGATGCCAACTGCCCAAAATCTGGGGTCAACTTGCTCAACATCGAGGGAATGAGAAGTGACGAGGGGGTACGAGCCATCACACGATCACAAGCAAAACAAGGGGCACGAGAGGGTAAGGAAGAAATAGAGAAGGCGATGAAGGCACAAAAAGAATCATGGGAGATAGCTACCACCTCGGTCCGGAGGGAGGCAAAACAAAACATTCTGAGACAAATGTTACAAGTAGAGGTACTGGTGAAACTCCAGGACCTCCTTCACACCATGCCTCACTTGGGAACAACACTGTTGGGGAACTTGGCCATGCAGCCAAATACCACATATACGGACATCCTTGGAGGGTTTGCAACTGACCCGATGATACTTGCTGTAAACAGCGGAAGGTACCCCGCAGTCGTCGAGATGGGCATCCTTGGCACCATCCTGACAGAGACTATAGTGGACGGAGGGTTAGGAGTGAATGTCCTTCCAGAGGAGACATGGAAGAAATTGGGCAAGCCAACCTTGTGGCCCCCAACCTTCAACTCATTGGGCGCCGATCAACATGGTATCAAACCCCTCGGAACATTGATGGCACAACGGGTCACCATTTCGCAACCATTTGTACTAGACATTTGGTGATACCTTTGAAAAAGAAGGGTTACGATGCCATTCTAGGTCGAGGGTGGTTGGTCACAACGAAGGTAAACCACAATTGGAAGAAAAACACCCTCTCGATGGAGAATGGGGGGAGGAAGTTCACGATCGACCTTTGCACCCAGATGGTGAGCGAAGAGATAGCCTCTTCTTCAGACTTAGAATTTGAGAGTGGAAACGATCGAAGAGATGAAGGGACGGAATGGAACCGAATAGTGAAGGTGTGTTAAGATTGGGGAAATACTCAAAGGATGATGCAGATTCATTGAACGGTCTCTTCCACTGGCAAATGGAGGACTGCAAACTCTTCCGACCAGCATGCAATGTATTAAGTATTGAGGAAGTGCCGGAAACATTTCCCTCGGAGTACAGTGAATACAAGGAAGGGGATGCAAAAGTAAGCAAAGTCCCAACGCATAAATTTGATGAGCAAAACCCCACGAAGAATAAGGAGCCGTCTATCAAACCAATGAATCTGGGCAAGGAAGAGGAACCTAAGATCATTCCTGTCGACGACGATTGGAATCCTGTGTGGAAGACCGCAGCCTTCAAAATATTTATTTTCCTTCTAATTCTTATGTACGGGCAAGAGATCGTGGTCCCTCTAAAATGTATGGTTCCAAGCCTTTGGATCGCCATTGAAAATAGCTCGGCAACAGGGAAAGCTTGAGGGAACGACTGCACACTCTAAGGAATAAGATTAAGCCAAGAAAATTTCAGGAAGTCGGCTACGACGGGGCTGTCAAGTTGTGGACTCTCGACGGATTGGAGATACAGGAGTCCATCAACGGGTCCAAATTGAAAGCTTACCCGGAGAGGATGGACTCAAGAGGAGGGACAGAACATCCGAGAGGATGAAAAGAGCACTTGAGAGGATGGAAAGGGACTCGAGAGGTCAGGTAGGGCGACCCGAGAGCTGCCATACGGGCGACCGGAGAAGCATCCGGAAGGTAATGAAAATAAAATAAAATAAAAAATCAGAGGACACTGCACGGTTGTACGACATAAATCTTTTATAAAAACGAAGGGAAAAAACTCGACTGTATAGTGTTTTAACACTGTATGGACTTGGCACACTTTATGCAGAAAAGACCGTACGGCCTATGCAGAAGGCACACCAATGGGAAATAAAAGACCATACGACCAGAACCCAAGTCACCGTATGGACTAGACAAATTATATGCGAGTGTGAAAAGACGATTGTACAGCCTGGGCAGAATACAAACGAAGAGAAACAATAGTCCGTACGGCCCAAGGAATCTACGCATCAAGCAAGACATAGACCGTACAAAATGGGTATCGTACGGTCTTCACATTAAAAGTAGATTTGACACGTGAGAAAACAATAAAGAGAAGAACCGTATGACTCCCATATGGTACGACCAGAATACGGGTTTAACCACCGTACAACATCAAGACAATAAAACGTGAGAAAGCAAGGAAACACCGTACGCAAGGAGAAACAAGACCGTATGACAACAAATTGCATTGAAGGAGAAGGGTGTGAGTTTGCGTTATTGTACGAGCAGGAAGAAGATTGTACGGCCCATATAGCCAGAAGGTTGCATTTGTCGTACGCACTAGATGGAGGACAAGACCATACGGTGGAGAGAAATAAAAAACAGAAGGGCAAGGAAAGAGTTTGGCAATTCCGTATGGCTGAGAGCAAATAAGAAGGGTACGGAATTAAAAAGGAAAAATACAGTTATGGATGGCAAGGAGTGACAGCAGCAAGGGGAAGGTTCTTAAAAAAAAAACAAGGACAGATAAAAAACAGTTGAATAGCGTATGGCACCGAAGGAAAGTACATAAGCAGGTAATGATTGGCCATTTGCATAGGCACCATAAGCGATTGGCAGAAAGAGTATGGCATCGGAAGAAAATCATGAAAATGGTGTGCCCTATGGACTTCTGTGTGGGTTTGAAGGTGCTAATTTGGTCTTAGCGGCAGGGGCGTTGCCCCCTAGATCCCCATTTTATTATTGAGGTACACTACAATTGTGAGTTGAGGCATTAGAACGGCACGAAAAAATTATTCAGTTCAATTATCAGCCTTTGGGAGCTGTTGCAGGCATGGAGTGTCTTCACGCCAGAGGTGGAGAGAGCATTGGAGCAAGCCTTTCGAGAGGGGTACTACGCTTTGAGACACTTAGAGTAGGTGTTGGCTGGACATGAGGCTGTCTTGGTGGATGCATAGAGAGCTTGGGAGGAGCTGACCACCCAGTTGGAGGTAGTAAAGCGACACTTGGCTCAGAGTACCGAGGAGTTGGAAGTGGAGAAGGCGGCACGGGTGGCTATTGAGGTCCAATTGGCTAGGGAGATAGTATCGTTTGAACAAGAGTTAGTGGAGGCTCCAGTTGAAAAGTGTTTTTTGGAGACCAGTTGGTGCAGGCACGGGAGGAATGTGATGTGACGGAAATAGAACTACTCGAAGCAGCATTGATGGGGAGGGCAACACTTTAGGTTTTTCATGGATGCCCCTCCACCCCTTCTTCTCAGTGATTTTCTTCTTCTATGTAGTGTATTTCATCTCCCTTTTGTTGTGAGTCGTCGGAGACTTGTTTTTTTTGGGGGGGGGGATGATGTTGTCGAGATATTTGAATGTACCGATTAATATGTTAATTAAGTGTTATGTTAGCCTCGGTCGTTAGTGACTGAGAGGTAAACTGTTGCGTCACGACGTTTCGGTCATGGCCCTTCGGGTAGTTTATATACCCTCTCGGAGGATGGACACGGACACGGGATATTATTGTATTATCCTTATGATGTAAATGTATTTGCCAGTCTGGAATAATTAATGAAAGCATCTATTGTTCTCTGATATATTCTTGCATTTCCTGTACTGTCTATGCATTACTAAGTTTACACCAGCAGGCAAACATCTGGCTGAGCAATGCAAACATTTTACCACCCACATCGTACAACAATGCATACAATCGTGCGATGGATTTGGAGAGTGAATGCAAGACCTACAAGAAAACTAAGTCCTTGGATGATGAATCCGAGGTGGAAAGTAGCGAGGGAGAATCGAGTAAGAAAGTGCTTGCTCTACAGAAAGACCTCGAGAAAATGATGAAAGAACTTAAGACGACCAAGGGAAGCTCAAGCAAAACCGAGGAAGATGCGGTGTGGTGTACAGACTGCAAAGAAACAAGACACACTAAAGGTTCTTGGCCAAAGAAATCCATTTGCGACATCTGCCAGATTGCAAGACATTCCACCAAAGAATGTCCCTACAATCTGAGGGCCAGGAATCAACAAGTGCCCTTTACCCAAGAGCAACCCTCTACATCTGGAACCAACGGTCAACAAAATGTTGCATCATCCGGCGGTTACAGAAATAATCGACGGGGAGGCAGAGGAAATAATGATAATAATAATAATCGGCCTCGGATCCAGTATGATGCGAAGGGGAGACCTATGATACAGTGTAGAAACTGTAATCAATGGGAACATTTTGCTCGGGATTGCCAGAAAGAGGCTCCTGCTCCACAAAAATTGTGTCGGTGGTGCGGACCGGGGGACCATGAGGAAGCTAAGTGCCCGAAGCCCGACTACAACATCCTTGACATGGAACGAGGGGGCATTGAGAAGATCTTGTCAATCACACGCGCACAAACCAAGAAGGCCACGTACCCTGACCTTCGGACGGAGAAACAAAGGGTGCTCGAGGCGAAGGTCGAGATCGAGAAGGGAATGCAAGACTGAAGGGACTCCACAGATATCGGCACTTCTACCCGAGCCATGGCAGAGCAAAATATCTTGCGACAGATGATGCAACTGGAGATACCGGTAAAGGTCAAGGACCTACTGGAAACAATGCCGCATTTGAAAATGGCCCTATTTTTAGGACAAAATGTCTCAACAAGTGCATTTGAACGGACGGAGGTTCCTGGCAGCTCCGCAGCCGACCCCATGACGTTGTCAATAAATAGTGGGCGGAACCCTGTAGTAGTAGAGATGGGTATCTTGGGTACCATTCTCACTAACACAATTGTTGACGGTGGATCTAGGGTGAACATTCTACCGGAGGAAACTTGGAAGAGCCTGGGGAAACCGACACTGTGGCCGCCGACCTTCAACTTACTAGGGGCCGACCAACACGACATCAAACCCCTCGGAACCTTGATGGCACAACAGGTAACCATTGGGACCCAGCCGTTCATGGACTTTGTAGTAATATCCCTGAAGCAGAAAGGGTACGACACCACCCTAGGGAAAGGGTGGCTCGTGACTGCCAAAGTGAATCCCAACTGGACAAGAAACATTCTATCATTTGAGAAAGGGGGAAGAAAGTTTGTGATAGATCTCACAACGTAGCTGGTCAGAGAAGAAATGGCATCCTCCTCAGATTCGGAATCGGACGACGGAATAGATGAAGGGAAAGGAGGTATGGAGCCCAACGTGGAAGGGGTACTGAAACTGGAGGATGATACAGACTCTATGGACGACCTATTCCACTGGCAGATGGGCGACTATGAATTATTTCTGCCATCCTATAATATACTGGAGATCGAGGAAGACCCGAACGAGTTCCCTCCTGAATATAAAGAATACAAAGAAGGAGAAGCTCAACTGCCCATGAGTTGCCCAAGGATGAACCAATCCGGTACAAAGAAGCAAAGTTGAAAGAGATAAACCTCGGAGATGAGCAAAATCCGAAAACCATCCTGATGGGGGACGACTGGAGCCCTGTATTGAAAACGACAGCCTTCAAGATTTTTACAGATTACAAGGATGTATTCGCCTGGACCTATAAGGATCTGAAGGGCGTACCTCTAGAGTTATGTGTACACTACATTCCCCTGGTTCTTGGAGACCAACCTATGCGAAAGAGGCCATATAGGATGAATAAGAATTACGCTGCAAGGGTGGAGACTGAAATTGAACGGATGTTAGAAGCTGGGATCATCTTTCGGGTTGACACAAGCGAGTGGGTTTCACCAATTGTGATCTCCCAGAAGAAGGAAGCCAACCAAACCCGCATCTGTGTGGATTTCAGATGTCTCAATGCAGTAACAATCAAGGACCCATTTCCTATCCCCTTCACTGATAGTATATTGGAGGAAGTGGCTGGCCATGAGATTTATTCTTTTATGGATGGGTTTTCCGGATATAACCAGATATCCATTGCAGAGGAAGACAAGTTGAAAACAACCTTTGTAGTGGAGGATGGTGTATACGCATACAATCGGATGCCCTTCGGCCTTTGCAATGTGCTAACAACCTTCCAGAGGATTATCTTGCATATCTTTGACAAGATGTCCAAGGGGAACTTTAAAGCATTCTTGGACGACAAGTCCATATTCAGTGGGCAGGAAAAACACATTGTAGCCTTGGGGCAATGCATGGAGCGGTGTCGGTGAGTCCGTCTGGCACTCAACCCAAAGAACTGTCGGTTTATGGTGCCACAAGGGAAGTTGCTCGGGAACATAGTCTGCAAAGAAGGATTAAAACGGACCCTGAAAAGGTTTGGGTAATAGTCGAGATGGAGGCCCCCACCGACGTAACCGACATCAAATCCTTTCTTGGCCATATTGGATACTACCGCCGATTCATATAAAACTTTGCATAGATTTCATACCCGATGGATAGGCTCACGAGGAAGGGGGAGCCGTACGTTTGGACAAAGGAACAAGGGGAAACCTTCGAGGATCTAAAAACAAGGTTGCTGGCCGCTCCTATTCTGGCATTTCCTAATTGGGACAGGGAATTCCATGTACATGTGGATGCATCAATTAATGCCATCGGAGCCACTCTGGCTCAGGAGGGTGGACACGGACTCGACCATCTCGTATATTTTGCAAGCAGGCTGTTGTCGAACGTGGAGAAGAATTACAGCACCACAGAAAGGGAGGCCCTCAGAATGGTCTACTCTGTCCAGAAATTCAGACATTATCTACTCGCAACGCCGTTTACCTTTTATGTGGACCACTAGGCCCTTATGTACCTGGTCAATAAACCTATTATCCAAGGAAGAGTGAGCCGATGGCTCCTCTTACTCCAGGAATTCACGTTCAAGATTGTAGTACGACCAGGACGTAGCCACGTGATCACCGACCAGTTGTCACAAATCAAGTCTAGCGAGCCACCTGTGGGAATAAATGATGACTTCCCAGACACACACTTGTTTCATATTGCCGTACTCCCGAAGTGGTACACAACCATCGGGGAATATTTGTCCACGACTCGATACCTCGAGGACATGCCTCTAGGAGAACAAAGGAAGTTGGTCCTGAGAAGCAGGACCTTCCAGCTAATCAACGGATTGCTGTATAAAATGGGGCCAAATCAGGTATTGAGGCAATGCATGATGGAAGAGGAGGTATCAAGAGTGCTGAAGGAAGCCCACGAAGGACTTGCGGGAGGACACATGGGTCTCAATACCACGGCGATGAAGGTGTTGTTGGTTGGCTTATGGTGGCCAACATTATACAATGACACCAGAGAATGGGTAGTTGGATGCGATACTTGTCAGCGCGCGGGGAAACCCCTTAAACGGGACTTTATGCCCCTCAATCCTTCCCACGCGCAAGAACTATTTGAAAGATGGGGATTGGACTTCGTTGGGCCTCTGAAGGCTAGTCATGCCTGGCGATGTCGATACATTGTGGTGGCCACGGAATATTTGACAAAATGGGTTGAAGCACGTGCATTAACGGACAACTCCACCCTAAGCACTGCAAAGTTTATTTACGAACAAATAATAAGGTATGGCATTCCGATTCAGTTGACAAGCGACAGGGGCAGTCATTTTGTCAATCATGTCATTAAACTCCTAACCACAGAATTTAAGATTTTACACATGCTATCAAGTCCCTACTATCCTCGAGCGAACGACCAGGCCAAGGCAACGAATAAAATCTTAGTGGGAGTCATCTATAAGTCATGCAGCGTCGAAGGTGAAGATTGGGAAGAGAAGTTGCCCTCTGTGTTATGGGCCTATCGTACTTCGTACAAGGTAACCACCGGCTAGACACCATTCCAGCTAATGTATGGACAGGAGGTAGTAGTACCCGCTGAATTCATGGTCCGTAGTCTGCGGATAGCCTTGGAGAACAAGCTCAGCGATGTGGAGAGTTTGAGAGAAAGACTTTATGTCTTGAATAAACTAGATGAGAAAAGAGCAATGGCACAATGGGCCACCGAAGTAGCACAACAACGGAGGAAACTGTGGCACGACAAGCACCTCTGTCAAATGCAATTCACACCAAGATAGTTAGTACTAAAGTTCAATGGGCGAAACGAAATTAAACTTGGAAAATTCAAGGTTAAATGGCTCGGCCCATATAAAGTTCGGGAGGTTGCAGCGAACGGGTCGGTCAAGTTGTGGACACTCGATGGATGAGAAATCCTAGACGTTGTCAATGGCCCGAAGTTGAAAATTTATAATCAGAGGCCAGAGAGCCCAAGCCGGCGGCAACTGCACAATTAAATACATTCAATTTAGAAAAAAAAAGAAAAAAGTAAGTCACCACTGAACGGTGACAAGCACCGAACGGTGACTGTCACCGGACAGTGGCAAGTCACCGAACGGTGGCAAGCACCGGATGGTGGCAAGTCACTGGACGGTGAGTGTCACCCGATGGCAACAAGCACCAAACGGTGGCTTAAGTCACTGCTCCCACAAAAGACATGGGCAAAGGAAAGTAAAAGGCATGGGCAAGGAAAATACAAGGCACGACAGGACACAAAAAGAATACAAGGCACGATAGAGGAGAACATCATCGCATGGGACAAGAAAAGAAGTCCACCGCACGGGAAAAGGAAGAAGCCACCACGCGAGTAGAGATAAAGTAAAGAAAAAAAGAAAAAATGAAGGCATGAGTTCATTTTTTAACCAGCATCCGAGGCCGTAGGAGGACAACAAAGCCGTACGGTTAGAGAAGCCACAAGGGTTTTTACGGCAACCACCGAAGGGACAGATTGGGAAAGAAGAGAAAAGAGAAAATTCACGACGGAGAGAAGACCTAACCGTTTCTTGGAAACAATTATGCATTCTGTAGGGAAAAGGAAATGGAAGGCTCAGCTACAAGAGAATTCGAATATGGAGAGTAAGGTAAAGGTTTTTGCCTCAGGAGTACAAGTAGCAGGAAAAATGGAAAGTTCTTCCAAAAATAGAGACAAAGCAAAGGGAAGAGGCATAGCCGTATAGAAGCAACAGGTCACACCTGAAACCATGGCATTTGAAGGCCTCAATGGGTTAGAGTGCCAAAAATGGTGGCAAGACACACCATAGACGAATGTAGTGAAGAAGATATTGTGGCATGCTAGAGTTCATTGGGCAATTCAGATGCCCATATTTCATGCGAAAATTTTTGAAACTACACTGCGGGTAATGGTAAACACATACGACAGACATACAAGGAAGAGCACATTTGAGTACTGGAAGCATGTGGTTACAGTTTCATTCACCCCAGTCGACTTCACACGGTGCTTGGCATTCTTGGGAGAAATGGCCAAGCACAAAATGACAGCCGAGCGGAAGAAGTTCTGGATAAAACGGATTTCCCGAGATCTCACCTGAGCAGAGTTGGATATTGTAATTCAGGCAACAAAGAGCCGAGGCATCAAGAGGGAGTTTGTTGCCGAGGGTCTCTGGCGCTGCATACTCGATGTAATAAAAAGCCGACTTACTGGGGCGAGTAGAGCGTTTGATATTGCACTACCACAAATTGTGCATATGAATGGCTTGACGAATGGGGTAGTCTATGACTGGGCTACGGTGCTATCAGATAGGATGTACGAGTTCATGACCCTACAACACCGCACTTTCTACATGCCTCACCATGCCATTGCCTTATTCCTCGAGGCCACATTGCGCATACCACTCGAGAAGTTGGAGTTAGTGCCTCAGGGGAAACTTGCAGTAGGTGAGCCTCCAGTCTTCTATTGGAGGTACTTGGACATAGGGGGGACTACGGCTGGCCAGAAGAGGCTGAGGCAAGTGGTGGACTTTGATCTTGATGATGCCAATAGTGGTCGAGAGACCATAGATCCTTCGATCAGCTGATGAGACAGAGACAGTGGTGCGGTTTGCCTCGCCTCTCTTATAGCCTTCAGCACATCTAGCCCAGGCAGCATATGTAGCTAAATCCCCCACGACACCTACGACTACGCAGAGTAAACTCCTGGAGCTAGATGTTGGATCCTTAGCCGTGCCCGTAGTGGAGATAGTGGAGGATTCTGACATGATTGAAGGGGTGACCAGGAGTGTAGAGTAGCAACATATTGCACCAGGTCAGGTACGGATGGAGGTAGTTGGCACTGACGCCATAGTCACTGTGGACAGTGGTCTCTTAGAGGATCCATCACCTCAAGTAGGTCACTCGAAGAAAACTATGAGATCCTAGCTACAGACAAAGTTTGCTATGGCAGTCACAGAAACCACAGGACCCGTTATCCTATCTCCTCAACGCCAGGAACCTGAGGTGGTGATAAACTTAGGGATTGCCAATCCACAGGGTGGGGAGGCCACCACAGAGGACGAGTAGGTGCCTATGGAGGAGGTCAATGCAGGTGGGCAAGACATAGCAGAGCATGAGGCCGATGAGATCCCAGCAAGGGATAAGGCAGTGCACTTGGCAGACACAAAGATGCTAGGCGAGGATGACATTGAGGCCTCCTTGGCTGACTTGGTGGCACAGGGACGTTGGATGGTCGCCATAGGAGAGGCTCGGGCCCTCAGAGAGGTGACTTTGGAGTTGCGGCGTGTGTTGACTTTTGTACAGCAGGAGTGCCCAGCTACTTTCATAGAGTGTTTTGGGTAGGGGTCGTGGTTTGTTGAGGAGACCTCGGATAGGCGGAAGGCGTGGTCTCTTTCCATGCCAGTCACAGAGAGTGAGGTGCAGGCCCTTATTCGCTAGATAGAGCATGCTTCCGGGAGAGCTATTATGTTTCGGGTGGACGCAAGACTGCATTGGTGGCGTCGGATAGACCTCGGGAGGAGCTGGTCACCAGGTTGGCAGCAGTAGAGCGAGACTTAGCTCAGAGGACGCAGGCAATGGAAGCCGAGAAGGCATCCCGAGTGGCCTTGGAGGAACAATTGGCAAGGGAGACCAAAACACTTGCACAACAGTTATCAGCCGTGACCGCGGAGAAGCATACTGCGGAGGCTAGTTTAGTCCGAGCTCAGCAAGACCTTCAAGAGGCTGCAGAGATGGTAAAGTCTGCCCTGGAACTTCAGTTAGTCACCGAGCAGAAATTGGCGGCACAAACGACACAGGTGTATGAGTTGCGTTCTCAGTTAGTGCAGCTAGCCTCTTCTACTGTGGGTCACCCAGCCTCTTCAGGGACGCCCCCTCTACCCCCTACTTCTGTTTAGTCATTTATTTTGTATCATTCCCTTAGCGTTGTTACCGTCCCAGATATTTTGTATGATGTCATCCAGAGACGACTTTTCTTTTGGGGAGATGATGTTGTCGGGTAAGTTGGGTAGTTAGACAATTAGTTCGTTTGAGGGAGTTACACAGGTGCGACGGTTCACCTCGCATCCCTTTAGACGTTATATATATGTACTCATTCCTTTGATAAGGACACGGTAATATTGTGATTACAATCTCTTGTGAATATATGAATACAATGCTCTTTTACATTCTACGCTGAGTACTTATTTGTTTGTATGAAATCAATCTCTGTTACCCCACGAGGGTAAACACATAACAAAATTATTTAAAACGGTATTTTTATAATGATTTTCCAAACATAAAGCAGATAATTGTGTACCACTAGGTGTTTGAAATAAGCGATCCAAGTCATCAATATACAATCCAATGGATGTTGTCAGATATTTATTGGTTTACTAGTAGATTCATATGTCTACTTTTATCTAGACCAAGTAATAGAGGAATGATCATAAATGATTTCTAATCTCTCAAGATCCAATACTTATGGAACAATTTGTGCATGTATATTGTCTTTACTTAAATTAACATTAAAATGACAAAAACGATAATGCAAATAGTGCTACACTTAGTATTCTTGAGGTTTAGGAAAAGATCAGTGCAATATTTATTTCATACAAAATAGTTATATGAAATAAAGATGAGACCATGAAAGATAAAGAAGTTTAACAACTACACAACAATACACATATAAAAGTTTAAGCATAGAAACCCCAGTGCGAAAAACTAGCCAGAAGTTGCAAATGCTCAACTTCCTCTATTTTCTCTTGGCCACATCAACTACAAATACTTCAAATAGATCATGCCCAGTATACTCCGACTAATGTACTCACTCAAGTACTCTTTACAGTTTACACCAACTAGAATTCACTAACTTTTCCTCTCTTTTTTCTTATGACTGGAATCTTATGGATTAAAGGATTTCCAAAATTTAGAAGACTCCATTCCTATTATTGTTATTGTTGTTTTCTCTTTGAAATAAATTAAGCTGCCACAAACCTCAGGATGAATCTACCATGCCACTAATGAACTTGCATGTTAGGGGTCTTAATGCCCCTAACAAGCACCGTCTGGTTAAATGTTGCATCTCTACTTTTAAAGCAGATATAGTAATCTTACAGGAAACAAAAATGAGCACAATGCTCATGATGAAATTCTCAAAGAGCTTTGGATGCTGGTCAGTTGAATCTGAGGATGCTATTGGAACCTCAGGGGGGTAGCCATTCTGTGGAATCCAAGGAGGGTGGACTTCACAAAGCTCGGTGGGAGCCCTAATTGGTTAGCGAGAGATTTCAAAAGTTCCTATTCTAATCTTAAGTTTGCTTGAATGTATATGAGCCAATCCCCACTAAAAAGAAAATGGAATTATAAGAAGACATTAGCTATAAAACCAATACATGGACAAACCGGGATTTTGTGACAGGGGAGATTTCAATGCAATTGTTCATCTATCAGAGAAGAGTGGGGGATTATAGAGAGAATCTCAAACCCAGATGGACTTTAAGAACTGGATTGACAAAGAGAACTTCTTGGAAATAGAGTTAGAAAATGGGACCTACACATGGAATAACAAGAGACAGGGGTTTTGCAACATTGCAAAAAAATTAAACAAATTCTTTTACAAAGGGGACTTGGCAACCTTTTCGTTTGATTTCAAAGCTTCAATCTTGCCCATCTTGGGATCAGATCATTTCCCCATTCAACTAGACATTTTGGGAGAAGATAGCCGTGGTTGTGCCCATTCAAATTCGAAAATATGTGGATGAAGGACAAGGAATTCACAACACTAATTGACGAATGGTGGAAAGAGTGTCATACCGAGGGATCAAAACTATTACGCTTTGTGTCCAAATTAAAAGAAATCAAATACAATCTCATTGAATGGAACCCAACACACTTCAAGAACATCTTCACAACAAAGACGGAGATTGAACAAAGTATCAGTGACCTCAATGAGAATATCATCCAACAGGGTATGAATACAAACTCCTTTATCAAGGTGTTGGCTAAAAATTTTGTAAGCCGCTAAGACTACACCTTACAAAATTGTAACTTTAGGCAACGTCTCATGAGATTTCTCTCTCCTCTCAGCAATAGGGGAGGCTCCCTTCTTACCGCAGGTGGCTTTAGTAGGACTTCAATTGAAATTAAATAAAGGGGCAATTCTTCCAATCTATTCCTCTTTTTTCAGGAAAGATTCACAAGTAACAACTTTCTAACTCTACAAAGATCTCCTACTGCTACGATAATATTGGTGACCCTAGAATTGACGTAAGAACAATACCAAGGGCAGCAGTTTACTTTATATATTTTGTGGAATAAGTACAAGAACCCAAAGTCTCCTGCCATTATCCCAAATTAGGATTCTAGTAGAATAACCAGTAAGGCACAAAGTCTCTTACCAGATACTCTCAAACTTAATAAAAATACCTACAACTGAAGCCCAAAGTCTTCAGTTCTAAGTAATTGCAGCCACTACCAACTATAACAATTTGTCCTCCTGCAACACAAAGTCTTCAAAAGTTCAAATTGGCTCTGAATGTAATAGGCAGCTCAAAGTCTACACAATTAAATTCAAATCCCTCTTGAGCAAAACTCCAAAACTCACAATCAATATCCAGAAAATGTCGTCACATAACACCTTGAATCAACACAAAGTTTGAAAGCAAGTTGCCCCTTTTATTGAAAGCAATCAGATTTACATCCAAGCACAAAGTCTTAGAGTGCACAATACAAACTCGTAGAATTTTCTTGCCTTGCCAAAAGATGATTATTTACAATGAGCTCCCTCCTTTATATAGGAAAAGAGGAGAGAGAAAGGTGGAGAGAAAAGAGGAAAATCCTTAACCACCTTGACTTATTCCCTAACTATCTAACTAATTTTGACTTTTTCAAAGTTGCATGCCTAATGCACTTGCAACTTGATTACATGTTACAACTTTGCACGTGATACTATCACATGCAATTACATATGTCAAATACAAATTACAAAGACATGATGAAAATATTCTAAGTGCCTGACAAGACACGACACCTATTACATCATCCTTCGTTTCTCCTTGTCAGATCTCTTCTAAAGATTATTGTTATTACTCATGTTTTGGATGGCTTGGAGTATTAACTAATTGGTTCACTCAAACCTCTCATTAGTTTGTTCCATGAAACTTCTTAAATCGTTGGCTAATTGTTCAGCCATAGCTTTTGTCCCTTTCTTTCTTTTATACATTTGCATGAACTATCTTCCACAGGATGGTAGGATTATGCTCTGATACCACTGTAATGTCCCTTCTTATTCTCCTTTTATAGTTTCTTGCAAACTCGATGTTAGTTCAAAATAATGTGTAGCATTTATATGACTCATACTCTAATCTACGTTAGTAAGGGGGAGAATTTGATTCTTAAAGCTGCCTCTAGGTCAAGCTTCACAGAATTCCCGATTCTCGACTTGAGGGATATAAGATCCACTCTAAGCAATCAGGCTATCGACACGTCATCCCATAGAGCACTGCCCATAAGAATCTCTTGGAAGCACTAAATGCATTCCAGGCCTACGCATATGCATATGACTGGCAATCAGTATATATACTGCTTACGTGAGATTATAACAATCTCGAGACTAGGGAAACTATAACAATTTCCTCTAGCCCCCTCCAGATACGGGGATTCGTCACTAATGAATATAAGATTCATTTTATATGGAATCTGTATCATCTCTTTTGGTGAGATTATAACAATCTCGAGACTAGGGAAATTATAACAATTTCCTCTAGCCCCCTCCAGATATGGGATCCATCTCTTAATGAATATACGATTCATTCTCTCTATGGTCTCCATATCATCAATATATAAATGTACCAAAAATTAATGTAAATAACATAATTATATATTCACTTTTATAAGAAACCCAAAAACATATGATGCCCATAACATGATTTGATAGATCCTACTTGCATATGTATTTAATAGACATCAAATATATTATAGCAATTTTTATATGTATAAGAAATGCAATCCTTTGAGAATATATATATATATATAAATAAATTCTATAAATAATAAAAATATATTTTAATTACTTACCCAGTGATCGACTGCAAATTCTCTATTACCTTTGGCTGCAATGTTTTCTATTACTTTTTACTGCAATGTTATTACTGCAATATTCTTTTATTTTTGTTCACCGTAATGTTTTTTTATCCCCCTTCACTGTGATATTCTTCCGCATATATATATATATATATATATATATATATATATATATATATATATATATATATATATATATATATATATATATATATATATATATATATATATGTGGGAGGGGGAAGTCACGTCCCCCCACACGTCGTCACCCCTTAGGGGTGCAACTAACGCTACCCTGCAAAGAATAATACTGCGCATGATATAATGTTTATATTATAATGTGTTATAATATAAATTATGATACATATAATATATACATTATAATATTTTATTTTTCGATAATAAATAGTAAAGGAAAAGAGATGTTATATTATATTGTTATAATATATATAATATAAACTGATCATTACTAATCAATTGTTGACATATTAATAATATAATATTATAATATATATGACATTAATATTATAATATATATAATATTATAATATATGTATAAATTGATTATTAAATCTTAAATGTTCTTGACATATTAATATATTTATATTTTTCTTAATAGAAAATGATAACATTTATTAAAGTTTTCTTTAATACAATTTATATACACTGGTAGAATCTTTTAATCGAGGGTCATCACACTGCCCTTGAAAATATACATGCCTTTCGCAAGCGCACTTTGTTCCAACATAGATTAGTTGACACAGATGTTTTAGGCTCATTTTTCTGTCCAGAAGCAATCTTATAGCCCTCCTTCACACTGTAGTCCCCTGATTTTGCTCCGTTCCATATGATCGTATCTCTGCCTTGTTTGAGTATAAAGAACGTATCCTTCAAGATTAACTTAAGATTTGAGATGTCTTGAAGAGGTAAGCCTAGATCTTCCCATTGTTTCCATTGCCATCCACCTTCTAAAATGGGACGCGAATCTGTGATATAATCCTTGACATGTATCCCCCAACTTGTTGAACATATGTTTTTAATTCTGTGTGTCCATCAGATCACTAATGATTGGATAGCCCCCCAAGAGTTGTCCGAAAATAATGCATTGCTACCATCCATTATATTCTAGGTAATGTGATCTTGTATGATGTTACTAGACTTGGATATGAAGTTCCAAATTCTTGATCCCTTTGGGAATTCCTTAATTCTTAGAGCATGCACCTCATTGGAATTGGAGAGATACTTCCCTCTCAAGATCCTGACCCATTTGAGATACTATTCATTATGGATTTTCCAAAATAGCTTTTCCCCTAAGGCTTGGTTTTGTTGAAGTTGGATCTTGACGCCCGTTCCCCCACATTCTATAGGATTACAGATTTAGTCCCAAGCCACCAGAGCAAACTTCTCTTTTGTGTCCGTCCCTTCCTAAAAGAAATTTATCAGTTTCTTAACTAGATCCACATATATGCCTGCTGGTAATGATAGACAGGACATGAGATAAATCGGTATAGTTGACAGAGTGACTTTTAACATTGTGATTCTCCTAGCCCAAGAGAGCCACATGGATTTCTATGAAGCCATCCTCCTATCCAATTTTTCTCCAATAGGTTTCCAAGCTTGGGTAGACTCCAAAGATTTGTCCACTAGAACCCCTACATATGTGCATGGGAGTTTCCCTTCCTTAAATCCTAAGATGTTGAGGATTTGTAGTTGAGTGCTTTTTTTAACAAAGAAAAAGAATATTTGGGACTTCTCTCTATTAACTTCTTGTCCCGAGGCCCTAGCATAGTTGTTCATTAATATTTTTAAATGAATAGCCTCCCCTTTGGTACCTTTCCCAAAGAGCATTGTGTCATCTACGAATTGTCGATGTGTCACTAGTTTGACTGAAGATGTGATTTGGACACCTTTAAGGATTCCTTATTTTGAGGGTTTTTAAGTTTCCTACCCAGAGCTTCGGCCATGATGATGAAGAGAAACGGGCATAGTGGATCTCTTCTTTTCGCACTTATGTCCTAGTTCCCAAGGGCCTCTGCATCTGAAACATACGCCTTTCTTCAACACATCATCTTTCTGTTTGAGGGCTTCCTTGCCTTGGCATTGGTGCCCCCTACTCCATTGTCCTTTGCAGAAATAACATTCCTTTTCTCTATTGTCTTTTCTTGAATCATCATACCTCTGTTCTGTCTTAGGTGGGAAATTCTTAGGTCTTTCTTTTGAAGAATTTGATTCGGCCTTGTTAGCTTTTTGTATTGCTTCCACCAAGGTTTGTGGTTCAAGGGGGTTCACTATACTTTTAATTGAGTCCTAAGTCCTTCAACGAATAGATAGGTGAGTCGTCTTTGAGATAAATCAGGAACCATGACAAAGATTTTGAAATTCATTAGCAAATTCCTCCACTATTCCTTGTTGCTTAGGTTGTGTAAGTTCCTTAAAATACCATTCTGGATCTTGTTGATCAAACTTGTTGACGAGTTTGTGAGAGAATTCTTGGTAAGAGGCTGCCCAAGGAGACAAGCCCATTGTGCCACCATTCATGTGCTATCCCTTCTAAACGGAGTACGGTGAATTGAAGCGCATCTTCTTCGATCATTGGACTAAGGGTGAAGTGGGTGTTTAATTTTTGCAGCCATGCCCGAGCTGTAACTTTCTTTGACCTGTCAAAGTTTGGAAGTATCATCTTGTTTACCTTATGTTTGAGATCCTTATTTGTATGTCTTTTTGTACTCTTAGGTGCTTCATGTTTTTGGCCCTCGCAAAATTCTGCAAATGTTATTAGCTCCCTTATCTCTGGTTCAAGACTTGCATAAGCTTTAGCGTTATCTACAATGCTATTTGTGGGCTAATCTTCTTCTTCCCTTGGTAAGAAGGGTGGTTTGGGAACTCTAGAGGTGGACGACTCATTATTTTCTAAATGGTTAGAACTTACATCCTTCCAATTGGTAGAGTTGTTCTTGAGGTTGTTTATTGAATTTCCTATACTTTGCAGTGCTTGGAGGAGTGCTTGATTGGACTTTTTTCTAATTTTTCATTTTGGTTCTAAGAGTCTGATTAGTTTGGTTCATAAAAGTTCTCAGTCCATTAGTCATTTCATTCATGGCGGTCTTCTTCGCTTTGATAAGTTTGCATGGACCGTTATTCACAGGATGGCAAGATTATGCTCTGATACCACTGTAGTGTCCCTAATCTGGATACCTAAGAAATAAGGGACAACAAATTTGAATTTTGTGTTCTTATTATGAATTACAATCCCAAATCTACTATAAACTCATGAATTGATAATATATGGGCAGTGGTATGTCAATGACTAATATCAATGCCCCTCACTATCTCAGGTTTAGTCAATTAGATGCAGCCTTGATGAGTTGATTCTTGTAGATAAATCTATACTCAATTACTATTACGGTCTCTTCTATATCAGGTATTGCAGAAATGATATGTAAGATGAACTCCCCTTATATTTGCCTACTATAATTATTCTTATGTTGGATGTCAATAAGGCAAGTCCTCAGATAATCCAATCTTAAAACGGATGAGTGGAGTAAGTCAGAGTCTGGTCGGAGCATGACAAGAATTTTTATTTATTGTTTGCTGCTGTGAGTAGTAATATGATATGTAAAGGTTTTATGGATTCTATCAATCTAGACTCTGAAGTTTTATATTCATGTCCTTTATAATATCCCGCTTAAAAAAAATATCCTCAGTAAGTTCCTCCATTCAATGAATTAAATGCCTCCTTATATCTTATGTTAATAAGAATGAGATATGTCTCATGCCTCTTCATACTTGCCGCCTTTCATAATCATTACTAATCGCACCTTTTCAATATTGTGATAAGAGATTAGACTCATATGTAAATTGTTCATATCTAGATCAGTTTGTATCCAATAATCTTAGCATCATTTCCTTATAAATATCGATTAGCATCCTAAACTTAATCACTGTTATTACAAGATGGACTGCTGATTACATCTTAGTTTACATTGACTAATATATTCCTATCTTAGTTGTATATGCGTCGATTGGCTTATGGAAATCGAACTGGCAATGATTATGATCATGTTGCAATTATTTTATTTCGTTCATATTTAATTGTCACCAATGTGTTTTGCTAGAATATCCGTTAATGTGCTCTTTGCAATATCCCTGGATTAAGACCATTGGCTGACCCATTATAGTATTTCTACATTTCATAGTGACTTTATAATTAGCATGGATTAATATTTTAGTGACTGAAGATTAAAGCATTGCGGTGGAATAAGTTTGGCGCTGAATTATCTTATGGTCACTATGTCTTATGTCTAATGTGAATGATTCTAACTTTCTTCTAAACATAAACTTGTGTCCATCGTGAGACCAATCTCAAAGATAAATGAACACATTACATTGGGATGGTGTGAAATCTAGCATAGTTGTCCCATTCTTTGAGCTACCACGACCTCTATTGAAGTCGAGAATTATATCTGAGCATGTGTGGGTGTCGAGGAGTTCCTCCTTCGAATTCAAAGTCCTCTACGTTGTTCATTTGGTCAATATATATTTAATTTTATGTCTTGGAAAAATATATTTGCTATTCATTATTTGGCTTAATTTTACTTTTAGTATTTATTGTTTATTAGTTATGTTTAGTATTATAGCAATTCGTAGTTAATGATACCAACTGGACGGTACTATAATAAAATAATATATTAATAATGGATTATTATTTATTTATTAAATTTCAATATTTATATTTAATTTAAGTACTATTAATTATTTATAGTTATAATTATATTTATTTTTGAAGTTTTATATTATTATTAGTTTTAATATTTTAATTTTAATAAAATCTTGTTATTTAATTATTATTTTTTTATTATTAAATCCTATTTCTTGTGAATATATTCAGATTTTTGTAAGGAAAAATACAATCTATAGATAGCTTTTAAGACTGAAAATAAGAATGACAGAAATAAACAAAGAAAGGGAAGATAATACCCGGTTTGTAGCAATTAATTCCTCTTCACCTTGAGCCTAAAGTTCTTTCATCTCTAGCTGCATATCTTCTTTAGATGTATGTCAGAAATGACTGATTTATGACCGCTGCAATGATCAGATTGATAATATTATACCGGTTACTGAGAGGGGGGGGGGGGTGTGAATTAGTAAAACTAATCTTCACTATCTAAAACTTGCAAATAGATCTTGAAACAAAAAAACAGAAAGTTAACAATCGTTTACTAGCATAAACAGAACCACTCAGATCAACACAAGTGTTCATACGTGGAAACCCTCGGTTAGAAGGAAAAAACCACGGTGAGATAGAGCTCACAACTTCACTATTGTAGAATGAAGGCACCCTGTTAGGAGCTTACAAAGCACTGATCATAGTGCTACCGGGTTAAGGGATTTTACAGAGATTGGTTAAGATTTGAACCCTGTTAAAAGTTGCCTGGTTACAGGACTTTGAACATCAACAAAGATGTTACCCTGTTAGGGGATTTTTACAAAGAACCGATTAGGTTCACCCTGATAGAGGGATTTTAATAAGCTTTCATACCTTGTAAAAGCAATGATCTAGTATGACACTCACTGTCTAATTAGATCATATCTGTTGATCTCTTCTTTAGTTTTCCTGGCTGTTGATCTCTCCAAGTTACTTCACCTCTGTGCCTTTAACACTCTTTTAAAGAATATCTTTCCTTTTGCACTCCTTTTTGACAACAACACCCTTTTTCGTCTTATGACCTGTATATATATATCAAAAGAGTTCATTGCAATGAACCCCTTAACTCGCAGAACCGCTAGGCCGTAAACTCAGCAATGAATCATGCAATCAGCAACAAAACGCGAGTGATGATCTAGAGTTTACCATGTAAGACATCTGCAAAGAATAAAGTTAACTCTTGTTAAAAAGCTAACTCCCATATAGTCCGGCTTCTAACTAAAACTGATCCTCTTAATCCGGTGCGGATCTTTTGCTTGTCTTAGACCGAGACCAGTGCAATCTTGTATTCGGTTCACCTTATACATGCACTCAGAAACCGTTGCGTGTTGTTTAGATTAGTCTACCGGTGAGTGCACTTCTTTTCATCTACCGGTGCATACTCGGTATGTTGCTCAGCGACCAGTGTTGTGAATGACCGGTGACTCCTTACCGATACAACGTGTTTGTAGATGAACACTAATGACAACTCAAATTCCTAACAATCTTCCCCTTTGTTATTGGTGGCAAAACTTGTACACAAACTTCACAATACCTTGTATCAGTGGAACAACACTTCCCCTGTTCGGAACTTCCTCTGATTGAATGCTCCGGTTTACTGTGTTGATCCTGCAGATTTTGCATTGACATTCTTTTACTCTTCTTCCCCTTTTTGCCTCTATAAGACAAAGGGTAACATTTTTCTTCACATTTGAAGCTTTGTGAAGATATCCTTATATATTGTTTTGGCTGAATGAAGGAATGGGGTCCATTGACCAGTTATATATTTTGAATTCTTTTGGGCTATAGTTAGAGAAATAATGATATTCTCCATGTCTTCCACAATTTTGTACGCTGGTTCGTTGATGATAGCTTCCATAGAGGATGCAGTTGAATTCATGATGTCAAATGTTGGTGCCAAGAACATTTGAAATCCAATAATATCTTGAATCCTCTTATTTTTCTCTTCAGCAATTTTCCTTTGTGCGAGAGTTAGACTGGACATTTCTCTGCTGTAGGTTGTTGCGGTTTTGTTCTTTATATCAAATTGAGAGGATAATGCTTTGATCTCTTCTATTATTTCGGCAGACTTTTTTGACAAATCTTGCAAAAATACTTCGAAGTTTGATGTTCTACTCATCAAGCTTCTTGCCTCTTGAAGCTGCTGTTGGAGGATTTTTAGGTTGGTTGTCACATTTACTTTGATATCATCAACTTGTTTGTGGAGTATTTCTACTCTTTTCTTTTCATAGTAGTCGGCTGCCATTATTTTTGGATCTGTTAGATCCTCACCGATTGCTTGCACCAAAACTTCTAGCTGATCTATGACCAGTTCATCTTCATTTATGTCAGCATTAGGGACAAAGTTGTACAGGATGTTCTTTACATTGGTCAGGACCATATCCTGTTTTCTTTTGGTCAATTCTTTTAGTTGTCTTGTTGACATCTTACTGATGTCTACCAGTGTATCTGTAATCCTGCTTCTTTTTGCTTCCTTTCCCTCGGCAAATGATAATTTCCTTTTTGAAGAGGAGCTTGGAATGTCTCCGTGTTCTTGCTGGTCTTGCTCTGTGTGTACAGGGATCTCTTCTTCTTGCCCCTTATTGTCTTCCATTACTTGATGAGCTCTGCTTTCCGGTTGGACTTCTTCTTCCGGTGGCTTACTACCTTCAACATTTTGTTGTTGTTCTCCCAGTGGGTCTTCTTTTTGCTGCCGCTCCTCAGCTGTATAGAGTTCCCCTATGGGTATATCAATTTCTGCTTCTTGTTCAACATTTGTTTGTTCATTAGTTAAGAATTCCTCTGTTTGAACTTTTTCCTTTCTAACAGAAGATCCTTCACCATTTATGTGTCCCTCCTTTGGTGTTTGCACTGGTTTGTTTTGATCCTAAGGACCATATTCCTCTAATGCCTTGAAGTCATAATTGTTCGAGTAGTCTAGAGTGTCTTTGTAGACTTTATTCTCATATCCATTCAATATCTCTACGACTCTCTCTAATGTTTTTAGGTTCATGGATGCTTCTTCTAGTAGAAGCTTTATTCTTTCTTCACTAAATCCAGGCCGGACCTTAAGTAGTGTGTCCCTAGTGATTTTGGTGTTCATGCCTAGACCGATTTTCCATTTTGATTGTAGCCTGTTGTTTAGTTCCGGTGGGAACTTGGACCTGTAGTCCCTTGGAGTCCTATGATAGTCCATGAAGGTCTCTACAATCCCGACAATCAGCTTTTGTTTGTCCTCTTCATTTAGAACACTATACCATTTGGCTGCATTGTCCACTTCTCCAAAGTCCATAACCTCAGTTATTAAATCATCAACATGCATAGGTTGAAAGTTACCTTTTCTTGGTGAGATGAGAACCATTGGATTCGTTGCCTGTCCCTTGGTTAAATCCACTAGTACCGGTGCTTCTTCTCCAAGGACTCCTTTCCCTTTACCGATGTCAGGTGTCGGTTTGGCTGCTGTTCTTTGTGCTGCTTCTTCTGCTTGTTGCTGGGTCTGAAGAAGTTTGGTCCATAATGCGACTTCTTCATTATGTACCATCTCAATTTCTCCAATAAGCATGAGGCCTATCCTTCTTATGGTTGCAAAAGTTTTCTGATAAAGTTCAGCTCGTTCTGTTGCCTCTTCCAAAGTAAGGTGATTCTGAACCTCCAGAAGAGCCTGTATCCTCTCCTCCTTTTCTCTTTCTTCTGAGGCTTTCCACCGGGCCTCAATATTCTGTAGAAGTTGTTCCAGTAGAGTAGTGTGCAGTCCACCGGGATGAAGATTGAATTTGTGGAGGCAGAATGCTATTGCTTCCTCAATTTTGTCTTTGTCTTCATCACTGCTCAATTCATATCTTCTTCTTACAGAGCCTAAATTTCCAACCCTCTTCAGTCCTTCCACAATTTCGTCAATTGTTGGCTTGGCTCGTTTAGGTGGGTCCCCCTTTGATATTTTTCCGGTCTTCTTCCTAATCAGAGGAACTGTGTCTTCAGGGTCTGTTTCTTCTTGTTCATCCTCTTGGATGCTAGGTGCCGGTTCTTCTTTCTTCCTTCGGCCTTTGGGCTGTTCTGTCGCTGGTTTCTTCCTTGGTGGGGGCGTCCTTTTGTAGACAATTTTGATCAGTGCCCTTTTTGACAGATTCTAAAGAATTTCAGTGTACGTGCCGAACCGATTGGCACCAAGATCCAAATTTGCATCATTTAATGCCTCAACATATGCCTTAGCAACTTTGGCTGAGATCTCGTAACCCAGCTCAGGAGCATATGCATCTCTTGGTTCAACTGCTTGAATAATGCAGTTGTCGGTGGTGACCAGAAAACATACCTCATCCTTGTAATGTTCAACAATTGCCGACGGAATTCTTTCCCTCTCGTGCATCTCTAGTTGAAAGGCTTCGAAATGTTTGGTCATAGCATTGCTTAACTGGTCTCCCTGTCTATTTGCCATTTCAGTGATTTGATGCATGATTGGTTTATTGGTTCTCCAATTCACTTTTCTGAAACCTGGGAAGAAATCCAAGTAGAAAAAGTATAGTCACATCAGAAGGGTTCCATACTTCATAGATTTCTTCTTCACAACTCCAAGCTTCTTCATATTTTCAAAAATTTGGTTCCGAAGCATTGCATAGATGTCATATTGGACATTTTCGTGCATGATGCGATGCGCAACATGAATTGCACCACCTGGTACGATGTTTAAGTTGCTTGACTGACAGACTTTATATCCGATAACAGCGGACACGAAACGTACTCCATCTTCAATGTCGTTTATAGTCATGAGTCAACCATCGGACTTCGACTTGCTCAGCTTGTTGACGATAGTATTGGAGATGGTGCACAGGGTTATCGCTTCCCCTTTATCACTGTACCTGATCACTCTGTGGAGATCCTCTTTGGTGATCTCGTGACATGCGCCTCTGTTGAGCCAGAACCCTGGTTCATGAAGACGGCTCAGCACTAGTTTAACTTGGTCCTCCCGGAAGATTGCAGGGTAGCGTAGCACACACCATTTATTAGACCGGAAGATACCAGATTGGCATATTTGTCGAGAAGTTTCCCTTCTTCACATAATGACACACTCTCCTTGAATAAAGGTTTCTCCGAGTTCTTCCTGTCTGGCGTGAATGAACGTTGTAACATCCTCGGTCAAGAGGACTCCTTTTGGTATGGAAGAGAGAGAACCAGCCATGTCGTTTTCTCTGTTCTGCACAGGCAAGATGTTGTATGCTGGTCTGTTCACTTGATCTCCTTTGATCAACTTCACGGTAGTAGAAGATGAAGCCATTCTTGCTAACCGGTAATTTGCACATAGTGATTTCTTAGTGATCAAAGTGTGAAAATAATACTTAGCACAAGAATTCGTAAATCGCAAAGTAAGCGAAGTGAAAACTTATGAATAATTTTCCTTTCTTTTATAAGGTTAGGTTATAACGGTAATTACCAAACAGTAACTATTTGTTAAACAGCTATAGTAATAAATGCTTTACCTACTTTTTCCTTCCGTTTTGCCAACCGGTTGATTGTAAACTTGCGTTACCGGTTAATCTTGAAGACCGAGTGAGTCTGATTCTCACTAGTCATATCGGGAACGGTAGTGGATCTACCGGTTCCCTCTAAACCCTCATGGTTTAGTTTGCTGAAGAAATATCGCCATCAGCAGATGGTGATCTTTCCTCTGTCTTCTCTTCAGCGGAGATCTTTGATTCTTTTACGAACCAAATCTGTTTGACTGTTTTCTTAGTCTTTTCTTCCTTGTTGATCTTCTCTTCAAATTTAACCGGTTCCTTCTCCTTGCCGGATGACCGGTTTCTGCACTCTTTGGCTTTGTGTCCCACTTTGTTGCAGTGATAGCAGATTACTCCAGTTGCTTTCCATGAGTTCATTCTTTTCGTGTCAGTTGACTTGTTGCGAGAGCCATTGTAGTTGTGTAATCCACAGTTCACTGTACTCAGGTCCTTGTTTCTTTTGGTGAGTACTGGTTTTGGGGATCTAAATGCCATTGTCTTGGATTTGCATTCTTGTGCTTTGTGTCCAAATTTATTGCATGCATAGCAGTACCCTCTGAAGCTTCCCTTGCTACTGCTGGACACAGATGTGGCACTGGACCAGCACTCACTGTTCTTGTGCCCTTTTTTACAGCAGTTCTTGCAGTAGCTATTGTTGGTCCTTACCAGTGCATTCCTGCAGTTATTAGTCTTATAACCTGATTTCCCATAGTGTTTGCAAGATGTGTTAGGGAAATTCTTACCTTTTTGCATCAGTATTTCATCTTATCCTTCTTGATTGCTTTTGCCCTAGAGGGCTCACCCTTCTTTTTGGCATTTTCACCGGTGAATCCAAGACCGGTCTGATCTTTGTGTCTTCTTTGAGCTTTGAGTTGCTCATCAAGCTTAGTTGAACTTTCATTGTATCTTCTCAGTATTTCATTTGTCTCTTCAAGTTCGTTCATCTGCTCCCTTAGTTGATGCAATTCTTGAGACAATCTATTGCATGCTTCATTCTTGTCATGCCATCCTTTCTGCATGTGGGCATTTTCTTGGGTGACACTCTGCATGTCTTCTTGAAGTTGTAGAATGATAAGTTCATTTGCCCCTACGACCTCCACTGCCCGGTCCCTTGCTTTCTCAGAGGCTGACAGAGACTTGACTACCGAATTTCTTTTGTCTTCAGCTTTTCTCTTTTTATCGATTAGTTCAGTCATCCTCAGGGCATTGCCTTCTTGTTCTCTTTTAAGATTAGAGATCTAACCGGTCAGGATCTGATTCTTTTCCATGAGTTCAGATACTGCCTCCTCAGCTTCGTCAGATCCACTTTGCCCAGAGAGTTCATTGATGGTTTCATTTCTCTCATTCAGCTGTAGCGCTAGCTCCTTTCTTTTCGCAGGTGATCTCCTCAATCTGTTTTCCGGTGAGGTGATGATGTCATTGGCTTCCTCTAGCTGCTTTTGATACCGGTAAACCTCCATGATCTTTGTCTCTAGCTGTTAGGCTTTGAAGTAGAGAGAATCTGGCTCTGATACCAATTGATAATATTATACCGGTTACTGAGAGGGGGGGTGGTGAATCAGTAAAACTAATCTTCACTATCTAAAACTTGCAAACAGATCTTGAAACCAAAAAAACAGACAGTTAACAATCGTTTACTAGCATAAGCAGAACCACTCAGATCAACACAAGTGTTTATATGTGGAAACCCTCGGTTAGAAGGAAAAAACCACAGTGAGACAGAGCTCACAACTTCACTACTGTAGAATGAAGGTGCCTTTTTAGGAGCTTACAAAGCACTAATCATAGTGCTACCCGATTAAGGGATTTTACAGAGATTGGTTAAGATCTGAACCTTGTTAAAAGTTGTCTGGTTACAGGACTTTGAACATCAACAAAGATGTTACCTTGTTAGGGGATTTTTACAAAGAACCGATTAGGTTCACCCTGATAGAGGGAATTTAATAAGCTTTCATACCTTGTAAAAGCAATGATCTAGTATGACACTCACAGTCTGATTAGATCATATCTGTTGATCTGTTCTTCAGTTTTCCCGGCTGTTGATCTCTCCAAGTTACTTCACCTCTGTGCCTTTAGCACTCTTTTAAATATCTTTCCTTTTGCACTCCTTTTTGACAACACCCTTTTTCGTTTTATGACTTGTATATATATATATATCAAAAGAGTTCATCACAATGAACCCCTTAACTCCCAGAACCGCCAGGCCATAAACTCCGCAATGAATCATGCAATCAACAACAAAACGCGAGTGATGATCTAGAGTTCACCATGTAAGACATCCGCAAAGAATAAAGTTAACTCTTGTTAAAAAGCTAACTCCCATATAGTCCGGCTTCTAACTGAAACTGATCCTCTTAATCCGGTGCGGATCTTTAGCTTATCTTAGACCGAGACCGGTGCAATCTTCTATCCGGTTCACCTTATAAATGCACTCAGAAACCGGTGCGTGTTGTTTAGATTAGTCTACCGATGAGTGCGCTTCTTTTCATCTACCGGTGCATACTCAGTATGTTGCTCGGCGACCGGTGACTCCTTATCGATACAACGTGTTTGTAGATGAACACTAATGACAACTCACACTAATAACAACTCAAATTCCTAACACAGATTAGGGACTGCTGTAGGTGTGAATTCTCCTTGACATGTTATGTCTTCTATTATTCCTAACCGTTTACTGAGAGGGGGGCTGAATTAGTTATTTCAATTTCTAATTCTTGCTAATATAGAAATTAAAAGAATATTACAACACCCATGAAGAAAAACTGAATACACAGGTCAACACAACATATATACGTGGAAACCTTTGGTTAGAAGAAAAAAACCACGGTGGGACAGAACCCACAAACTCCACTACTGCGGTAATAAAGCTGCCCTATTAGAGGGTTACAAAGCACTGGTAAGAGTGCTACCCGGTTAAGGGATTTGATAGAAGACCTGTTAGGATCTTGACCCTGTTAAGAGTCGCCTTGTAAGAGGACTTCGAACACCAATAAAGATGTTACCCAATAAAGGGATTTATACAAAGAACCTATGAGGGTTCACCTTGATTGAGGGATTTAAATATGCTTCACAACTTAACGCAATGATCTTATGATGACACTATCTGTCAAATCAGATCATACTTGTTTACCCTTTCCTCTGCTTGGTTGTTGAATCTTTCTCTCCCTTTCACCTCTTGTGACCGTGATTCCTCTCAAAATTTTTTGCTCTCCTGCTCTCCTTCGCTCTATGCTCTTGATATTCAACAATAGTTCTTTTATGTCTTTCGACTTGTATTTATAAGAGATTATCTTATTAAAAATATATCTCATAGTTTCGCCAAGCTGTAAACTCTCCCATGAATCATGCATGCAAAAAAGCTTGCAAACTGATCTTGAGTTTACCTCGAAACATTCGCTAAAAAACAAAGCTAACTTTCAGTTCCACTAAAAAAGATAACTCCAGTTTAACTGACAACACTGTATAATCCGGATCAGATTATCATGCACTTAACTGGTGTAGAACTTGTATCCGGTTAGTCATTTGTTCCCTGTGCACGTGTTAAGACTGGTTTGAAAAACCTGGACTGGTATAAGCGTGACCGGTTAAAGTTCACTGCTTTCTTGCTTAGTCTACCGGTTCACAATTATGAGTACCCGTGTGATGTACCGGTGTTCCGGTGGGATTGATGTTTGCCTATGACTTTACCAATGACAACTAAGACTATGTCAACAATCTCCCCCTTTGGCATTGGTGGAAAAATATATTAATACATCACCTGTAGACTTCCCCTGTAGATCTGCTCATCTACCTGTAGCGTGTATCTGATACACTGTCTCTACACTTACATCTTCCTCATCTTCCCCTTTTTGCCTCCCAAGGACAAAGGGTTGTAACTCTTTACACTTGTAACTTATTGAAACTATCCTTATAAATCTTCTTTGCAGAATCAAGGAATGGTTTCCATACACCTGGTACATGATCTAAATTCTTCTTTGCTGCTTGCAGTGAGACAATTATATTCTCCATGTCTTTGACTGTTTTGTAATCAAGTTCTTTGATCAGTCTGTCTGTATCAGTTGCCGTTGTCTGCATTAGATCAAAAGTTGGTGCAATGAACAACTGGAATCCAACAAGATCTTGGATTCTTTTTGTATTCTCTTCTGAAGCTTTCCTTAAGGTGAGAGCAAGACTTGTCAGCTCCCGGCTGTACTTAGTTGCAGAAGAATTCTTAGCATAAAATTTTGATGTTAGAACCTTTCTCTTCTGTTGTCTTGTTCATTCTCTCAGTTATATCCTTTACAAAGTCTTCAAAGTTAGAAGTCCTTGTAATCAACCTTCCAACTTTCTGTATCTATGTCTGTAGCTCTCCGGTTCTTGTAGATACAATAGCTTTTAGTTCTTCAACCTGTTTGTGAAGAATATCTATTCTCTTCTTCTCATAGTGATCAATTGCAATTGTTTTTGGGTCAATGACATCTTCCCCAATTGCTTGTACCAGTACTTCCAATTGATCAATCACCGATTCGTCTTCATCTATGTCTGTATCAGGTACAAAATTGTACAAGATATTCCTTACACTAGAGAGAACCATATCCTGTTTTCTCTAAGTGAGCTCCTTTAGCTGCCTTGTTGACATTTTGCTTATGTCAACAACTGTTTCACTAACTTTGCTCTTCTTTGATTCAGAATCTGTTGCAAATGTTAGCTTTCTCTTTGATGAAGATGTACTTGGAACATCTACCGGTTCCTTCTGCATTGTTTCTTGTGCCGGTTCTTTTGCAGGCTTCTCCTATTCTTCTGTAACAGACAATTCCAGTTGTTGAGGTATTTGTTGTTGTTGTGTCTCCTCTAGACAAACCTCTTCTTCTTGATGTACCTCTTCTTTTGGATGGACTTGCTCTTCTAGAGGTTGCTCAGTCTATTCTTGCTCTTCCGCAACCTGTTGATCATTTGAAATAGCTTCTACTTTATCTGTTCCTTTCTCTGTTGTCATCTTTGCTGATGACTCTCCCTGTTCTTGTTCTTCTGGTTGAACTTGTTCTCCCAGATTAACCTGTTCACTAGCTGTGAACTTTTCAGGTGTAACTTCCTTAACACCAGTGGTTCCTTGTTCATTGGCTGTGAACTGTACCGATGGAACCATCTTCTTTTTAGGTTCATCTTGTGAGATGTCCTGTGGACCTGTAGACTTAAGAGTGTTGAAGTCATATTTTTGCCAAAAATCTAAAGAATCTTCAAACACATATTTTTCCTATCCATTAATGATCTTGGCAACCCTATTCTTCGTGTCCAAATTGAGTGACACTACTTCCATCAGAATTTTTATTGTCTCATCATTGAGACCTAGTCTTACTTGTGTTAAGGTTTCCCTTGTCATCTTATTGTTTTGGGCTAGACGGGTTCTCCATTTGGCCATTAGCCTTTGATTCAATTTGCGGAAAGTGAGGCCTATAGTCCCTAGGACCTCTGTTGAAATCTAAAAAGGTTTCTAACAGAGCAATCTCTATTTTCTCCTTATCCTCCTCTCCCAAAACACTGAACCATTTCACAGCATTTGACACTTCACCAAAATCCATAATTTCATCTACAATATTATCTACAGTTAAGGTTCAAGCTTTATCTTTAACTGGGGAAGCAAGTAGGGTTGGTGGAGTGAGATCACCCCCTATGTCTCTAATGATATCCATGATGATCGGTTCAGTTGCAATTTTTGCTATGACTGGAGTCTCTTCTCCCAGTATGCCCTTTCCCTTTCCAGTGTCTTACTGGTGGCTCTGTGGTTTTATGGCATTTTGCTTCAACTTGCTGTTGTCGCTTCAGAACATTCGTCCATGTAGCAACCCCTTCATCGTGTACTTTATCCACTTCACCAATTAGAACCTGACCAGTTCTCTTTCTTATATTGAAGCTCTACTTGTATAGGTCAGCTTGATTGGTTGCCTCTTCTAGGCTAAGGTGATTCTATACTTCTAGTAGAGCCCTTATCCTTATCTCTCTTTCCTTATCTGAGGAAGATTTCCATCTACCTTCAATTATTCCTACTAGATCTTCAGGAATTGTATTATGAAGTACAACAGGTGTTAATTTGAACTTGTGAAGAACGAAAACTCCAGCTTTCTCTTATCTTCCTCATCACCAAGCTCATATCTTCTTGTGACTCCACCCAATCCACCTGTTTCCTTTATTCCTTCAACCACTTCGTCTATGGTTGGTTTCCTTTCTCTAGGTGCATTCTCTTTCACCAGTTTCCCGGTCTTTCTCTTTCTGTGAAGAGTAGTGGTTTCTTCAGTTTCTATTTCTTCCGGTTCCTCACCTTGTGCACTGGACGCCTGTTGAGTCCTCTTTCTTTGAACCTTGGGTTCTTCAGCCACTAGCTTCTTCTTCCTAGGTGTAGGAGTTCTCTTCACATAAACCTTCTTAGGTTCCTTAGCTGATGCCTTTTTCTTCAAATTTGATTGAATCTCTTCATAAGTGCCAAACCGATATGCTAAGAGATCTAAGTTGCTTTCTTGAAGTGCATCAACATATGCCTTTGCAATCTTAGAGGTAATCTCATAACCGAGCTCCAGTGCATACTCGGATCTTGGCTCCACTGCCTGGATAATACAATGATCGGTGCTCACCAGAAAACAAATCTCTTCCTTGTATTCTTCAACAATGGTAGAGGGAATTCTTTCCTTGCTGTGCATTCTTAGCTGAAAGGCTTCAAAATAATCTGTCATGACCTTATTAAATCAGTTCCCTAAGTTATTTGCTAACTCACCTATTTGAACCATTACCAGTTTATCTTCTTGCCATGTTACCTTACCTATGTTTGGAAAGAAGTTTTGGTAATAGAAGAACAAACATACCAGCAATGTTCCATACTTCAAAAACTTCTTCTTGACCAAGCCGAGCTTCTTTATATTTTCAAATATTTGGCTCCTCAACATAGCGCATATGTCGTATCGTGCATTGTCATGCATAACCCTGTGTGCCGCATGTATCACACCTCCCGGTATGCTATTCAGGTTACTCGACTGATATACTTTGTAGCCGATAACCGCTGCAGCAAGCCGAATGCCATCATCTTCAATATCGTTCATAGTCATCATTCGATTGTCGTATCTGGACTTCGTCAACCGTGTGACTTTTGCATTGGCTATTGTCCTTGGGGTTAGAGCTTCCCCTACGGCATTATAACCAGTCACCCTGCGTAGGTCTTCTTTCGTGATCGGTGTGACCATGCCTTTCGCAAGCCACATCCCTAGGTCGTGAACCCTGCTCAGAACTAATCTAATCAAATCAGGTCGAAACACAGTTGGATATTTCACTCCGTTGATCAAACCCGATGATTCAAGCTTCGCGTATTTTGATTGAAGCTTCCCGTTTTCACTGTAATGTCCCCGTTTTTCAGTCTTCTGGGATTAGCTTAGTTTGGCGACCCTCGCAAGCTAATCAAGTGATCAGAGGGGGTCAGTTGGCAGGACCAGTGTTTGGATTCCATTCTGGAGGTTCTAGTTACTAGGTCTTCTCTTTGTTCGGGTTAGATTGGTCAACTTACTATTTTTAGTAAGTGGTTTTTTGGGTATGGCTAGGTTTAGCAGGGTGTCTGCACAGGGTGTCAGATGTTTCAGGATTGAGTATCAGGGATCTCTAGCTTGAGAGACTTACTATTTATAGTAAGTCTATTTTTGGTAGATGGCTATTTTTGGTAGGGCAGTTTGAGCTCGAGGCTCTATTGTCAGAAATTGGTTTGTTGCAGTCAGATGAATTCAGTGGCTTCATGTTTTAATTATCATTATTAAATTAAGTTATTTTAATTTAATAACTTTATAACTTTATAACTTTAATGTTATAAAGTGATGTTGTGATGAAGAAGCTACTTTAATGAAAAGTGTAAATTTAAGCTTTTTCAAAAAAGATATTTATTCAACTCGAAAAAGCACTTTATGGGATCTATTGTTCATTTGATAAAAATGTGTTTTGAGAAGTGGAGAAGAAAGGCTAGGGTTTGAGGATTGATTCCTCATCTTTGCAATTTGAATCATCACATGTTGATAATGAATTTTGCCATTGAATTCTGAGAGTTCAATTCTGATTATGTGAATTCAATTTTGGTGCTGAGGTATACCAAATTGGAGGAAGAATTATCAATTTATATTTGATACAGAGGGTTTCTAGGCTGGATCGGATTCTATGCTGGAGTTGAAGAGCTTGGATCGTAATTGTTTGGTAAATTTGCAGATTTGAGTTAGACATGAATGTGAGACAATACCGTACAGATTGAGGCTGCTGCTGAAAGAGTTTATTCAATGTCGTACTTCATTGAATTGTGAGCTGTGAATTATTATAAGTGCTGCGCCATTCCTTGGTGGCTGCGTGACCAGTTTAGGAGGCTGTGACTTTTCTTTTGGAGCTGTGTGACTATTAGAGAAGGCTGCGTTAATAATCTGGGAGGCTGCATTCTTTATCTGAAGCTGTGTTTCAATTCCTTGGTGTTGTGTTTCAATCTCCTACAGCTGCGTTTCTTTTTCAGCAGACACAAGTTGTCAAAGGTGCCATGAACAGACTTGTTATCATTGCTATTGTTATTTTAATAACAATTTGATTAAATTCTGATTTAAATGTGCAATCAAAGAGCATTTGGAAATTAAATTTGTGGCTATTGTTATGTGGTTATTGGAAAATTTATGAAAATTCATATATGTATTGAAAACACACAAAAACAATTGCAATTTAATTAGGAAAAGCCAGTTTGTTATTGAGAGCCAGCTGGGTTCTTCAGAGCATGTTTCCTGCCATCCTGTGGGGTATGAATTCTTTTTTATTCTAAGGCCCAACCACTACACCAAAAGACCGGCATGGTGGTAAGGGCGGCTACCCAAGGTGTTAAGGGTGTGGGGAACATCTCCCATCACTGGAGCATCTGAGGGTGGGGACGACCCCCAATTACACAAACCCCGAACACGTGGCTGCAGGGAACACCACTTGCACACGAGACATTATAGCCCACCACACTCTGCAGGTCTTGACCTTGAGACCTCAGCTCTGATACTACTAAGGCCCAACCACTACACCAAAAGACCGGCCTGGTGCTAAGGGCAGCTACCCAGGGTGTTAAGGGTGTGGGGAACATCTCCCATCACCGGAGCATCTGAGGGTGGGGACCACCCCCAATTACACAGACCCTGGACATGTGGCTGCGGGGAACACCACCCGCAGACATTACATTCACACAGTGAGAGGTATTCACTCTGGATGAATGTTTCACCTAGTTCCTCCTGTTTGGTGTGTATGAATGTCGTCACATCCTCAGTCAGCAATACACCTGCAAGAATGGATGATAGAGCTCCTGCCATATCATTCTGTCGGTTTTGAACCGCCATGATGTCGTAAGCTGATCTATCCAGTTGATTTGCACTAATTAGGCTCACCACAAACGATGAAGATGCCATGATACTAGACAGGTTTGTGCAGAAAGTTCTTGATAAAACTTACGGAATTCGCTAAGCAAAGAACATAAATTACAGCAAGAAAAGATTACTCAAGCATATGAAATCAATAATCACAAATCGCAATGTAAAGTGAAATGAGTAATCGGCTTTCCCTTTTATAGACTTAGGTGGTAACAGTAATTAGAAAATGGTAACATTTGTTAACGGTTACTATATTAATTACCCTTACCTAACCTTTCTTTCAACAACCGGTTCACAAACTCATTACTTGTTCACATATCCTCGGTTGCAATATCCACCTTGCTACGTCAACAACACTTACCTGTCCGGTTCACATGTTGGACTGGTGCCTCCTTCCTGGTTCCACTTCTTGACTGAGTGAGATCACATTTCACCAATTCCTCCGGGAACACTAGTCTTGCTACCTGTTCCTCTTAAGCCCTTAGGCTTAATTTGCTGAAGAGATATCACCATCAGTAGATGATGACCTTACCTTGGATTTTTCCTCAGCATAACTCTTTGTCCCCTTTACTGACCAAGTCTTTTTAACTTCCCTGTTGGTCTCTTTACTCACATTATCCTTCTGGTTGTGGGACAACTTCTTTTTGACTAGTTTGGCCGGTCCTTTGCCTTTGTTCATCGGCCGGTTCCTGCATTCCTTGGCTAGATGCCCAATCTTGTTACAGTTGTAACAAGCCATTCCGGTTCCTCTCCATGGATTGACCCTTCTTTCCGTGTCCATGGGTGAGTGACAATCAAAAGTTTCTATGCCTTGATGATCCACAGGTAGCATAGTTGGATGTGCTCCGGTTTACATTCCTATTATGGAATACCGGTCTCGGTGGGGATTTGAATGCCATTGTTTTGGACCTGCATTCTTTAGCTTTGTGTCCAAATTTATTGCAAGCATAGCAATAACCCTTAAAGCTTCCCCTGCTTCCACTGGACACACTATTGGAGTGTGACCTGCATACAAAAGTCCTGTGACCATACTTATAACAGTTGTTGCAGTAGTTGTTAGAAGTAAATGGTTTCACTGGTGCATTTCTGCAGTTATTTGTTTTATGACCCGGTTTTCCACAATGTTTGCAAGAGGGTTTGAAAGTCTTTTTACCTGTCTTCTGTAGGTTTCTTCTTTTCCTTCTTGCCTTGCTTGTCTCCAGAGGACTCACCGGTTTCATTGTTGCATTGACCGATGTACCCAAGTCTTGTGGGATTCTTGTGCTTTCTTTGAGCCCTCAGTTGCTCATCAAGCTTCTCAAAACTCTCATTGTAACTTCTGAGTTTGTCATCCTCTCTTCAAGAGTTTTCAACCGTTCCTTTAATTGATGCAATTCAGCAGCCATCTTTTTGCATGCTTCATCTTTGTCATGCAAATGCTCATGCATGATTGCATTCTCCTGATTTATGCCTTGCATGTCTGCATTCAGTTGCAATATGAGAGCATCACTCTCTCTTAGTGCATCTTCAACCATGTTTATTGCTCTTTCAACAGTTAACTGTGCTTCTAGACACTAGTCTTCCCATCATCAACTTTTCTTTTGGCTTCGATGAGTTTAGTCATCCTCAGAGCATGACTTTCTTGATCCCTTTTCAGATTTGAGATTTGATCGGTTAGATTTTGATTTTTCTCCATGAGATCAAAGACCGCCTCTTCTACTTCATCAGATCCACTCTGCCTAGAGAGTTCTTCAATGGTTTCATGACTCTCACTCAGTTGCAGAGCCAGAACTTTCCTCTACGCAAGAGACCTCCTCAGTCTATTCTCTAGAGAGGCTATAATGTCATTGGCTTCTTCAAGCTGCTTTTGATACCTGTAACCCTCCATGATCTTTTCTCAAGCGGTTAAGCTTTCTATCTCTGAGAACCTAGGCTCTGATACCAATTGTTATTTCTAACCGATTACTGAGAGGGGGGGTGAATCAATAATTTCAATTTCTAATTCTTTTACACAAACAGATATTCTTGCTAATACAAAAATTAAAAGAATATTACAACACCCATAAACAGAAATCGAATGCATAGGTAAACACAACATATATATGTGGAAACCCTCGGTTAGAAGGAAAAAACCACGGTGGGACAGAACTCACAAACTCCACTACTGTAGTAATAAAGCTGCCCTATTAGAGGCTTACAAAGCATTGGTAAGAGTGCTACCCAGTTAAGGGATTTGATAGAAGACCTGTTAGGATCTTGACCCTGTTAGGAGTCGCCTTGTAAGAGGACTTCGAACACCAATAAAGATGTTACCCGATAAAGGGATTTATACAAAGAACCTGTGAGGGTTCACCCTGATTGAGGGATTTAAATATGCTTCATAACTTAAAGCAATGATCTTATGATGACACTATTTGTCGAATCAGATCATAGTTGTTTACCCTTTTCTCTGCTTGGCTATTGAATCTTTCTCTCCCTTTCACCTCGTGATTGTGATTCCTCTCAGAAGATTATGCTCTCTTGCTCTCCTTCGCTCTATCCTCTTGATATTCAACAACACTTCTTTTATGTCTTTCAACTTGTATTTATAAGAGATTATCTTATTAAAAATACATCTCATAGTTTCGCCAAGCTGTAAACTCTCCCATAAATCATGCATGCAAAGAAGCTTGCAAACTGATCTTGAGTTTACCTCGAAATGCTCGCCAAAAAAACAAAGCTAACTTTCAGTTCCACTGAAAAAGCTAACTCCAGTTTAAATGACAACGCTCCACATAATCCGGTTCGGATTATCATGCACTTAACTGGTGTAGAACTTGTATCCGGTTAGTCGTCTGTTCCCTGTGTGTGTGTGAAGACCGGTTTGAAAAACCTGGACCAGTATAAGCGCGGCTGGTTAAAGTTCACTGCTTTCTTGCTTAGTCTACCAGTTCACAATTATGAGTACCAGTGTGATGTACCGGTATTCCAATGGGATTGATGTTTGCCAATGACTTTACCAATGACAACTGAGTTTATGTCAACATCTTCTATGTCTTGGATAGTTCACACCACAAGTCACATTATATATGTGAGAAGACATCTATATTGCCAATGGAAGGAGCCGACCAAAATCGGCTAGAAGTATTTCTCAAAGAAACTCAACACAAGTCATCCCTTGTGTGCAAAATAAAGTTGTTCTTTAAGATCAATATGAAGTCGTCCCTCTACGACAATGCCAAGCTGATTATCATCTTTTATTCAAAGTTTAATATAATAATACATGAGATGTATGTTAAGATGAATAATAAATAAGATTATTTATTATTCATCTTATCATACATATCATTAATCTTTCCGAAAAGGCCACAAATATCAACATTTCTGTGGGGACATGACAATATTAATTCCAAGATAAGCCGATGAATAAAGCCTCTCTTTTAAATAAAATAGAAGCAGTGATTGTAGAAACAATGAACTCCAAGATTCAATCCCAGATTGCTTCACCAAGATGCTACACAGGATGGGACGACACTATGTTCAAAAACTGGATTGGGCTTAAAGCCTCCCAAGTGTTAGGAAAGGGCAATCAAGCTAGTATAACAAACAGAGAAAATTGCACTTGGTCTCCACCACCCGTTGGATGGCATAAATTGAATTTGATGGCTCCTCCTGTGGGAACCCTAGCCATTTTGGGGCGGGATGTGTGATTCATTCCAGTCAAGGTAAAACTATTGCAAGATTGTCTAAACTATTAGAAATTGACACGAGTAATATGGCGGAATTCAAGGCCTTTCTATCAGGGTTTTCCCTATGTCTAGAACTGAACTTGAAAAAGATGCAAATCGAAGGGGACTCCGCAATAGTGATAAATGCAGTGAGATCCAAATCAACACCGAATTAAAGGCTCCATTTAGTACCTGAGGTAATTCTAAAATTAATAGGCAGATTCAAGCTGGTTACAATCAATCACATATAGAGAGAAGGGAACTCCATGGCAGACGAATTGGCTAAACAAGGACCAGCTGGAACCTATATCAAGCAATTTTTTTAGCACGAAACACATGCCTAACGACACCTAAACAGAGAAAAATGGCGCTGGGTGTTGGGTACATTTTGATAACTCGTAGGAATGGAGTAATATTATACAAGGTGGTCATCACAGTGAGATCTAACGGGATTCGAAAATAATGGCAGTTGGAGAATTTTGAAATTCTTTTTGCCACTGATGCATTCAACTCAACAGTTGAGGAAATAGTGGACGGGTCTTTATAAAAAGAATGGTGTAGAGGGATTGCCAAGGAGGTTTTATTGTTGCCAGCATCCCAGTGGTTGAGGCAGCAGGGGCAAGGACGACAAGACAGGTTGGATAAATTCTCACTCAACCACATCGCCAAATTGAACAGGAATAGGACGTTGATGCTGACGATGATGCCATGGCGCAGGTGGTGGTTGCAGTGAGAGAGGAGGAAGAGGAAGTAGCGCCATAAAAAGAAGATGAAGTGGAGGCAAAGGATGAAGTGGTAGCTGAGGAAGTGGAAGAGGCCGAACAAGAGGACACTAGAAGCCCTTCTTCCCCTTCTGCCAGGAGATAACAGATATGCCCCCTTACTGGTTTTATCACAAGTTTTTTCATACACAACAAGGCTTTAGTCTAGGCTGAATATAGATAGCCTAAGTACCCATTTTGGTTTGCAGTCAACTTTTCCTTGGTAGATAGCGTTTTTCAGTACTCGGACATGAATATTTTGTATCTTTTATTTTATTAGCATTAATATCAACTCTCAGCTTTGACCGCTTATTTATTAAAAAAAAAAAGACACATCTGCAACTGCAACTGTTACATGCAAAACCACCAAACAATAATGAAACAACCACCTTTCTGCTCCTGGCAATTTTTTTACAATGCAAAATACTCTTTGCTTAAGCTCTACTTTAGATGGAGTTCTGGGTTGTTTGATGTCATAATTTGTTTTCTATATTGTTATGAATAAATAAAATTTGTCTCCTTCAATCAACTATAGTAACACCTGTGCCCTATACCAATGATGGGTACTAATCTCTGTGTATGCACGCACAAAATGGTTTACTGTTGAATGTGCATAGATATAAGTACAAAAGATAAGACAGAAAATATATAACTCAACAATCTCAAGGCTGTTGGATTGCACTCACTGTAGGTATAAGTTTAGTACTAAATCGGGTAAACATTGAATAATTTTACTATATACTTGAAGAAGAAAAGAAACTGAGAAGAAAATCATAAGACATTAACTATACTGTCTGAAAGAAATGTAGAGCTGCTTACTTCACCATATCCTTTATTCCCATTATTAAGAATGAGTGTCAAGAGAAACCCTTCCCTATATGTTTCTTCAGATTGACCTTCCTTACTAGCAGTTGTGAGTGGAGCGTAGAGTGGAATCCTGTCAAAAAAAGAGATAATGCTTGTAATTTTGATGGCCATCCTAAAATAAGATCAAAATCAAGTGAGCTAAAAAAAATGCCTTCAAATTGTGGTTTAATGGAATGATGAACACAAACACTGAATCGATTTCAGCCAAACAACTATAGAATATTTTGAAAATTTACCTATAACGTGCATATTCCAATTTGAGAACAAAAATTTCAGAAGTATTAATTTCCATGTCAGTATTTTTGGAATATCTGGAAAGGATATTGAAAGCATGCTCTGCAACCCTAAGGGCTGACTGCTGTATAACCCTGCAAGAAAACATTTATTACTTGGTGACTTGTAACAAAATATGGCAAGGGAAATTTAACTTTTTGAACTGATGACAAGCATAATACCTATGATGTGTGATGTTCTCTTCTATATTACTGTCCACTTCAATCACCCAGTCACATTTTCCTTCCCGAGAGATCAACAAAGCATTCTCAAGCTCTTCCTTTGATCGAACAAGCATATGATTTACCCTGCCAACCAATAGAATTTCAAGAGAGCTAAAAACTTTTCCCAGTTAATTAGAATCTTTTTGAAGATATGCCTCAACTCAAACCTTAAAATTTATTCAGTCCTAAGTCAAACACAGCTTATAATTTTTTGCAAATATTGTGTGTACATATTTCTTTGGATCACCTCTTATTCTGTTTACAGTCATAATGTTAGTGCAGGTTTGTATGTGTTATTCCCATATGAATTTCTAATTCATTTGGCAAGCAAATTTCCGAGGCGTCACTTTAATTCTAAACAAATTTTGTCCCTTTGGAAGGGAATCTTGGAATTACAATTGATTTGCAACTCCTATTAAAGTTAATTAGAATCTTTTCGAAGATATGCCTCAACTCAAACCTTAAAATTTATTCAGTCCTAAGTCAAACACAGCTTATAATTTGTTGCAGATATTGTGTGTACATATTTCTTTGGATTACTTCTTATTCTGTTGAAATTTACGGTCATAATGTTAGTCCAGGTTTGTATGTGTTATTCCCATATGAATTTCTAATTCATTTGGCAAGCAAATTTCTGAGGTGTCACTTTAATTCTAAACAAATTTTGTCCCTTTGGAAGGGAATCTTGGAATTACAATTGATTTGCAACTCCTATTACACATTTCACACACTTCACCCTCAGCCAATGAGGATTAGGGACACTTGGCACATACCTATGAAGGTTAGCCAAGGTAATGATCATAGATTGCATACTCGGTGAGTAGGCGAGTACAAGTTGAATGAAATTAAAATCGAGTCTGCACTGCATTTACTTGCCAAAAAATCGGTGAGTTTGAATCTAAAACTCATTCACAAGGGAAACAAAGGCCAATACGTCAAAAAGACCACCAAAACATTGAAACGCCTTACATTTTCACTCTGCAAGGCAAGAAAGCCTCCCCAGCACCAAACACGCTATTTACAACATTTTTCCATTGACTAGAGAAGATCGGAAAGGAATTTTTTGGCAAATTTGGGAGGCAGACTTAAGCACAAGTCAGTTTTTTTTTTTCTTTTTTTACACATTTTACTTCATTTGGCTGCAAAATGTAGCATTTAGGTTCAAAAAATCACACACACACACACACACATATGATTCATCACCAATTTTTGATGATTTTTTCTAATATTTATTACCATTTTCACTTTTTCTTGCATACACAACTTATTATTATATTTTTATCTTCTTTTTTGAAAAAAAATATTTAGAGTCTTCAGATTATATTAAATTCTTACTGATTTAAACTAATTTTAGGCTGCTTTTTAGTGATTTATGTATAATTTAGGTTTCCTGTTTTGTATCTAAAAATTAAAATGTTGTGCTTTCAATTTGTAGGTGTAGGTTATATACATCATATAATGGCAAACAGAGAAGCTTCCCAATCAGGTTCAGCCTCACACTCCACCCCATTGATGCCACCACAGATTATAGACACTTGGCCTGCTAGAGCTAAAGACCCTGATGGAAATATGGCTATCAAGGAAAATTATTTGCATTAGATACACAAACAAATATCATGGAGGCATAAATTGCCTCAAATACCATCTTGTAGGCATTACTCATTGTGATGTCAAGCCCTATATCAACACCATTGAAGAGATAGAAAGAGAGATGAAAAATTGCAAATGAAGAGGACATGGAAAGGCATAGTAGAATCCATAGCTGGTGGTCATGGTGCTCAAGTCTAATAAGAATCAAATGAAGATATGACATGTAAAGGCATCATGGGCTCCCTTTGTGGCCCATGCATCAAAAGAAAATCCACCACCACTTCATCTGATTCAAGTAGAGTGAAAGCACAATGCATACACCTACACGTACACCACATAAAATTTTTGTGCCCAAGAACATACTTGGAGCTCAACCATCATTGGATGCTACAGGGTGGAACAAGGAGGTGTATGAAATATGTCATGTGCTGATTTTTGGTGCTTCAACAACATTTCTTTTTATGTGACAAGTAGTCCTTATTGTGAGAATTTGGGAACTGCATTGACAGTTGCTGCAAAAGGCCACAAGGCACCTTCTCGCAAAGATTTGAGTGGGAAGTTTGTTAATTTAAATCTTATGCTAATTTATACATAAAAGTAATATATGTTGAAATTTTGGCTAAATTTAATATTTATGTTCATTGATTTAAAGTAATTTATATTGAATTTAAGCATTTTTTTGTGTTTAAACATTAAAATTTTGTACTTTCACTTCGTACTTAAATGTTGGTCGTGAATGCAATTGAAAGGAAGAGGCTAATAGTAAAGAAACAAAAGGAGGAACGGAAAAAAATGGATGCACTATTCTTTCAGCTAGGTGGACAGATGGGGAAAACCACACCATTGTCAATTTTTTGGTAGCTTCAAATGGTGAGTTTTTTTTTAAATCAGTGGATGCGTCTAATAAAGTCAAAAAAGAAAAAACATAGTGTCTAATGTTGGAGGAAGTTGTCAGGGATGTGGGCATAGAAAATGTGAAGCAGATCATAACTGATAATGCAACAGCAGATGTGGTGGCTGGGAGATTGCTCCAAGACAAACATAAGACACTTTCTTGGACACCTTGCGAAGCAAATTGCCTTGACCTACTTTTGGAGGGCATTATTAAACTTGATTGGATGACACTGGCTGTAGATGATGCAAAGAGCATCACAAATTTTATCTACAATCACCTTTGGATTCTGTTGTGACCTTTTCACACATCGTCCCATTGTGAATGGAGACCCCCTTCTTTTTGGTTTACTTGTCCCTTTTTGGCTTTGTCTTCCTGGTAGTTCTAGTCTCAGTCTCCTGAGATCCTTGTGATCCAATTGAGAATTGGTAAGTTTGGCAGGGATCTAGAGTCTTGAGAGTAGTTCCCCTGCCTTTCGAGATTTCAGTTTTGAAGCATTTCAGGGGGAAATCCAACTTTTTAAAATTGAAAGGACTTCCACACTTGACAATATGCATGTCTACATTTTCATGTTTTGGTTTGTTTTTGAGCTATTATTACGACTTAATGAATAAATTTATTTATGATAAATATTTTAGTTTAAATTATTGCAATCTTTTATCTCTCAATATTTCAAGTTTTCTTATCTTGGTTGACTTCATTGTTCCAAACATTTTGGCTAGATTAAAGGGAAAAATTAAGTAAACATAATAAATGTAAGAACAAATGAGTTAAGAAAGTAAATGAATGTATAATATCAAGGACTTATTCATTAATTTGAGATTACTGATTACAGTGCTCCACCATAGTGCTTTTCTATAGAGTTCGGCTTCAAAGTTACCTGTGATGTCTACATCCAAACCCGACAAGGCAATACCACGAAACACAAATATTTGTATTGGAACTCTATATTTCCTTCCAGCATCTTTAAAGACCAAATGCATGCCAACGTTAGGGAATAACATTATGTACAGTCTGTTCATATTTATATGGTTTCAACAAGCCAAAACATCCTTGTTAGTATTTCACTCCATCTATAAGGATTTCACAGTTACAGTTTCATCATGAACAAGTATTTGGAGCCACGAATTATAAGAGGATGAAAGGCAGTGATCAACGATGATCAGGAAGAAATATAGGAATGAATGAGAAACATTCGTTGACTTGGAGCAGTGTTTAAGATAATTAAGCGATGATAGCAGAAACTGTTCATTGATGAATGTGATCGACTACCACCCAATCTGCAATCACAAGAAACAATGATCCAAGCTGCATTCTATAATGAAAATATCGATGTTAATGAGAGAATGGCAAGACAACAATTTCATTATAAGATGATCCTGTATCAGAATGATGGAAAGCGCAAGGTGTGATTCAATAAAATAGCATTCAAATGCTTAAGTTATTAAGGGTGCTGCCATTCTACATTGATAATTCTATGGAGAAGCAGATCTAATCAAGGTTATCGCTAGCCAACATAGACACATTCAATAGCAAAGTTGTGTGAAGCAATCCATAAACAGCCAGTCAAATTGACTTAGTCAAAGAAGCAAATAACAATTAACTATGGAAAGGTGCAATCAGCATCATAGACTGATCTGTATCTAAGACACATAATTATGTTAACAGCAGATAACAAACAACTATTAAAAGAGCAAACTGGTCGGTTATGAAGAGTTACATTTAAGAAGAGATATACCTCTCACACTCAAGGGATGGAACCATTCAACATAATTAGATATATAATGGATATATACCTAAGACATGTTTGACAACTTCCTAGGCCGACGTCTTCGACTACTCCAGGTGTGTCCTCTCACCTTCCTTCCTAGTAGTAGTTGTTAGTATACCATACCAGTCGTTTTTGCTTTGACGTCTGGAAGACAAATACTTTTGGGGGGGCTGATGTTGGCGGTAGTTTCGCCAATTTGAATAAATTATGTTTTGTTATGTATAAGGCAATGTAATGACAAAGTGGTTCTCGGGTAGTTGTAGGGTAGTGACAGTTGGCACTCTTAACCAACCGTCGGGTGCTATAAATTGTAAGTTGGTACCGAGAACAAACTAGCATTGTATGGACATTACATGGAATGAAATGATATCTCTCTCTGCCTATTCAGTGTTGTATGTGTTAGATCTGAATTGATATGTTCTTTATATTATGTTCATATTGCTATTTACTCTGAGTAATAAACATATGCCCCAAAGACATTTATCCTTTATCTCTTATTACATATCCCATTTGGATAGCTCATTTTGAGCATTGGCCTAGTGTCAAGAACTAGCTGCATATATTTCAAGATCAATATCAAAGAGAGCATCTACCATCATTGAAAGCATATAAAATCAGATCAGAAACAGGAACCAATCACTATAAGCGATACCCTCATATTTACATATCCACATCACTATATCAGACACAGCAACATATCCCTATATGCAATATCATCATACACCTCTGCAAACTCATAACATATCAGAAACAACATCTCATATAAGGAGCAGCATATCATCCATCGCTATAAGCCATAGGAAGACATAGTTTGTAGCATAATTCATATTGCTGTAACAGAGACAACTACTGATCAGCATAGCATACTTTCATATTGTCATATCAGAGAAGGCTAATATAATTTAGCAGTGAAACATTGACATTAAGATCATCTTTGCATATTTGTCAATCATTCGTATCTGAGATAGCAAGATAATCTTATCATTATTGCACTAAGTCCTGATATATAGACCTGATCATTTGCATATATCTAATTTGATTGATTCAGAGGTAACAGAGGTATTGTCTCGTATATCCTATCAATTGTATAGCATAAACATTTAGAAGTGATATCATAATTTATTAACCTTAGTATTAATTGAGAGTTAGAGGAAAGAAGTCTCTTGCAATTGATTTTGCAAGCTAATTGTCCGAATTATATAAGTTATAACAAAAGGGGACATTACATTACCCTCAAAATTAATTACACTACAAAATGTAAATGTTAAGCTTTTAAGTAAGACAAAGCAGGTGGAGCCAATAAGGCTAGCTTCTATGAAATATGATCAACAATGGAGCTGCAATTCCACATGTTTTGGTGATGGATTATACATAACAAAATGATGCTAGCTCATCAAGCATTTTTTATATGAACAAGATAATAGATTAGATTGTCTTATAATAGCTAGATGTGTCATATGCAAAATATACAGATTGCTTACAATCACTTAGTTTTGTCATCCACTAGGTTACACCAGTATTCACTACTAAATAATAGAATACAAAGGCCTTCATCTTGCCAATCTGATGTAAAACCAGTAAAAAGGAATTTGATGATGTTTACTCAATCCTCATGCTATGGTTCAACTTTGCAAAATTGGTAGATGGAAAATAGAAAGGTACCATGTTTTTCGCGAAAACCAAACACTCTGCCATCTACATATCCTAGCCCATTGCTTACAACAGAGATCTGGTTTCTAAAGAGTTCAGAACATTCTACATTACCACCATCATAACACATTTTCCAAGAGGTGCATGGGTAATTACATCGCTCACACGAGCCACACCTTCTTCCACCAAGTTCATTAGAATCTAGACTCAAAACCTAAAGGGAGTCAAAGGAACTAGAATTTAGTACCATATGTCCTCCCAAACAGAGATATCTTCCTACTCCCAATCATGAATTCTATCAAAACAAGGACTGAACAGAGATGCCCTTAAAACCACCATAACAAAAGATATAAAGTTAACAGAAGGTGCAAAACAATCTCATAAAGGAATACAATATAATTCCTAGTGTTGAAGCTTCAACATTCTGCCCAAGCCTATTTTGATTCAGTTGTAACTTGTTCTTCATCAAATAAAATGCCAAAATCATTCATCATTCAGGAAACCCTAAAAACCGATATGTTTTGTTGCTGCAAAATCAGAGCACCGAAATGTGGAAATGAGCGAAAATAATTCACCATTTCCAACCTTTAAAGGTTAAAAATGGATAATATCAGAAAATTTTGGTCAAAATAGTGATCAACATATTTTTTAATGAAAATATCACTCTGCAATGCAAGATTTGATGTTTTCCAAATTTCAAGATATCGCAATATCTGCATCTATGATCACATGCATGCAGAAAATAAAAGAGGGGATTTACCAACATTGGCCACTGAGTGGGCCATATTTCACCAAAAATAATTGTGAAGACCTCATTTCTACTACAACTCACTCAAAAGAACAATATGTTTTAATTGTGATATATACAATACCGAGGGTCATATCTTTCATCAAATTTACCCAGGACTTGCAGCTAGCCTCATCAGTTCGGTATGCTACATCCACGTTTGGATGTGTGACAGTTCACCCAATTCAACATTTGTACATTTAAAGCACACAATACGGACTTGAGCATTTGAGCATAAAGGTCTCTATAATGAAAGCATAGATGGTTTACTGCTTGAACTAATCCCATTTGACCTGGGTGTATGTGATTTGTTACTTAAAAAATCTTTTGACAATTTACAACAAAAATAACATGAAAGCCAACTTGTCATCGCATTCTTCAAGAAATCTTGTTAACTGTAGATAGTACAACTATAAATAAGTAAAATAGTGAAAACAAAAATTTAAAAATGTTTACTTATAGAAATTTGATAACCTAATAGCTGTAGCATCTTTGTATCAGTCAATCTAACTAAATAAATTCTCCTTTCTTGTGGTAGTAGCTGATTTCTTTAAGCAAAAGACATATTAAATCACAAAGACACTTGCATCATAGAGTAGCATTTCTAATAATGAGATGGTGAAACATATTAGTATCATTACTAATTTACTACTATAAACCTACAACTACAACTTGTGCTCTCCTTGATGTATAAGATATCTGTGAACTTGAAAAACTAGAAAACACACTACATACACTCTATGGTATTTATTAAGACAAATAAGCAAAAAGAAAATTACCGGTGTGCAAGGCACAGTTTGCTAATTGAGACATCATGTGGTGTTGAGAAGAAATTTCTAAACACTGTTCTCGGTGCTGTATCTGCGATGGGAAGAAGACTAAAAATTGCACCTCCATGATTGTTTGTGACAACAACTGTTATAGGGGGTCGTACTATCCTTCACAACATAAAAACAATAAGATCTAACAATCAGTTAAATAATTAAAACTGACTGGAGAATTCAGTGCACTATAGAAAAAGTGACCAAGACAATTCTAAATAATGTTAGAAATATTTTCTGTACAATGCTTTTCACTAAATCACGTTTATTCTGTTAAATGCAGAATAATGATATACCCAAGATTAGTAGTCCTGAAGTTGCAATAAATATTTCATACTAAGTTACCAGGATATATATAGAGACAACAGTTCGTCAGAGACCCAAGGCTGAAATATGTCATGGACGCATCCGAGTCTGGATGCTTATGAAGAAAAAAGAAAACTATAAAAGAAAAGCAAACATTATTGTTTTAGCAGAAATTAATAATAAAAATCATAATATAAAATTTAAAATTTTATTGGATGTATATATTATGTCTGATTGATGGACAATTATATGCTAGTGTCAACATGTATGTTAGAAATCAGGACCTTAGGATACTAATCATTATAAACAATATATAAAATAAACGAAATAAGAGTCATGCATGCATAGATGTACACATTACAAAAGATATACATGGGGAAAACCCTTTCAGATTAAAAAGCCTGTAGATACATCATTTATTAAAACACTTAACAAACATAGTCTATCATAAATAGACAAAACTTGGGGATACTTTTCTTTACTTCCACATGGCCCATATTACCTTCTGTGCATAGTGATATAACTTACTGTAAAGCTCCAAATTCACAATCTCTCAAATGAGAGAGAACCTTCTTAAATATAGGAGGAAGGGTGGCTTCACTAGTCACACATTTTCAATAATCCCATTCATAAATAATTAATAATCTAATAGTTATTAGATTGTGATTATTTCAAATGGGATATGCTTAATAAGACATATAATATATAATGTTTTATAACCTTATATTAGAATAATATATAGATGTTATAAGGGTATGACTCCTAATAACATTATGCTCTAACACTCCCCCTTAATGTTAATAGGGGCATCGCATGTCAATTTCCATAAAAGAAAAAATGAAGCACCCCAGTAATGTAGGTCTTCTTTGACAGTAGTAAACAGCGACACAAATATATGCCAACATGAAGATCATGCATCCTGGGCTACATGAAAGTCATCTTGTCATAATTTATAATCCTAGCGTTTTAAAAATGATGCCATGAGGTCTTTTAATAAATTATATTGCAGCTGCAGTCTCCTCAAATTAGCCTCTCTCTAGGTTCATTATATAGTGTCCGTAGGACTTAATACAATGCTTTTACAAGTGGAAGATTTACAAAGAAAAGAATTTACAATATGCCCATAGGACTTAATGCATCAAGGTCATTTATTATACCAGATAGGACTTTAAAAAATCTGCCGGTAGAACTTGTGAAAAATGTGCCCGTAGGACTTACCCGTAGGACTTGATGCCTCAAAGTCATATATTATGCCTATTAGCACTTGCGTTTAAAATTTAGCCTTTAGGTGGTGTCATTGACATGGACACTCCCCCTTAATGGTGTCACCTAAGGCCAAGCATTGACCTGAATTTGGAGCATAAAATGCCTAAAGGTCTTATGTCTATTAGGTCTTACATCTAGGATTTAGCCACTAGGTGGTGTCATGGACACACCCCTTGAATGACATCACCTTAAATTGAACCACCACAAAAACTTTAATAAGTGATAGCAAATATTCCAATCTCTTTTATACCATAGCATCCTTTCACTTGAATAGAACTAGAGCGATCTGCAATGATGGAAAACGCTTGCTTAAGTCAGGTGCCCATGATCTTCAATATGCTTTTCTCTCTTTAGAAATGAGATTCTTTGGAAAGAGTAATACAACTTCAATTATAACATGGGGGGAAGGACCCAATAGTTGGGTGTGTTCCAATAATTGTTATAGCATTTGCTGGTTTCATGCCTAATATTTTGGAAATATTGCACCAATAGTTGTGACTTTAAATCTTTCACTGTTGATGATAACTACCCATGATTGAATGAAATGTATTCCTGAGATAAAAAAAGCAGCCAATCATGTGATGCCACATCAATGCACCAACAAAATGTGAATTCATGCACAAGTACGAGTCTCACTTTGTTTTGGGGCCTGTTTGGACACCTTGGCAAAAAGCATGCTAATGTTGCATCCTATTTGATGATGTGGTCTAGAAACCTTAGTTGTAAGCAGGGTACTTGCCAAGTAAGCTGTAAAAAATTGGGAGTAATTTGAAATTTCCATGTAAGATTTTGAAAAACATGAAGTTAGGGTGCTCAACTATTGGGTCCTCTACCATAGTAAGATAGTGCTTTGAAATGTATGCAGTTGATATTCCACAAATTTTCAAGACCACGATTCTTCAAGAGCTACTTTTGTATTTTACCCTTTTGATTAAAAAATTGAACATGTTTGTTTCTTAAAGTATTGCACCATACATGTAATAGCACCTACACCAAATGTTTTGAAATCATAATCTAAAATAGTCACCAATATAGTTAGTAACAAAGCAATCAATTAGACTTCATTTTTGCTAAAAAGAAAAAACATAATATTATGCATTTGTGATTTGCCAAAGATCATATAGCATTTCTCATAAAAGTAGAAACAAGATCAATAGATATTTTCATGAGCATAAGCATGAATAATTAGTTTGTCTTGTTTAAAAGAAAAGTACACATGCTACTACATATAGTAATGATCCATAAAAAAATCAAGCAATAGATGAGCTATCTTGTCCAAGCTTGCTCCATGGATAGTGTATTAGGGTGTGATAGCCACTCATTATAAGGTGCTTTATACCTAATAATTTTAGAGGATGTCTAAAGCTCATAAAAAATATTGGCAAAAGTAATACTCAAGAGAGACAAGAACTATTGTAGTTAAAGATGTTATTAGAGTTTATACAATTTTTTGTAAAGGAAATTATTTATCAAATGCTTATGAATACTACTTAAAGAAAAGGTACCGGATGTGTCTTAGGTCCTTGCGCGTCGGATGTGGTTTCTGTTAATATATTCAGATTTATGTAAGGAAAAATACAATCTATAGATAGCTTTTAGGACTAAAAATAATAATGACAAAAATTAACAAAGAAAGGAGAAGATAATACCCGATTTGTAGCAAATAATTCCTCCACTTTGAGCCTAATGTTCTTCCATCTTCAGCTGCATATCTTCTTCTAATGTGTATGAGAAATGAATAATTATTATTCAATGTATGACTGCTGCAATAATCAAATTTGGATCTGCTTGTAGAGCGAATTTCCTTGACATGTTATGTCTTCTATATCTTGGATAATTCACACCATAGGTCACATATATATATGTGTGAAGACATTCAAAAGACACACGTCAACATCAATGGTAAAGGCCGACCTAAATCGGCTAAGTATATTTCGCATAGTATTAACACAAGTCGTCCCTTTTGGACAATATGAAGTTGTCCCTCTAGGACAATATAAAGATGTTTCTTATCTTTCATTTAGAGTTTAATACAAAAATTAATGAGATGTATGTTGAGATAAATAATAAATAATAGGTATATTATGACAGTCCCAACCGGTGCTGAGAGGGGAGGGGTGAATCAGCACTTGAAAAATTCTTTTTTTTTTTTTAATCTAGTGAAGTAAACTTATAGCACCAAAGCAAATAGTTCTAGGCAAACAAAACAGTAAGTGAACAAACACAAAGTGACACCAGATTTATCACGTGGAAACCCGGTTAGGGTAAAAACCATGGTGTGTGGAGACCTCACAATATTTGCACTCTTTTGAAGTACGCCCTGTTAAGAGCTTGCCCGGTCAAAAGATAAAACGCACTTGTTAGGTGTGACCTGGTCAAGGGATTTGTTACAGTAAGATCTGTTAAGACCTGCCCGGTTAAGGGACTTCAGACACCTTGAAAGATGTCACCCGGTTAAGGGGTTTTGATACAAGGGACCTGTTAGAGTCCACCCAAATACTGGGATTTGTCTATTGTAGTTTGCTAGAAAACAATAGAATTAAGATCTTTACAGAAGGCTCTGCTTAGCCAGATGTGATCTCTATTTGTGCTCTACTGAGAATTATCACCAATTGACACAGGTGTATTCTCAACTATTGTTGTGCTGTCTTGCACGACTTTTACTCTGTTAATTTTCTCTAACCCTTGATACTTTTCTAGCCTTTGCTTCTGTAGCATATAGGCTCACTCTTTTTCTCGGCAGAATGAAGGCAAAACTTCTTCTCAACAGACATAAGAATATATTCAGTTTTGTTGCCCTGACTGCGCCTCAAATGCATGACCTAATCCTGAGATCCAACGAATGCATCACTTGGTGAAGTGTTTGTTCTATTGAGCAAGCATTTGATGCAAGCTCTGTCTTCATCCACTACATGAAGAAAACAACAGTTGCGTGTCAGGCAACCTTTCTTCATAAGAGATAACACTTCGATTTAAAGCCACTGAATCCGGCTTTAAATCCTTCAGTCGCGCCTCAAGTAACCATTGATTCTAGATTTAAATCCTTTACCTGCACCTCAAACCGATCACCAAGACAACTCAAGATCACTCAAATTTACTGCAATAAATCCCAGTGAAGAAGAGTTGGTTGGAACAAACAGTTGATTATGACTTCCTCGATTCATACCGAAGTCTTAAAATATATCGGTTGAGTTCTTTATGCTATATACCAGGTACACGCCCTTGGTGAGGCAGATTACCGGTTGCACTATTCTTACCAGTTGTGTTATAGATAATTGTTGGATATGCGTTTATTTGTACTTGTATATACCGGTTGAGGGTGGTCCTTGGTTGATACTAGGATACACTCTTCTCTGCTGAGTGCAATATCCGGTTGTTGATGCTTAGTGTAGTGATCGGTTTCTCAGCCTTTCTTGATGAAGAGTCCCCTCTATAATAGAGAACAAATCTCTATCCTCTTTTGCCAGATTCTCTATCCTCTTTTGCAAAACAATGACAACACTTAGACTGGTAGAGAACTTAACGGTTAGTGATGCCAACATATTACTTATTATTCATCTCAGCATACATGTCATTGATTTGATCTTTCCGAAAAGGCCACAAATATCAACACTCCCTCTTGGTCTTGAGGGAAGATCAAAATAAATCTCATAATTAACATAATGTAGTTAGATGATGTAATCAATCATATCATGTCCCAAGAATATCTCGTGATGTAAAGTATAATCATAGAGTCTCAATGCTCTAATACTCAAATGTCCAAGAGCCTCAACACTCAAATATGTAAGAGCCTCAATGCTCAATTATGCAAGAGCCTCAATGCTCAAATATGTAGGAGCCTCAACGCTCAAATATGCAAGAGGATCAATGCTCAAATATGTAAGAGCCTCAACGCTCAAATATGTAGGAGCCTCAACGCTCAAATATGCAATGCCTACAAAAGAAAATGTATGAATATGTTGGTATAACAAAATACTCATATTGTCACCATGCCAAGTTTATTTCTAAAATGATCAATTTTGTTCTTAGCAAGGGGTTTGGTTAGAATATCTGCAGTTTGATCCTCAGTATAGACATATTTTAATTTAATAGATTTCCATTCTACCATGTCTCTAATATAGTGATATGGAATTTCAATGTGTTTCGATCTGTTGTGGAACACGAGGTTAATAGCAAGTTTAATACAACTTTGATTATCACAGTGAATAACTGTAGGTTCCATGGGTTGACCAAATAATCCTACAAGGAGTTTTCTTAGCCAAATTGCTTCTCGAGCTCGTAACGAGGTAGCAATATACTCAGCTTCAGTAGAGCTTTGGGCAACATAATTTTGTTTATTTGTAAACTAAGAGATCATAGCTGACCCTAAGCTAAAACAACATCTTGAAGTACTCTTACGATCTGATGAGCATCCGACCCAATCTGAATCTGTGAAGCCGTTAAGTTCTAATTTCTCATTTTTATATAATAAGCCATACTCTACGGTTCCTTGAAGATATCATAAAATGTGTTGGACTGCACTCATATGAACTTGTTTTGGTTCTACCATAAATTGACTTCAAGAATTTACAACATAACATAAGTCAGGTCTAGAGTTAATTAAGTACATTAAGGATCCAATAATTTGTCTATAAAGAGTAGGATCTGCCAATTCTGAACTAGACATAGCTTCTCTCATCTTGAGAAGATTTGTTTCCATGGGAGTTGAAATAGGTTTATAGTCCATCATGCCAAATCTTTTCAATATATCAATTGTGTATTTACCTTGATTTAAGATGATTCCATTAGATTGTTGCCACACTTCTAAACCAAGGAAGTAGTGAAGGAGTCCTAAGTCCTTCATTTCAAATTCCTTTGCAAGATCTAGTTTGCACTTTTCTATGAGGTATTCTTCACCTGTAATTAGAAGATCATCCACATATATTACTAAAATTAACATATCACTATTTGTAATCTGAAGGTATAAATTAGAGTCAGCATCATTCTTAGAGAATCCTAATCCGAGAAGATAACGGTTTATCCTTTCATACCAAGCTCGAGGAGCTTGTTTGAGCCCATATAGTGCTTTCTTGAGTTTAGATACGTGAGATTGTTGATCATGAATAATGAATCCTTCAGGATGTTCTAAATAAACTTCTTCTATTTCTCCATTTAGAAAAGCAGTTTTCACACCCATTTGACCCATCCTTTGGATGCTGCAATGGCAATTATAGTTCTAACAGATGTATAACGTGCAATAGGTGCAAAGGTTTCTTCATAGCCAACTCCTTCCTTTTGGGAGAAACCTCTAGCTACAAATCTTGCATTATGTTTTTCTATACTTCCATCTAGAACATGTTTTATTTTGAATATCCATTTAGAAGATACTACAAAATTGTCTTTAAGTCTAGGGACGATGTCCCAAGCATCATTCTTAATAATGGATCTATATTCTTCTATCATAGCATCTTTCCATGCCTAGTGGGAGAGATCCTCTTCAGAAGAGCAAGGTTCTGAATCTATAATCTCACTCATAAATGCAATATAGTTAGAATATCTCTTTGGTCTTTTGCTTTCCCTAAATGTTCCTGGAAGAGTTGCATAGATGTTTGCATCTTCCAACATCTTTGTGGCCCAAAGTGGCCTCTTCTTGTTGATAGTGGAACAACTAGGAATGCATGGGATATCTATAGGTTCGGGAGCATCTTCAGTAATCTCATTTCTCTCCCTCTGAATCTCGGAAGGTTGAATTTTATCAATGGATTGAGATAAATTATTATACTCATGTGAATTATCCTTAGATTTTGAGAAGGCGAGGTCTTCTTCAAATATTACATCTCTACTCAATTCGATTTGATTTTGACCCGAAACGTAGATTCTATATGCTTTGGTTGAATCATTGTATCCTACAAGTATACCTTTCGTTCCTGATGGTTCTAATTTAGATCTTTCTCTTTAGGAATATAGAAGTATACAGAACATCCAAAGATTCTTAGGTGACCGATGTCAAGTTTGTTCCTAGAAAATGCTTCTTTAGGAGTCTTATTTTCTAAGGATGAATGAGGATATTTGTTTTGAATATAGACAGCAGTGTTAGATGTCTCAGCCCAAAGTGGAGTGCGAAGATCCTGGTCGTGAAGCATAGCTCTTGTAGCTTCTACAATAGTTCTATTTTTCTTTTTTGCAACACCATTTTGTTGGAGATTATAAGGAACTGTAAACTCCCTCTTAATTCCTACTTCTTTATAGTAGGTGTTGAAGACCTCAGAGGTGTACTCGTCTCCATTATCTGATCTAAGAAATTTTATCCTTTTGTTGGTGAGATTTTCTATTAGAGATTTAAACTCTTTAAATTTCTTGAGAACTTCAATTGATTCTTTGCTTTTGAGAAAGTATATCCATGTTTTCTTAGAGAAATCATCCACAAATATAATATAATATAGACATCCTCCTATGGATGGTACAGACATGGGCCCACAAAGGTCAGTGTGAATGATTTCTAGAATTTCTTTAATTTTACTTTCACTGTTGTTAAAGGTAGTCTTAATATTCTTTCCTAGAGCGCAACCTTTACAGACACCTTCATGTTTTAAGGGTAGGTTAGGAAGACCTACAACTAGATTGAACATAGATGATAATGTCTGAAAATTTAGGTGACCTAATCTCTTATGCCATAGTTCACAAGGATCAGTGGATGCAACTGAGAGAGCTTGAAGAGAGGTTGTATCAAGCTTGTATAAGCATTGATGCCGAATTCGTATAGTATAGGCTTGTTTTAAAATTGATTTTTTAGGCCATGCCAATACTTTCCTTTCCATAAAGGTGATTCTATAGCCTTTATCCTCAAGGGCTGATATGGAGACAAGATTTCGTTTTATACCTAGGACATATAAGACTTCAGATAGTTGAAGGGTTATCCTGGATTTCAATTGGATAAGACAATTCCCAATTCCCATGATAGGATAGGAGGTATCATCTCCTATGGTGACTTCTCTACAGGTTTCTATAAATGAATCTAAATTCACTTTGAATCCAGTTATATGCGTAGAAGCCCAGCTATCAATAACCCTGGAATATTGATTAGATGTTTGAGTTGATAGGGCAGAATAGAGGGCTAGATTATCCATAATTTCTAAGCCTTAAAAGTTTGAGATTGTTTCCTAAAATCTGAGATGGATCTTTTCTAACTTGGCTCTGATACAATGTTAATATATTCAGATTTATGTAAGGAAAAATACAATCTATAGATAGCTTTTAAGACTGAAAATAATAATGACAAAAATTAATAAACAAAGGAGAAGATAATACCCGATTTGTAGCAAATAATTCCTCTTCACTTTGAGCCTAACATTCTTCCATCTTCAGCTGCATATCTTCTTCTAATGTGTATGAGAAATGAATAATTATTATTCAATGTATAACTGCTGCAATAATCAAATTCAGATCTGCTTGTAGATCGAATTTCCTTGACATGTTATGTCTTCTATATCTTGGATAATTCGCACCATAGGTCACACACACACATATGTGTGTGTGTGTGTGTGTGTGTGTGTGTGTGTGTGAGGACATTCAAAATACACACCTCAACATCAATGGTAAAGGCCGACCTGAATAGACTATAAGTATATTTCGCATACTATTAACACAAGTCGTCCCTTTTAAACAATATGAAGTCATCTCTCTAGGAAAATATAAAGATGTTTCTTATCTTTCATTCAGAGTTTAATACAACAATTAATGAGATTTATGTTGAGATAAATAATAAATAATAGGTATATTATTTATTATTCATCTCAGCATACATGTAATTGATTTGATTTTTGCGAAAAGGCCACAAATATCAACAGTTTCGCTCCGCTGTGGGTGCGATGCACTGGTGCACTTGGATGCACACAAGGTGTGCACAATGCACTGTGGTTGCACAACCCGCACATCCACAGAGCATGGTGCACATTCGGGCGAATCCAAATGCTAAAAACGCTAATAAAAATAAAAAATCATTGAAGTTCACTTGAAATTCATACGCTAAAAACAATAAAGGTTGCTGGGTTAAGGCATAAAAAATTTGTAGTAGTCTAAAGGAACGATATGACAATGGTGGGTAAAAGTTACGACTAGGGCAAAACAAATTTGGTCTTGAGACATGATACAACAATGATTTGTAGACATGATTAGATATAGGTTTAAAGATAAGTTAGACGATTATAGAGAAACAACAGTGTTTTGCATGCCCAATATTTAAAAACAATAGAACAAAGGGGAAAAAATATTTTAGAAAATTTCAAACAAAGATTTTATATTTTTGAGTAGTGAAAAACAAATGTTTTAATTAATTAATCATATGCTTTTTAAATAAAATAAAATTTAGTAGTTTTTATTTGGTATTTTAAAAGTTATAATTTGATGTCTTGATTGAGAGTGAATCATCTCCCTCTTAGATCTTCTAGTTGGAGTGACAGGTCATGTTGAAAGAGACATGACTCATGCCTATTTATTATCAATCCTTGGCTAATCACAATTCTCCCTTAACAAAACACAACCCTTCCTGTTGACTACACTCATAATCGATGTTTGAATATTGTAATCAGTGATAACTAATAATCATCGCACCTTCTAATGAATATGGGAGAACTTGTATTGAATTCTTTGATTAATGTGTATCAATTAATCATTTACGATATCTTTGGATGGTTAATTAGTTGAGCGCACCATACTTAACCAATTATGAAGTCGATAATTATGCCTTAATCGATTGGGCAAATCTGAGACTCATGATATCTTCTTAGTGGATTATCTCTTAATCATTGTTAGTATTCCATAGTCAAGCATCTTTGCATACAGTGTTCTATTGGAACTAATCATTATTCATCCTTCCACTATATATTAGTAGTGTTACCCAATGATCTTATCTCCGTTGCGGTCCGTTTTCACAGTATTCGCGTCACTCCCTCTATATGCAATTGTCCTCATAGCTGACAATCATTTAGTTTCTCCATTAAATTCCCCCACGATGGAATAATTAATGATATCATTTGAATAGTGATCACATATCAGCATACGCTATTTGTTGACATAAACTTAGTTGTCATTGGTAAAGTAATTAGTAAACATCAATCACACCGGAACACCGGTACCCATAATTGTGAATTGGTAGACTAAGCAAGAAAGTAGTGTACTTTAACCGGTCACGCTTATACCGGTTCAGGTTTTTTCAACCGGTCTTGACACACGCACAGGGAATGGATGACTAACCGGATACAAGCTCTTCACCGGTTAAATGCATGATAATCTGAACCGGATTATGCAAAGCATTTTTCAGTTAAACTGGAGTTAGCTTTTTCAGTGGAATTGAAGATAGCTTTATTTTATCTGCAAGCGTTTCGAGGTAAACTTAGGACCAGTTTGCAAGCATTTTAGTCAAGGGTGTTGCATGCATGATTTATGGGAGAGTTTACAGCTTGGCGGAACTATGAGATGTATTTTTAATAAGATAATTTTTTATAAATACAGGTCAAAAGACATCAAAGATGTGTTGTTCAATATGAAGAGCAAAGAGTGAAGGAGAGTAGCAGAGCAGAATATTTTGAGAGGAAACACAGTCGCACAAGGTGAAAGGGACAGAAAGATTCAATAGCCAAGCAGAGGAAAAGGTGAATAGATATGATCTGAATCGATAGAGATAGTGTCATCATAAGATCATTGCTTTAAGTTGTGAAGCATAATAAAAATCCCTCAATCAAGGTGAACTCTTACAGGTTCTTTGTATAAATCCCTTTACCAGGTAACATCTTTATTGGTGTTCTAAGTCCTCTTACAAGGCGACTCCTAACAAGGTCAAGATCCTAACAAGTCTTTTATCAAATCCCTTAACCGGGTAGCACTCTTACCAGTGCTTTGTAAGCCTCTAACAGGGCACCTTTATTACTGCAGTAGTGGAGTTTGTGGATTTTGTCCCACCGTGGTTTTTTCCTTCTAACCGAGTGTTTCCATGTACAAATGCTATGTTGACCTGTGCATTTAATTTCTGTTTATGGTTGTTATAGAATATCTGTATTAACAAGAATATCTGTTTGCTTAAAAGAGACATAAAAATTGAATTTACTGATTCACCCCCCCTCTTAGTAACCGATTAGGAATAACAATTGGTATCAGAGCCTAGGTTCTCAGATATAGAAAGCTTAACCGCTTGAGAAAAGATCATGGAGGGTTACAGGTATCAAAAGTAGCTTGAGGAAGCCAATGACATGATAGCCTCTCTTGAGAATAGACTGAGGTCTCTTGCAAAGAGGAAAGAGTTGGCTCTGCAACTGAGGGAGAGTCATGAAACCATTGAGGAACTCTCTGGGCAGAGTGGATCTGATGAAGCAAACGAGGAGGTCTCTGATCTCATGGAGAAAAATCAAAATCTGACCGATCAAATCTTAAATCTAAAAAGAGAGCAAGAAAGTCATGCTCTGAGGATGACTAAACTCATCGAAGCCAAAAGAAAAGCTGATGATGAGAAGACTAGTGCCAAAGAAGCACAGTTAACTACTGAAAGAGCAAGAAATATGGTTGAAGATGCACCATGACAGAGTGATGCTCTCATATTGCAACTGAATGCAGACATGCAAGGCACAGATCAGGAGAATGCAATCATGCATGAGCATTTACATGACAAAGATGCAACCTGCAAAAAGATGGCTGCTGAATTGGATCAATTAAAGGAACAGCTGAAAACTCTTGAAGAGAGGAATGACAAACTTAGAAGGTACAATGAGAGTTCTGAGAAGCTTGATGAGCAACTGAGGGCTCAAAGAAAGCACAAGGATCCCACAGGATTTGGGTACATCGGTCAAAGCAACAATGAAACCGGTGAGTCCTCTGGAGACAAGCAAGGCAAGAAGGAAAAGAAGAAACCTACAGAAGACAAAGGTAAAAAGACCTTCACACCCTCTTGCAAACATTGTGGCAAATCGGGCCATAAAACAAATGATTGCAGAAATGCACTGGTGAAACCATTTACTTCTAACAGCTACTGCAACAACTGTTACAAGTATGGTTACAGGACCTTTGAATGCAGGTCACACTCCAACAATGTGTCCAGTGGAAGTAGGGGAAGCTTCAAGGGTTACTGCTATGCTTGCAACAAATTTGGACACAAAGCATAAGAATGCACGTCGAGAACAGGGAAGTAAAGAAAACTTGGTCTGTAAAGGGGACAAAGAGTTCCGTTGAGGAGAAATCTGAAGTAAGGTCATCATCTATTGATGGTGATATCTCTTCAGCAAATTAAGCCTAAGGGCTTAAGGGGAACAAGTAGCCAGCCTATTGTTCTCGGAGGAACTGGTGAGTTGTGATCTCACTCAGTCAAGAAGTGGAACTGGGAAGGAGTCACCGGTCTAACATGTGAACCGGACAGGTAAGAGTTGCTGATGTAGCAAGGTGGATATTGCAATCGAGGATATGTAAATAGGTAACGAGTCTGTGAACCGGTTGTCGAAAGAAAGGTTAGATAAGGGTAATTAATACAGTAATCGTTAAAAAATGTTACCGGTTGCTAATTACCATTACGACCTAAGTCTATAAAAGGGAGAGCCGATTACTCATTTCACTTTACATTGCGATTTGTGATTATTGTTTTCATAAGCTTGAGTAATCTTTTCTTGCTGTGATTTACGTTCTTTGCTTAGTAAATTCCATAAATTTTATCAAGAACTTTTTGCACAAGCCGATCAAGTAAAATGACATCTTGATCTTCTGTGGTGAGCCTCACAAGTGCAAATCAACTGGATAGACCAGTTTATGACATCATGGCAGTTCAAGACGGAGAGAATGATATGGCGAGAGCTCTATCATCAGTCCCTGTAGGTGTATTGCTGACTGAGAGTGTAATGACATTCACACACAGAAAACAGGAGAAACTAGGGGAAACATTCATCCAAAGTGAATACCTCTCACTGTGTGAAGAACGGGAAGCTTCAATGAAAATATGCGAACCTTGAATCATCGGGTTTGATCAACGGAGTAAAATATCCAACCGTGTTTCAACTGGATTGGATTAGATTAGTTTTGAGCAGGGTTCACGAACCAGGGATGTGGCTTGCGAAAGGTGCAGTTAACGTATATCAGTCGAGTAACCTGAATAGCATATCGGGAGGTGCGATACATGTGGCGCAAAGGATTATGCACAATAATGTGAGATACAACATATGTGCTATGCTGAGGAGCCAAATTTTTGAAAACCTAAAGAAGCTCAGCTTGGTCAAGAAGAAGTTTCTAAAGTATGGGACATTGCTGGTATGTTTGTTCTTCTATTACCAAAACTTCTTTCCAGGCATAAGCAAGGTAACATGGCAAGAAAATAAACCGGTAATGGTTCAAATAGGTGAGATAGCAAATAACTTGGGGAACTGGTTTAATAAGGTCATGATAGATTATTTTGAAGCCTTTCAGCTAGGAATGCACAACAGGGAAAGAATTCCCTCTACCATTGTTGAAGAATACAAGGAAGAGATGTGTTTTCTGGTGAGCACCGATCATTGTATTATCTAGGCTGTGGAGCCAAGGTCCGAGTATGCACCGGAGCTCGGTTATGAGATTACTTCTAAGATTGCAAAGCCATATGTTGATGCACTACAAGAAAGCAACTTAGATCTCTCATCATATCGGTTTGGCACCTATGAAGAGATTCAATCCAATTTGAAGAAAACGACATCGGCTAAGGAACCTAAGAAGGTGTATGTGAAAAGAACACCCACTCCTAGGAAGAAGAAGCCAGTGGATGAAGAACCCGAGGATCAAAGAAAGAAGACTCACCAAGCATCTAGTGCACAAGGTGAGGAAATGGAAGAAACAGAAACTGAAGAAACCACTACTCTTCATAGAAAGAGAAAGACCGGGAAACCGATAAAAGAGGATACACCTAGAGGAAGGAAACCAACCATAGATGAAGTGGTTGAAGGAATAAAGGAGACAGGTGGATTGGGTGGAGTCAAAAGAAGATATGAGCTTGGTGATGAGGTAGATAACAAAAAGCTGGAAGAAGCTGTAGTTTTCGTCCTTCACAAGTTCAACTTAACACCTATTGTACTTCCCAAAATAATACCTAAAGATCTAGGAGGAATAATTGAAGGTAGATGGAAATCTTCCTCAGATAAGGAAAGAGAGTTCAGGATAAGGGCTCTGCTAGAAGTACAATATCACTTGAGCCTGGAAGAGGCAACCAATCAAGCTGACCTGTACAAACAAAGTTCCAATATAAGAAAGAGAATTGGTTAGGTCTTGATTGGTGAAGTGGATAAAGTACACGATGAAGGAGTTGCTACATGGATGACTGTTCTGAAGCAGCAACATCAAGCTAAAGCAGAATGCCAAAAGACCACAGAGTCACCAGTAATACGCACTGGAAAGGGAAAGGGCATACTGGGAGATGAGACTCCGATTAAAGAAAAGTCTGCAAGTGAACCGGTCATTGTGGATATCAATGGAGACACAGGTGGTTATCTTACTCCACCAACCCTACTTGCTTCCCCAGTTAAAGGGAAAGCTCGAAGTTTAACTTTAGATAATATAGTAGATGAAATTATGGATTTTGGTAAAGTGTCAAATGTTGCAAAATGGTTCAGTGTTTTAGGAGAGGAGGATAAGGAGAAAATACAGATTGCTCTATTAGAAACCTTTTTAGATTTCAACAGAAGTCCTAGGGAATATAGGCCTCACTTACCGCTTGAATTAAGTAAATGGCTAATGCCCAAATGGAGAACTGGTCTAGCCCAAAACAATAAGATGATAAGGGAACTTTGACACAAGTAAGACCAGGTCTCAATGAAGAGACAATTAAAATTCTGATGGAAGTAAAGTCACTCAATTTGGACACGAAGAATAGGGTTGCCAAGATCATTAATGGACAGGAAAAAGATGTGTACGAAGATTCTCTAGATTTTTGGCAAAAATATGACTTCAACACTCTTAAGTCTACTGGTCCACAGGACATCTCACAAGATGAACCTGAAAAGGAGATGGTTCCATCGGTACAGTTCACAGCCAATGAATAGGGAACAACTAGTGAGAAGGAAGTTATACCTGAACAATTCACAGCCAGTGAACAGGTTAATCTGCAAGAAGTTCCAACAGGTGAACAAGATACATCTGTGAGACCAAAAGAACAAGAACAAGGAGAGTCATCAACAAAGATCTATAGGAAAAGAAACAGATAAAGTAGAAGCTGTTTCAAATGATCAATAGGTTGCTGAAGAGAAACAAACAGAGCAACCTCCGAAAGAGCAAGTCCATTAAGGAGTACATCCAGAAGAAGAGGTACGTCCAGAGGAGACACAACAACAACAAATACCTCAACAACAGGAATTGCCTGTTATAGAAGAACATGAGTGTTGGCACCTGAAAATTCAGGCCCTCAATATGCAAAATATCAGGGAAGTATAATATTTATTTTAATTTTCATATTATTTCCCTATTTTAAAAAATTAAACAATTGAAAAGGCCTAAATAATTGTCATTATTCTATTTTCATATTTATGGGATAAGCTTTTAATGATTTTATTTCAATGGATTAAATGCATGTATATTTTTGAAATAAAAATAATTATAAAAGAATAATTAGGTTGTTGGGCAAAAGGGTGGCGATCGGGAGTTGAACATTCGACTTCTCAAGCCAACCCTTTTTCCTACCTACCTACCCTTCCCCCCTCTAACCAGTTAGTCTATGTGTTTTCTTCAAAGTAGTTGTTAAAGAAAATCATATTATCTCATTTCTTTTATCTTATGTGCTTTTTAAAGATTTTACATTATGACGAGATTTGGATTTTCACTAACATAATTCTTTTTAGGTTTTATTTTAATTTACCCTAAATTACTAAAGTGAAATATTATAATAGGGTAAATTATTTTGAAATATGTTATTTTATTTATTTAATTTAAAGCATTTAAATTTTGCTAAAGCTAAAACTATTTAATATTTTTGACATTGCAAATTTTGGTTTTCAAAATATTTAAATAAAATATTTTACTTTACCCTATGTAAATTATTTGGATTATCATTCTAGGGTAAGTTTTCCCTCTTTATTTTCTAGGGTGAATTAAAATGTTTATAGCTATTGTACCCTAAATTTTAGGAACATATTTATATGAGGCACATACTATTTGACATTTTGAAAAATGTTTTAAGAGGGAAATGTATTATGTTTGAAATCTGAAAATCAAAATTCAATTAAAATATAAAATTATATTATCTTTTCCTATTAATATATTGTTATGTATAAATGGATTTTAGGGTTGCCTTATTAATAGGATTTCTATACATTGCAGCAAATATTTTTATGTTATACCCCTGTGATGTTTTATTTTGAAATATTATTGACTTTTAAAATAAACTATTGGATGTTATTAAGCTTATATTCGACATAGGGATCATTATAGAAATTTGAAAGTGTTATTAAATTATATTGAGCCTTAGGTTAAAATTTTATTTTAAAGTTATCTGATTTTTGATTTGGTGTGCAGGAGATTTTGATAACCAAGCAAATTATCCAAAGAATTGACACAAATTTCATTATTTGTAAATACGGGAAATGTTTTATTCCCTCAAACCATTTATATGGTTAATTTGTTGTAATTTTCTAGGGTTAGTTGTAGGATTAGGTATTTGTGAAAAGCTGTGACTTTTCATGGGAAACTTTTGAAGTAGATATAAATGTTGAGTCATTTGAAATTGAAAAACAATAATACAATTTTGAGAAAAACTCTAGCGATTGCAATTTTGAACCATTATGTACAAAATTTCAAATGTCAAATGAGATAAGTTCTTTTCTGTTTATCTGAAGTTATATGTTATTTATTTTCAATTAGTTCTTCGGATACTCTGTGTATTAGAGTATTTCACTGTGTTATATTCCCCAAGTATCATAATTCAAAGTTAACATACATAGTTTGAATATCAATTGTAAGATCTGCGTAGCTTCTATTGTTCTTATCGGTCTCTTAATTTGAGTTAAATTCGATGAGATTAGCTGTATAGATTGATTTGAATTATAAATCAAGTGGAAGCTTGTGGAGTGATAGTCTTGCTTTATTAAAAGTAAGTTTTTAAAACTGTCTCCGATTGTACATAGGATTGAGAATTTCTAACTCTATAACCCGAATGTTCAGTACGCACTGATCTTATTATTGTTTAAAAATTGTCATTTGGTTCTTATTTTGTAGTTCGTAAATAATCTGATTACTTTTCTAAAGCATTTACAATTAGGGTTCTTAGTGATAATTTAGTTTAATTTAGATTTTACATATTAAAGTTATCAGAAGATTATATTGTTTTCCTCCAAGGATCATTTACCACTTTGGGAGGAACTTTGTTCATTTGTGCATATAGTTGTGCAACATAAAGAATTTGATAGTTTAAAGTGAATTTAGGCCTACTAGCCTTGGCTTGATTAAGCCAGAATTGCAGAGGTATCCGTGTGTACTTGTCAGTTGGCCAAAAGTGATTCATCGTTTTTCGGCACCAACAAGGAGAAGCCTGCAGAAGAATTGGCACAGGAAACAAGACAGAAAGAATTAGAAGATGTTCCAAGTACATCTTCATAAAACAGAAAGCTAACATTTGCAACAAATTTTGAATCAAAGAAAAGCAAAGTTAGTGAAACAGTTGTTGACATAAGCAAAATGTCAACAAGGTAGCTAAAGGAGCTCACTAAGAGAAAACACGATATGGTTTCCTCTAGTGTAAGCAATATCTTGTACAATTTTGTACCTGATACAGATATAAATGAAGATGAACTGGTAATTGATCAATTGTAATGTCCCCATTTTTCAGTCTCTTGAGATTAGCTTAGTTTGGCGACCCTTGCAAGCTAATCATGTGATCAGAGGGTGTCAGTTAGCAGAGCCAGTAGTTGGATTCCATTCTAAAAGTTCTGGTTGTCAAGTTTGCTCTACGTTTGGGATAGATTGGATGACTTACTATTTATAGTAAGTGCTATTTTGGGCGCCTGCACAGTGTCATCAGGTGTTGCAGGATCGTTTGTCAGGGATCTCCAGTTTGAGAGACTTACTATTTATAGTAAGTCTATTTTGGGCAGTTGGCTATTTCTGGCAGGGCAGTATGAGCTCGGGTATTGTTGTCAAAAGTTTGAAAGATTTTGTCAGTGAGACTCAGTGCATCACATTTATAATAAAAGTTATTAAATTAAGTTATGATAATTTAATAACTTTTGGACTTTAATGTTTTAATTTAATGTTGTGATGGTGAAGATTCTTTAACGAAAAGTGTCATGAAGAAGTTTTCATTAAAGTCTTTATATATGCCTTGGAGAAATCGAATTCTTCACCTTATGTCATTTTATGAAATTTGTGAAGTTGAAAAGTGGTTTGGAAGAGAAAATAAAAAAATGAGGAAGAAGGGTTTGGGTCGAATTCTTTGAAGAAACGAGCATTTCTCAAACATTATGCACTTTGAATTGGTTCTGGTTACCAATGAATTGTGCCGTTTTAAGAATGGTTTGAAGATTGCAAGCTGTAATTTATAAGAACCCTACAGCATTCTGCAAGGCTGTACGCAGCAAGCACACGTGTGGTTTCTTCACAGGAGATCGACTTCCTTTTGTACGCCTCTTCATTGGCATTGTTTTATCAGCATTATTGTATATTCCGGCATCTATAGGAAATCATCAGCAGCGTGAGGAATTGAATATGAAAGGTGCCAATTTGTAAATTCTGTTCCAAAATTTTATTATACAACTATGTTCTATTAAGGTGCTCAAACAGTCCATTAATTTACTGTTGCTTTAGTTTTTTTGGGTAGATAATCAATGTTCTATTTCCTTAGCAATTCAATAAACCTTTCAATGTTGCGGTTGAATTCTCAAGTGAATAAAATATAAGATTTTATTTATTCAAAAGAAGAAGGAAATTTTCCTGAATTATTCAAGGAAGTTTAAATTGCATCACAAGAGCCAGGCAGGCTCTTTACAGTGGTATGAGAGCATCTTTCCTGCCATCCTGTGGGGTATGAATTCTTTTATATTCTGATGTTATTTTAAAAGTGATTAGCACTCCCACTTTTCCTAGCAATGGACAAATACAGGAGGCCTAGTTCTGGGAGTTGCCATAATAGTATGGGAAAAAGAGAGGAAATAAATGTCTTAGTGGAAAGTATGGAAAGACTTAGGCTTCATCAGTAGAGATTGGCAGAGAGTTTGTCATATCCAGAGATAGTAAACAGGGCGGTGAGGTATATGGTTTTTGCCTTTAGAAGGCCGACATCGAGACTGTAGGGAAGAAAGCTTGAGTTTTCCCCGACAGGTGCCCATGATGCAGACTCTTCCGTGGAGGGAGTTGTTATTGGAGACTTTTATGTCAGCTATCGTAGTGTTGGTCCAATGCAGGAGGCAGCTGCTTCCTCATATGGGACCGATGCATGTATGGAGTCACCTGGCTGTGATGATGGTGATCTGGATGTTACAGCGGAGTTAGTAGATGGTGGTTCATGCTCCAACATTATTGGTGCATAGCCTGATGTTGAGTCATGTGTGCAGAGTCAGGTGTCAGCAGTTCAGGCTTTCGTAGGAGATGTGGATGTAGATTGTATAGACACATCTGATGATACATTTGAGGATGCTATTAGCCGCATTGGGGATGACATCCCCTGTGAGATGTTGGGTGATGACTCCGAGGAGATTTTGGGTGATTCCCAGGATCGATGTTTAACAGATCTTACCATTGATGTGGATGGTGATGACTGCGAGGAATGTATGAGCTTTGACAGCTCTGAGGCTTATGATAGCAGTCGCAGTGTGGAATCAGTACCGGAGACAGTGGTCTTTTCCTATAATGAGGATGTGAGCATGGAGCTATCTAGTGATGACACTCATGATGGGAGTGTTGCAGATGAGTTGCATGACATAGATTCATGCCACAGTGTAGTTGATTCACATGATGACATTGAGTCATGTATGCAGCCAGAGTTAGCTGAGGAGTCGCGGATAGACGATGTGGACACTAGCATCACAGATATCTCTGATGTTGAGAGTGAGGATGATGGGTGTTGCAATGTTTCAGGCTTTTTATATTAGACTTTGGGTGTGGACTCAGCGTTGTCATATGGTGGTGGTGGGTTCCAGGATTCATGGTTACAGGGACTCACGGATGAGGATGGGGAAGCAAGTGAGTGGCAAGAGTTTGTTACAGCTAGGGCTTCCACTTTTAGAGATTGGGTTACTTCTTCAATGACTCATGAGGATGGTTCGTCCTGCAGCGAGTCATGCTTGATTTATTAGACCCTGGGGGAGTACTCTGAGTTGTTAGTGAATGAGGATGGATCCCAGGATCTGGATTGTCAGGTGGTTGCAGAAGATGAGGTAGCTGGAGATTGTGTTGAGTCAGATTCAACAGCAGCTTCCTCCGGGATAGATGAGGACGAGTCCGATGTCTGTACTCAGTTTGTAGATGTGTACTCAGATGAAAGTACATAGAGATACGGTAATCTTGAGGGGAGTTTGTTGGATCCAGCTTCCTTCCATAGTGTGGACAATGCAGTTGAGATTGTACATAGGAGGCCCATTGTACAAACTCCTCATGTGACTAGTTAGTTGAGAGTTGGTGAGAGAGATATTACTTCTACTCTCGAGCATTTTGACGTCGCTCGTCAGCTGTTGGCTGTTTATGATTGGGGTACTCCTATGATGGATGAGCAGAGTGGTGGTTACCTTTCCTTGACAGAGATTCATTCTTTGCGTGAGGCTGTCAAGATTTTGAGACAGGATTATTTATAGTTGGTTGCTGACCGAGATCACCTAGTTGAGTGGGGAAGTAAGACATACGAGGCACTGATGGACAGAGAGAAGGAGGTGAGTGAGCTTACTTAGGAGCTCACAGTGACTTCTGAGGCTTTAGAGGGCACTCAGCGAGCTCTTCAGGAGTCCCAGTTTCAGTTAGACGAGGTAATCGTGGAGTTGGAGCATATTCGGTCCACGCCAGCCCTAGACCCAATTCGGTTGCACATTGAGGTGGTTGGTGGTGAGTTGGCTTCTACAGTTGGGGATGTACGAAATGATGATGTGGCAGACACATCTATTTAGGATATGGGTGCACTAGGTACAGGCGAGGTAAATGTATCAATGGAATCAAGCTCTCATGTTGATTTGCTTCCTTTTGCTGGAAGTGAATCTATTTCTTCATCTCATATAGCTAATAGCATGGGTCAGTTGGCAGTGCCACATTTTCAGAGGGATCAACTGTGGGTTGCAGGGGAGCAAGTTGACGCTACCACGTATAATTTCTACTGTACCGAGTCATTCATGGAGTATTTACTTGAGAGTGTAGATGTGCGCGAGGATTCATACAAAGTGTCTGAGGGTACTCTCATCCGTGGCTCTTGTGCTATTCAGAGGTTGGTAGGGAAGATTGTGGAGACTCTATCTACTATGCTTCCCCATAGGGAATTCGAGGTTGGGTTTGCAGAGAGAGTTACTTAGGATCCTACCCAGCCTGCGGTTATGTGGAGTCAGAGATTGGAGCCACTCATGATTCCCAGTTGGGTAATGATGAGCCATTGAAAGAGATTGGGGCTTTCTACTAGCATTATAGGGTGGGGTATGCTCATCATTTTTCTTTTGACCCACAGAGAGAAGATTTGATCTCACGTAGGTGTAGACCGGCTCCAGTTTCTTACCATCCATTATGGGATGGATTAGCACCATCTTTTGTAGATGGAATTGGTAGTTGCAAGTTAGACTACTTGTAGTATCTACACACCCAGGACAGTTTATCCGAGGTTAGAGTTGGTAACAGTGATTCAGGTACTTTTGGTCAATGTCTTCTTCTCAGTGCAGTTGGGTGTGAGTGTCAGACAGGGACTCGAGTTTTGATAGAGTTGATGTTTCAGTTGGGTTGAGTTCCATTGGGTTGTTTTCTGCATCGGCATCTACAGTTGGTCTTCATATGATGTTTTCAGTGATGTCAGTTATTTGGGTGTTGAGTGCAGTTTCTCAGATGCTGATGTTGGTACTATTGATGTTGTTGATTTCTTCACGAGAGTATGAAGTTGATCACGACATTACTCTTGACCATCCTTGGGATCCGGGTGGACTGTGTTGTTGCCTTTTTTTCCTGATTGCTTGAAGACAAGCAATCTTGGGAAGGGAGGACTGTAATGTCTCCGTTTTTCAGTCTCTGGAGATTAGCTTAGTTTGGCGAACCTCACAAGCTAATCAGGTCATCAGAGGAGGTCAGTTAACAGAGCCAGTAGTTGGATTCCATTTTGGAAGTTCTGGTTGTCAGGTTTGCTCTTCATTTGGGACAGATTAGATGACTTACTATTTATAGTAAGTGGTATTTTGGGCGCCTGCACAGTGTCATCAGGTGTTGAAGGATCGTTTGTCAGGGATCTCCAATTTGAGAGACTTACTATTTATAGTAGGTCTATTTTGGGCAGTTGGCTATTTTTGGCAGGGCAGTATGAGCTCGGGTACTGTTGTCAGAAGTTTGAAGGATTTTGTCAGTAAGACTCAGTGCATCACATTTATAATAAAAGTTATTAAATTAAGTTATGATAATTTAATAACTTTTGGACTTTAATGTTTTAATTTAATGTTCTGATGGTGAAGACTCTTTAATGAAAAATGTGAAGAAGTTTTCATTAAAGTCTTTATATATGCCTTGGAGAAATCGAATTCTTCACCTTATGTCATTTTATGAAATTTGTGAAGTTGAAAAGTGGTTTGGAAGAAGAAATTGAAAATGATGAACAAGGGTTTGGGTCAAATTGTTTGAAGAAACGAGCATTTCTCAAAGATTATGCACTTTGAATTGGTTCTGGTTACTAATGAATTGTGTCGTTTGAATTAAGAATGGTTTGAAGATTGCAGACTGTAATTTATAAGAACCGTACAACATTTTGCAAGGCCATACGGACCTCAGCTTGGCCGTACGTAGCAAGCACACGTGTGGTGTCTTCATAGGAGATCGGCTTCCTTTTGGATGCGTCTTCATTGGCATTGTTTTATCAGCATTATTGTATATTGCAACATCTATAGGAAATCATCAGCAACGTGACAAATTGAATATGAAAGGTGCCAGTTCGTAAATTCTATTGCAGAATTTTATTATACAGCCGTGTTCAATTAAGGTGCTCAAACAATCCATTAATTTACTGTTGCTTTAGTTTGTTTTTGGTAGATAATCAAGGTTCTATTTCCTTAGCAATTCAATAAACCTTTCAATGTTGCGTTTGAATTCTCAAGTGAATAAAATATAAGATTTTATTTATTCAAAAGAACAAGGAAATTATCTAGAATTATTCAAGGAAGTTTAAATTGCATGACAAGAGCCAGGTAGGCTCTTTACAGTGGTATCAGGGCATGTTTCTTGTCATCTTGTGGGGTATGAATTCATTTATATTCTGATGTTATTTTAAAAGTGATTAGCACTCCCACTTTTCCTAGGTATGGACAAATACGGGAGGCCCAGTGATGGGAGTCGCCGTAACAGTGTGGGAAAAAGAGAGGAAATAAATGCCTTAGTGGAAAGTATGGAAAGACTTAGGCTTCATCAACAGAGATTGGGGGAGAGTTTGTCGGATCTAGAGACAGCAGATAGGGCAGCGAGGTATATGGTTTCTGCCTTTAGAAGGCCGACATCGAGACTGCAAGGAAGAAAGTTTGAGTTTTCCCCGACAGGTGCCCATGATGTAGATGTATCTATATTTAGTACGGCACCTGCTAGTCCTATCCGCTGTGCTGATGATGGATTTACTTCATAGGGACATGTGGAAGTATCAGTACTATTGGTTGACAGTAGCGTTGAGCATCAACAGGTTGAGGCTCCCAGAGTATTCTCTATAGTTAGTTCAGACGCAGTTGATGATGTAGTTATCACTGAGTGTTCAGACTCTTTCGTGGAGGGAGTTGTTATTGAAGACTTTTATGTCAGCTATCGTAGTGTTAGTCCAGTGCAGGAGGAAGTTGCTTCCTCATATGGGACCAATGCATGTATGGAGTCACCTAGCTGTGATGATGGTGATCTGGGTGTTACAGCGGAGTCAGTAGATGGTGGTTCATGCTCCAACATTATTGGAGCACAGCTTGACGTTGAGTCATGTGTGCAGAGTCAGGTGTCAGCAGTTCAGGCTCTAGTAGGAGATGTGGATGCAGATAGTATAGACACATCTAATGATACATTTGAGGATGCTATGAGCTGCATTGGGGATGACATCCCCTGTGAGATGTTGGGTGATGAATCCAAGGAGATTTTGGGTGATTCCTAGGATCGATGTTTACAAGATCTTACTATTGATGTGGACGGTGATGACTGCGAGGAGTATGAGCTCTGATAGCTCTGAGGTTAATGATAGCAGTCATAGTGTGGAATTAGTACAGGAGACAGTGGTCTTTTCCTGTATTGAGGATGTGAGCATGGAGCTATCTAGTGATGAGACTCATGATGGGAGTGTTGCAGATGAGTTTGGTGACACAGATTCATGCCATAGTGTAGTTGATTCACATGATGACATTGAGTCATGTATGCAGCCAGAGTTAGCTGAGTCGCGGATAGACGATGTGGACACTAGCATCACAAATATCTCTGATGTTGAGAGTGAGGATGATGAGTGTTGCAATGTTTCTGGCTTTTTATATCAGACTCTAGGTGTGGACTCAACGTTGGTATATGATGGTGGTGGGTTCCAAGATTCTTGGTTACAGGGACTCACGAATGAGGATGGGGAAGCATGTGGGTGGCAAGAGTTTGTTACAGCTAGGGCTTCCACTTTTAGAGATGGGGTTACTTCTTCGGTGACTCATGAGGATGGTTCGTCTTGCAGCGAGTCATGCTTGATTTATCAGACCTCGGGGGAGGACTCTGAGTTGTTAGTGAATGAGGATGGATCCTAGGATCTGGATTGTCAAGTGGTTGCAGAAGATGAGATAGCTGGAGATTGTGTTGAGTCGGATTCAGCAGCAGCTTCCTTGGGGATAGAGGAGGACGAGTTCGATGTCTGTACTTAGTTTGTAGATGTGTACTCGGATGAAAGTACACAGAGATATGGTGATCTTGTAATGACCCTTACAAGTAGGATCACTAAAAACACTGATATGGTACTATAGAATTTCGTCAAACAGTTGGCAAGCAATCAAACTAAACTGCTGAAAGTAAATAACTGATTGTAGAAATTGTTGAGCAACGAATCCACACAACTCAATGATGCAAAAACAGTGCCAATATGTATATATTCCTTCAATGAAAAAAATAGACTTCCTTACAAACAATTACACATATTTTCAATAAGTTGGTACTAGAAATTTTCTACAAAAGATGCAATGCAAAGAGTCTTTATTGATTGGACTGATCATAAATGTCTTGACACATACAATAGACTCTAATTCAGATTTGCAATGTTTCATATGGCTGTGTACAAAACAGTGACTGAATTTATGCAATGACTGAATATTCAAACTCTCATTAAGGCACCCATACATCCATCAAATATTACAATCAAATGTAGAAGAACCTGGAATAATGCAGATGATGATGACTGAATGTTGATGAAGCAATGACCAAACTGCAACCCCAAAACTGTCCTTGATGCAGGTCCGTACTCTGTCCAGGAGCAGGCCATACAGTACGACACTGTATTAAAAAAAATATTAATTTTTATGGCTGCTGAAAATGACCGGTACTGAATCGCCCAGGCACTAGCAATGCAATAAAGTTGGTAGCATGGGGTTTGGACCAGGAATGATGGACTTATGACCTCAAATGTGCTTCCAGGCAGACTTGCGAAAATCACCAGTTTGGTATCAGATTTGCAAATGAATGTTGTCCAACTTATTGTCAACTCTCCAAGATGAAAATGGTGCAATTCTTCTCACCAAAAATAACTCCAAAAATGTCAAATCTCAAACAAAGTCTGAATACTCAATGAAGCTCAGCATGAAATGGTTGAGTACCACTTCTAATGTGCAACCCTTCAGAAGTTATCTCACCTCCTCAGTTATGCAAACCCTTCAGAAGTTATCTCACCTCCTCAGTTATGCAAACCCTTAGGAGACTACGTTCCCAAAGATCAATTGAAAATCTGCAGACCTAGATGGTGCCACAAATGCTCATAGAGAAAATGTAGTAGAATCATCAAATCAAGTGTGTCCAAATGAGAGGCCAAGCCCTCTATTTATTCACTTTTCTAAGAAGTTACTAAGAACTTCTGGAAACATCCATTATAAATCCCATTATAATGCACTTTTATAATAAAATAACTTTATAAAATAAAAAGTGCAATCTCAACTTACAATTATAACATGTAGGCCCCAAAATACACATTATAATAAAAATAGGCTCAAAAACATCTCTCCAAGAGCAAATACAACCAACCAATCTCCAAATAATCAACAAGATGACTCTCTCACCAAAATCATCTGCCTACGAGAGTCCATGATAGGCAAATCTACTGAAAATATCATGTCGCTAGAAAGGGGACATGACAGATCTTGAGGGGAGTTTGTTGGATGCAGCTTCCTTCCATAGTGTGGACAGTGCAGTTGAGATTGTAAATAGGAGGCCCGTTGTACAGAGTCCTCATGTGACTAGCCAGTTGAGAGCTGGTGAGAGAGATATTACTTCTACTCTCGAGCATTTTGAGGGTTGATCGGGACATTAGTCTTGACCATCCTTGGGATCTGGGTGGATTGTGTTGTTGCCTTTTTTTCCTGATTGCTTGAGGATAAGCAATCTTGGGAAGGGAGGACTGTAATGTCCTAGTTTTTCAATTTCTTGAGATTAGGTTAGTTTGGCGACCCTCGCAAGCTAATCAAGTGATCAGAGGGGGTCATTTAGTAGACCCAGTAGTTGGATCTCATTCTGGAGGTTCTGGTTGTCAGGTTTGCTCTTCATTTGGGATAGATTGGATGACTTACTATTTATAGTAAGTGGTATTTTTGGCGCTAGCACAGTGTCATCAAGTGTTGCAGGATCGTTTGTTAGGGATCTCCAATTTGAGAGACTTACTATTTATAGTAAGTCTATTTTGGGCAGTTGGCTATTTCTGGCAGGGCAGTATGAGCTCGGGTACTGTTGTCAGAAGTTTGAAGGATTTTGTCAGTAAGACTTAGTGCATTGCATTTATAATAAAGGTTATTAAATTAAGTTATGATAATTTAATAACATTTGAACTTTAATGTTGTGATGGTGAAGACTCTTTAATGAAAAGTGTCATGAAGAAGTTTTCATTAAAGTCTTTATATATGCCTTGGAGAAATTGAATTCTTCACCTTATGTCATTTTATGAAATTTGTGAAGTTATAAAGTGGTCTGGAAGAAGAAATTGAAAATGAGGAACAAGGGTTTGGGTCAAATTCTTTGAAGAAACGAGCATTTCTAAAAGATTATGCACTTTGAATTGGTTTTGGTTACCAATGAATTGTGTCGTTTGAATTAAGAATGGTTTGAATATTGTAGGCTGTAATTTATAAGAACCGCACAGCATTCTACAAGGCCGTACGAACCTTAGCTTGGCCGTATGCAGCAAGTACACATGTGGTGTCTTCACAGGAGATCGACTTCCTTTTGGATGCCTCTTCATTGGCATTGTTTTATTAGCATTATTGTATATTGCGGTATCTATAGGAAATCATCAACAGCGTGAGGAATTGAATATGAAAGGTGTCAGTTTGTAAATTCTGTTTCAGAATTTTATTATACAGCCGTGTTCAATTAAGGTACTCAAACAGTCCATTCATTTACTGTTGCTTTAGTTTGTTTTTGGTAGATAATCAAGGTTCTATTTCCTTAGCAATTCAATAAACCTTTGAATGTTGCAGTTAAATTCTCAAGTGAATAAAATATAAGATTTTATTTATTCAAAAGAACAAGGAAATTATCTAGAATTATTCAAGGAAGTTTAAATTGCATCACAAGAGCCAAGCAGGCTCTTTACATCAATTGGAGGTACTAGCGCAAGCTATTGGGGAAGATGTGACTCACCTAGAAACTATTGCAATTAATCACTATGAGAAGAAAAGAATAGATATTTTTCGCAAACAAGTTGAAGAACTCAAAGCTACTATATCTATAAGAACCGGAGAGCTGCAGAAACAGATAAAGGAAGCTGGAAGGTTGATTACAAGGATTTCTAACTTTGAAGACTTTGTAAAGGATATAACTGAGAGAACCAATAGGACAACATAAGAGATAAAGATTTTAACATCAAGATTTGATGCTAAAAGCTCTTCTACAACTGAGTAAAGCCGAGATCTGACAAGTCTTTCTCTCACTTTGAGAAAGGCATTAGAAGAAAATACAAAAAGAATCCAAGATCTTGTTGGATTTCAGTTTTTCATTGCACCAACTTTTGATCTAATGCAGACAACAACTGATATAGACAAACTTTTGACGGAACCTGATTATAAGACAGTGGAAGACATGGAAAATCTCATTGTCTCACTGCTATCTGCAAAGAAAACTTTGGATCATATAACAAGAATTTGGAAACCTTTTCGAGAATTTGCAAAGAAGATCTACAAAGACATCTTCAATAAGTTACAGTTGTAAAATGTAAAAATGTAAAGAGTAACAACCCTTTGTCCTTTGGAGGCAAAAAGGGTTAGATGGAAGTGCAAAAGAATAAAGAAGATGGAAATTAAGAGATAGTGTGTTAGATATATGCTACAGGTAGACAAGCAAATCAATAGGGCAAATCTACAGCAAGGGAAGTCTACAGGTGATGTATTGATAAGTTTTGCAGCCAATGCCTGGGGAAGATTGTTGACATAAACTTAGTTGTCATTGGTAAAGTAATTGGCAAACATCAATCCCACCAGAACACCGGTACTCATAATTGTGAACCGGTAGACTAAGCAAGAAAGCAGTGTACTTTAACCGGTCACGCTTATACCGGTCTAAGTTTTTCCAACTGGTCTTGACACACGCACATGGAACAAATGACTAACCGGATACAAGCTCTTCATCAGTTAAATGCATGATAATCTGAACCAAATTATGCGGAGCATTTTTCAGTTAAACTGGAGTTAGCTTTTTTAGTGGAACATAAATTAGCTTTATTTTATCTGCGAGTGTTTCAAGGTAAACTCAGAATCAGTTTGCAAGCTTTTTAGTCAAGGGTGTTGCATGCATGATTTATGGGAGAGTTTACAACTTGGCGGAACTATGAGATTTTTTTTTAATATAAGATAATTTCTTATAAATAGAGGTCAAAAAACATGAAAGATGTGTTGTTCAATATCAAGAGCATAGAGCGAAGGAGAGCAGGAGAGCGGAATCTTCTGAGAGGAAACATAGTCACACAAGGTGAAAGGGAGAGAAAGATTCAACAGCCAAGAAGAGAAAAGGGTGAACAGGTATAATCTGAATCGACAGACCATAGTGTCATCATAAGATCATTGCTTTAAGTTGTAAAGCATAATTAAAATCCCTCAATTAGGGTGACCCCTTACAGGTTCTTTGTATAAATCCCTTTACCAGGTAACATCTTTATTGGTGTTCTAAGTCTTCTGACAAGGCGACTCCTAACAGGGTCAAGATCCTAACAGGTCTTTTATCAAATCCATTAACCGAGTAGCACTCTTACCAGTGCTTTGTAAGCCTCTAACAAGGCAGCTTTATTATTGCAGTAGTGGAGTTTGTGGGTTCTGTCCCACCGTGGTTTTTTCCTTCTAACCGAGGGTTTCCATGTACAAATGTTGTGTTGACCTATGCATTTAATTTTTGTTTATGGTTATTATAGTATTCTTTTAATTTCTATATTAACAAGAATATATGTTTTCTTAAAAGAGATAGAAATTGAATTTACTGATTCACCCCCCCTCTCAGTAACCGGTTAGGAATGACACTATCCATACGCGGTCTGTTCTCTTTTAGACTTCCTTTTCTCGTCCCCCCTTGATGATTGATCCCAAACTCCTTATGTATCATGACTTACAAAATAATTGCATCTTGAAGGTCATTCCGTTTCGAACCGTTGCTGCCTAATTAATCTTTAACCACTGATCATTATTTTATCATTAGTTGTACCATTTGACAACTTCTAATGATCTGCATGCTTCCTCTTAAGCTCAAGCTTTTGGTATTGTTGCCTTCCACGATCCGTATATAAACACTATTTATGATAATTTCGTTTATCATTATTGTTCGATGGTAACAATATAACTAATATCAATTCCACCTTTTATTAGCCACTCGATATACACATCATAAGTCATTGACTTTTTATTATTATGTTGTTCAGTAATGCTTTAGCGTTATCACTTCCTTCTATCAATGATGTAGCAATTTTAATATTATTGAATCCTCTAAACGATTGTTGTCACTATCAAACCTTTAGTCGACATACGTGAGGATTAGTGGACATAAGTGTGAATGCATATTTAATTTATTATTAATATTATTTTTATTCATTTATTAATAATAATATTATTAATATGGAGATTATAATATATATATATATATATATATATATATATATCTTATAGTATCAATATTAATATTATATATATTATTATTCACTTATTATTATTTTCATTTATTAATAATATTACAATAAAAATTTAAGATTATATATTCAATTTTAACATATTGTATCTATATATATATATTCATTAAAATATTATTATAATTATTTTATCTTATTTATCTATTTATCTTTATTGCCATGATCAGGGGGTTAAAGGAGGGACATGGTAGTCCTTCTGTAATGAGCTTGCCTGGCTCTTTCTATAGATACTATATAGTTCTGAAATTTGCTAGCACTTATTTTGTTGAATTTGCCAATGAATGATTTTTAAATAAACTTTTCCAAAATTAAATGATTTAAATCACAATAAATTCTAACTTCAACAACTTCTCTTGAAATAATCAAACTTATAAATTTATTAACACATAACACCTGTCAACGAATATAAATGCGAAGTATGCACCTTTATTTGAATTATATGGCAAGCCAGGTTGTCACGCAGCCACTGAAGGAATTACACAGGTCATCAAAGACAAAACGCAGCACCCTGAATTCTAACACAATACCTCAAGAGAATCACGCAGCCCATAAATATAAATGCAGCCACTAATGGAAGGAGTCAGTTTGAAATAGACTCCACGCAGCCACTGGGAGAAGTCATGTGACTTCCTACAGTCCTCACGCAACACCAAAAGGAAAAACGTGGCTCCTTGAAACAACAGGCCACCTTCTGAAAATTATTCGCAGCCTTAATAAATTTGGAGGCAGCACATGTAGTGTAATATGCAGCCCCTTGGGAGATATCACAACCTCCTTTGCACAACAATTGTATCCAGATGAAGAAAAATCGAACCCATCTATAGTAGTAATTGAATTCAATTTAAACTTGCACCAAATTGATATACATCAGCATCAATTTGCAGCCATGAATTATTAGAATTTCTTCCACAGAATTAAATGCACAATTCACCACCACAAGAATGATTCAAAGTGCAACAGAGAGGAATCAGTCCTCAAACCCTTGTTGAAAGCTCTCAACAAAAAACTTCATAAAAATAATGTCTTCAAGAATGAATGAAATGAAATCTCAATCCCCTTTTATAATATTCAAATTCATTTGTCTTCATCTCCTTTAATTTACTTTCATTTCATTTCTCATAAAGCAACTTTATGTTATAATTTAAAGATGACATATAATAAAGTCACTTTATTAATTTAAACTCCCCCAATGCTCCAAAAATGCCCTTTTCATTAATATAATGATATTCTGACACATAGGGTCCCTGTTTTATGTGCTCAAGATTTAAAACTTCTCAACCCGGTTCCAACGAGCTATAACACCAAGGTGTCCAATATGCAATCCCAATAAAAATAGCAACCTTAGCCAATTTAATTAAATAATAATCATAATTCACCCATCTTGCGAAAATGACTGAAGAAGCATCAGAATCAAAATCTGACAGCACAGGCATGATCCTGATGAAGAAAGACGATGAATGAACCTAACGAGGTGACTTACGAAAAATAGACGCTCCCTCCAAGAATCTTGGAGTCCAAACTGGAAGCCGGAAATAAAATCCAAGAACATCATTCAACTCCTCTAACTCACCTGAGCTCATCGGAACCATCCCTTGACATACTATAAATAGTAAGTCCCACCAAACAGAGCCAAAACCCTCAACAAGGTCCTCTAATCACCAGTATTAGCCTACAAGGACCCGGTAATAGGCTAAATCCAATAACTCTGACACCCGCTCAGAAATGGGGACATTACACCTTCCCTCCCAAAATTGCTTGTCCTCGAGCAATGACCGTTTATACAAAACTTTTCTTGTAGAGCCAACATACAAGTATACACTTGGATGCAAGAAGACACGAGGTATGCATGGAGTATACATCTTAATGCATAAAAACATGAAGTAAACACATGAATGCATGAAGATATGAAGCATACACAAAGTAGACACATGAATGCCTAAAGGCACGAAGCATACATGATGCATACACATAATGCAAGGATTGTTACATTCTTTCTACTCACCAAACCCTATAATTCAATAGGTCCGAGTTAGGAATATTTATTTCATCACTATGCTCTTGACTAAAATCTTGCACATAGGGAACACAAGTTAGCATATATATATAATTCTAAAATGTGAGTATACTATTATCATTCTTAAAAAACGTTAAATAGTTATGACAATCAAATTTAGAAGTAATATTGACCCCTGTTATTTTATTGAGTTGTACAGATTGTATATTCATGGCTTGTAGAGAAACATTATTTGTATGAGATAGGTCATCTTAGAGTTGGACAAGGAACCCTCACTAAGGCCTAGGGTAGAACCTTGGCTCCTTGTCCAAAGGCTTCTCCCAAGGTAACTTCAATGGTTACTTTCCTTCCCTAACCATGCCTTCCTCTTAAGTGTTATCTTTTTGAATGGGACATGTCATCTTAGAGTTGGACAAGGAAACCTCACTAAGCCCTAGGGTAGAACCTTGGCCCCTTGTCTAAAGGCTTTTCCAGAGGTAAATTCAATGGTTACTTTCCTTCCCTAACGATGCCTTCCCCTAATGTTATCCTACACCATGAAGGAATGTGAGGCAGATGTAGGGGGGTCCCTTGGCTCAATTAGTCTAAGCCCAAGAGTGGATCGCATCCCTCTTGCCTTAGCAATCAGCCCTACTGTCTTACTTACTCTCCTCCCTCCAACTATGATGGGGCGAATTTATTATTAGATTTTTTTTTCTCTACAAAGGAATGTCAGGACATTGTAGTGGGGTCCCTTGGCTCAATTAGTCTAAGCCCAAGAGTGGAATGCATCCCTCTTGCCTTAGCGATCAGCCCTACCCTCTTACCTACTGAGTCTTCCCTCTAGCTATGATGAACTGTATTGATAATTTATTATTAGATTTGATTTTTTGTGATTAAGATAATACTTACAAAATCTGTCAACCCATATTGACATTAATCATTCATATATCTATTTTGTACTCATTGATTATCTTAATCATTAGATTCAATGATGCGTACCTATTCCTTGATTGTATACCTCATCTTTGTGATCAATTTTGGTTCCTATCTGTGGATCCCTATTTTATATTTACCTTGCAAGATGGCAGGATCATGCTTTGATACCATTGTAATGTCCCCGGTTAGGACTACTCTTAATTTGACCTCGAATTACCCAATAAGCATTTGGATCTTGTTTGAAATTGCACTTTACATGGTCTCTGCAATGTTCCTTATTAGGAAGTGGTGATGTTTCCAACCGTTAAATAAGATAACCTTTGATCTCTCCTTTATGTCATGTCCCCTTTCTAGAGACATGTGCTTTCAGGATGGATTTGCCTATTATTGACTCTCGTAGGCAAATGGTTTGGAGAGAGAGTCATTTTTGCGGATCAGATGGTCATATTTTGCTCTTGAAGAAGTGTTATGAGGTTATATTTTATTATTATGTGTTATCGGGGCCTACATGTTATAATTTTAAGTTGAGTTGCACTTTCTATTTTATAAAATTACTTTATTATAAAAAGTGCATTATAATGAGATTTTATAAAGGATGTTTCTAGAAGTTCTAGCAACTTCTTAGAAAAAGTGAATAAATAGAGGGCTGGGCCTCTCATTTGGACATGCTTGATTTGAGATTTCCTCTACTTCTTCATTGTGAAGCCATTTGTGGTCTTTTGGATCTGCAAATACTATTCGGTCTTTGGGAACGATAACTCCCTTGGATTGGCATAACTGAGGTAGTGAAATATCTACTGAAGGGTTGCATATTTGGAGTTGGTATTCAGCCATCTCATTGGAGATTATTGAGAATTCGTTGTAAGGGTTTGTTTTTGGTTGGAATAAGGGTTTCAGATTTGCTCTTGCATTGGTGAAGCGTTTGGCAAGGGTTTGAAGACAAAATTGGCTCATTTTCAGAATTGCCATATCAGGGTTTGGAACCAATAAATTGCTCATAACTTCCAATCCCCTTGGAGTTAATCTTTGTGCTTTGGTAGGGTTACTACCTAACCCTAGGCGCCCATATTCATTGCATTTGGGGGTCCCAAAACCCTAGCATTATTTTTCTATAGGGGCCGTACATGTACTGTCTGGTATGGCCAGTACATTGTTGCAGATTTGGCACAGTTTGGAGGGCAGTTTGGGGTGGATTTGGGTGTCTTCTTCATCAGCCTTCATCAGCAATTAAGGCAGCATTTCCAGGTTCTTTTACATTGTATTTGAGTGGATAATTGATGGTAAAAATTGTTGAAAAGATGCATCTGTATTCACTGCTGTAACAGTCATCAAAACTCAGTCCATATTTGCATTGCATCAATTGCTATTATCAGTTATGAATTACTGTTGTAATTTTTAGTCATCTATCATCTAATCTGTACAAGGACATTGCTACATAATTATAGCACTGCATTCTAATAAGGTTACAGTCAGTCACAAGTCTGAAAACAGTCATTGGAAATCATAAGTTTATGTGCACAGTTCAGTCCATGATAATCAGTTTTTTGTAATCAGATTGCATATGAGGGTTTATACATTGTCCTCAATCCATTTTAGTATTCCTATGCATTAGTACCACAGTCCTTATACGCTGAGAATAGAAAATCTGAAAGTTGTCTAATTCTGGAAATTGTTATTGACTCCTTCATTTTGAGAAATATATATCTACTTTGGCACTGTTTATGTCATTGTTTTAGTGTGGATTTGTTGCACAACAATTAGCCCTATTCGCAGTTCACATTTTAGCAGATCTATTCAGTTACATGCCAAGTGTTTGACAAAATTCCTAAGTTCGGTTTGAGGGTTTCAGTGGCCTTTATAGTAAGGGTCATTACAGTGGTATCAGAGCGGTGTTCTTGCCATCCTGTTGGGTAAGAAACCTATATGCATCCTTCAGCATTTGGGCATCACAGGTACTATACACGTAAAAGAGCAGCACTAGAGGGTGAACAGGAGTTCAGAGACACTCTTACCATGGGTGAGAGACAATCACAGAGTCCACCTAGAATTCCTGATGATGAGAGGGAATTCTTTCGGATTATGACTACTGGGCAGCAGGAGATAGCTCAGACACTTCGAGCTTTGCACACTACGATGGAGAGATTAGCTCTACCCAGAGCTCAGGAGCAAGGAAGAGGCACTCCGGATCATGATAATAGGAGTGTAGCAGGTTCACAGGGCGCTCCTAGACACAGGTCTTGGACAGCAGATAGACCTACTCGGCCTACTTTCCTTAGAGAGGAGGCCCAGGAGGCAGGAGAGGGAGATGTACAGGATGATTTTCAGGACGATCTCAGAGCTGCTACCGCAGAGTGGCAGGCACTACCAGCACATGTACGGGAGCTACTTAATTTTGATCGTTACTTGAATAAGAGGAGAGAGCACATGAGGAGTGCACAGCAGAACAGGAGACCTAGAAGTCATGACAGTGAGTTACAGCGAGCTGCTAGCAAGCTCACTTTACCTTCCTTTGATGGTAGTGGACAGATGACTGCACAGGCATGGATACATAAGCTAGATACCTTCTTGGCTTTGAGACCCATGTCGGAGATAGACGCCATCAGATACGCCACATTGCATTTGGAGGGCGCAGCTCATGACTGGTGGTCACATGGTATGGTGACTTTGCAGCATAACCAGGTGACTTCATATCAGGACTTCGTAGACAAATTGGTGGAGAGGTTTGACAGGAAGGATCCTGAGATATTCTTCTGTGATCTTGCACAACTGAGACAGACAGGTAGTTTGGAGATGTATATCAGCGAGTTTCAGCGGCTATCAGTTATGGTGCAGGATGTTTTAGAGAGGCGCTTGGTTATCTTATTCACTGAGGGATTGTCAGAACCCCTCAAGGGTTGGATCAAGGCATTTGATCCATCATCACTACAGGAGGCCATGAGGAAAGCTCGCAGTATGGAGCTTACAGCACCTTCTAGCAGGTTCACTTCCAGGAGTTCTTCTTTCAGAGATAATAAGAAGTTTGATAAGGGTAAGGGGAAGAAGGATGATACCAAGGGGAAATCCACTCCACCCTTGGATACTGAGGCACTTAATGACCTACGCAGGAAGAAGCTATGCTTCTATTGCAAAGGTCCATATGATAGGGATCATGACTGTCCTTTGAGGCCTAAGGGGAAGGCCAATAGAGTTATGTGGGCATATTACGAGGACTCAGAATCAGATAGCACTACACATGAGGATGAGCATAGTGACACAGAGCCTGAGGTAGAGGCAGTGGCTTCAGAGCCTAAGGGTGAGCCAGAGTTACACTTGCAGCAGGCACGCTTATCCAGTATTCAGCAAGAGGGGTCCTTTAGATTGCGTGGAGTTCTAGCAGGACAGAAGGTGATTACCCTAGTTGACACAGGTGCTACGCACAATTTTATTGATGCACGTTTGGTTGAGCGTCATGGCATTGTGACTGAGGAGTTTGAGGGACTCCGAGTTCAGGTTGCAGATGGTTACACTCTTAAGTGTAACAGGATGATCAGAGACATGCCTCTCCGCTTGAACAATTATGAGTTCAAGGCGGATTACCACGTGGTCAGTATGGGTGACCTAGATATTGTTTTGGGAATGACTTGGTTGCATTCATTGGGTGAGGTCACTTTCAGACTCAGGGACATGGAGATTAAGTTTGAGGCAGATGGTAGGCAGCATGTCTTGAGGGCTATCAGAAATAGTGATGTTAGAACTATTTCTTTCAGACGCATGGAGAGGCTGGTTAGACACGATGGCGTTGGATGGACAGCCATGTGTACTCTCATGCCTACACAGGAGGAGCATCTGATGACAGAGTATAACCCCGATATTCAGAGGTTGAGAGAGCGGTATGATAGGGTGTTCGGTGACATTCCACCTGGTGCACCACCCGATCGTGGTATTGAGCACATCATTGAGCTAGAGGAGGGTGCTAAACCCGTGATGATCACACCATACAGACATCCTAGGAGGCTCAAGGATGAGATAGAGAAAACCATCAAGGAGCTGCTTGAGATGGGGCACATTAGACCGAGTAAGTCTCCTTTTGCTTCTTCAGTAGTGTTGGTGAAGAAGGATGGTTCTCTACGCATGTGCATTGATTACAGGGCGCTGAACAAGAGGACGATTAAGAATAGATACCCTATTCCACGGATTGATGAGTTGATAGATGAGCTTCATGGGGCTTGCTACTTTAGCAAGATAGATTTGAGATCAGGATATCACCAAATCAGAGTCAGAGAGCAGGATATAGAGAAGACTGCATTCAGATGCCATTGTGGACACTTTGAGTTTGTGGTCATGCCATTTGGGTTGACCAATGAGCCAGCTACTTTCCAGTCTACAATGAATAAGGTCTTCCATCATCAGCTGAGGAGATTTGTATTGGTTTTCTTTGATGATATCTTGGTGTATAGTCAGACTTGGCAGGAGCATGTAGCACACTTGGAGATTGTGTTGAGTATATTGCAGACGGAGTCCTTGTATGCCAAGGAGTCCAAGTGTGATTTGGGTATGACAGAGCTCTTGTACTTGGGACAAATTATCAGTGCAGAGGGAGTGCGGATGGATCCTGATAAGATCCGCGCTATAGTAGAGTGGCCTATTCCAGAGAACCTGACACAGTTGAGAGGGTTCCTAGGCTTATGTGGCTTCTACCGCAGATTTGTGAGCGGTTATTCACGTCATGCAGCCCCTATGACAGATTTGCTGAGGAAGGGGGCATTTGTTTGGACACCAGAGGCACAGGCTTGTTTTGACAGGTTCAAGGACATTATGACTTCATGTCCGGTGTTAGCTTTGCTTGATTTCACGAAGCCATTTGAGCTTCAATGTGATGCATCCGGAGAGGGTATAGGTGCTGTGTTGATGCAGGACAAGCACCCTATTGCATATGAGAGCAGGAAACTCCGTGGACCGGAGAGATCTTTCAGTATCTACGACAAGGAGATGTTAGCCATCATGCATGCGTTGGCTAAATTTAGACAGTATCTAGTAGGTGGTAAGTTTTGCATTAAAACTGACCACAATAGCTTGAGACATTTCCTTAGTCAGAGAGATCTCAATGACAGGCAGCAGAAGTGGGTGAGTAAGCTACAGGCTTACGATTTTGACATATCATATGTGAGAGGGACTCAGAATGTGGTAGCAGATGCATTATCGCGTAGACCACATCTTAGCGCACTGATTGAGATTTCAGAGGATTGGAGGCATATGATAGTAGCAGAGGATGCTAGAGACCCATGGGCATCAGGCATAGTGGACGGGTCAGTCGTTGATACCCGGTATACATTGGTGGATGATTTGATCATCTACAAGAGCAGGATATTTTTAGTCCCAGGATCGAAGGTGAAACAGTCTATATTGAGAGCTCTTCATGATTCACCTACCGCTGGTCACCCTAGGTACTTTAAGACATATAGACAGGTGCGGGAGCGGTTCACTTGGAAAGGACTGAAGACAGATGTATTGCAGTATGTTCGCGAGTGCCCTGTTTGTCAGCAGAACAAACATGAGCACACCTTTCCAGCCGGGCTCCTACAACCACTTCCCATTCCGGATCAGAAGTGGGAGTGCATATCCATGGATTTCATTACGGGCCTGCCTAAGGCCCAAGGTCGGGATTGCATCGATGTAGTAGTGGATAGACTGACGAAATATGCACACTTCTTTCCCATCACTACTACTTATACAGCAGCACAGGTAGCTGAGGTCTTCTTCAGAGAGGTCTTCAGATTGCATGGGATACCTCGCAGTATAGTGAGTGACAGGGACGGCAGATTTTTGAGTCACTTTTGGCAGGAGGTATTCAGACTTTGTGGCACTGAGCTTACACCTAGCACCAGTTATCACCCGCAGACGGATGGACAGACAGAGATAGTCAATAAGTGGGTGGAGGGCTATTTGAGGAACTATGTGGCTGGTCAGCAGAAGGCATGGGTGAGATGGATATATTTGTGTGAGTATTGTTACAATACCACATATCACATGACGATTCAGATGTCACCTTTCAGAGCCTTATATGGGTATGATGCGCCTAGCTTTCTTGATTTGCTGATGTCAGATGTGCGAGTTCCACGTGCCGGTGATTTGCTTCAGGAGAGCAAGGACATCGTTGATGCTCTCAAGGATAACATGGCTAGGGCACAGAATCAGTATAAGCAGTATGCAGATCAGAGGCGGATTGAGAGGAGCTTTGAGGTTGGTGATATGGTTTACCTCATGCTTCAGCCATACAGACAGTCTACTCTTAAGAAGAGTGGATCGGAGAAGCTTAAGCCGAGATACTACGGGCCTTTTAGGATCATTAGGCATGTTGGTGAGTTGGCTTATGAGCTTGAGCTTCCAGCGGATAGTAGAGTGCACAATGTATTTCATGTGTCGCGCCTCAAGAAGGCGTTAGGACAACATGTTGTGCCTTCTACAGTATTACCTCCTTTGGATGACGAGGGGAAGTTGGTTTTGGTGCCGGAGTCTATCTTGGATAGCAGGGAGAAGCAGCTTCGCAGGAGAGTTATCAGAGAGTATTTGGTGAAGTGGAGAGATCTTCCTGTTGAGGATGCTACTTGGGAGTCTGAGGAGATTTTGCAGCATCCAGCTTTGAGATTGCTTGAGGACAAGCAATTTCTGGAGGGGCGGACTGTCATGTCCCCTTTCTAGAGACATGTGCTTTCAGGATGGATTTGCCTATTATCGACTCTCGTAGGCAAATGGTTTGGAGAGAGAGTCATTTTTGCGGATCAGATGGTCATATTTTGCTCTTGAAGAAGTGTTATGAGGTTATATTTTATTATTATGTGTTATCGGGGCCTACATGTTATAATTTTAAGTTGAGTTGCACTTTTTATTTTATAAAATTACTTTATTATAAAAAGTGCATTATAATGAGATTTTATAAAGGATGTTTCTAGAAGTTCTAGCAACTTCTTAGAAAAAGTGAATAAATAGAGGGTTGGGCCTCTCATTTGGACATGCTTGATTTGAGATTTCCTCTACTTCTTCATTGTGAAGCCATTTGTGGTCTTTTGGATCTGCAAATACTATTCGGTCTTTGGGAACGATAACTCCCTTGGATTGGCATAACTGAGGTAGTGAAATATCTACTGAAGGGTTGCATATTTGGAGTTGGTACTCAGCCATCTCATTGGAGCTCATTGAGATTTCGTTGTAAGGGTTTGTTTTTGGTTGGAATAAGGGTTTCAGATTTGCTCTTGCATTGGTGAAGCGTTTGGCAAGGGTTTGAAGACAAAATTGGCTCATTTTCAGAATTGCCATATCAGGGTTTGGAACCAATAAATTGCTCATAACTTCCAATCCCCTTGGAGTTAATTTTTGTGCTTTGGTAGGGTTACTACCTAACCCTAGGCGCCCATATTCATTGCATTTGGGGGTCCCAAAACCCCAGCATTATTTTTCTATAGGGGCCGTACATGTACTGTCTGGTACGGCCAGTACATTGTTGCAGATTTGGCACAGTTTGGAGGGCAGTTTGGGGCGGATTTGGGTGTCTTCTTCATCAGCCTTCATCAGCAATTAAGGCAGCATTTCCAGGTTCTTTTACATTGTATTTGAGTGGATAATTGATGGTAAAAATTGTTGAAAAGATGCATCTGTATTCACTGCTGTAACAGTCATCAAAACTCAGTCCATATTTGCATTGCATCAATTGCTATTATCAGTTATGAATTACTGTTGTAATTGTTAGTCATCTATCATCTAATCTGTACAAGGACATTGCTACATAATTATAGCACTGCATTCTAATAAGGTTACAGTCAGTCACAAGTCTGAAAACAGTCATTGGAAATCATAAGTTTATGTGCACAGTTCAGTCCATGATAATCAGTTTTTTTGTAATCAGATTGCAAATGAGGGTTTATACATTGTCCTCAATCCATTTTAGTATTCCTATGCATTAGTACCACAGTCCTTATACGCTGAGAATAGAAAATCTGAAAGTTGTCTAATTCTGGAAATTGTTATTGACTGCTTCATTTTGAGAAATATATATCTACTTTGGCACTGTTTATGTCATTGTTTTAGTGTGGATTTGTTGCACAACAATTAGCCCTATTCGCAGTTCACATTTTAGCAGATCTATTCAGTTACATGCCAAGTGTTTGACAAAATTCCTAAGTTCGGTTTGAGGGTTTCAGTGGCCTTTATAGTAAGGGTCATTACACTTTATTCCAAATAATATTTTCTGATCTCTTTTTCCTTATATCAAATGCTCCTAAATATCTATAGATAGTTGTAGAGTTATATCCTTGCACGACAATAAGGTTGATGTTTTTGATTCTTAACTATTAACTTTTGCAAGTATGGTGCTATCTCTGATTGATAGATAATTTCTTGTGACCCAATTGTGCCATTCAAGTGCGTGCTAAATCATGCAAATCCAAAATGGATAAAGAATAAATAAGTTATAATTTGATGTCTTGATTGACAGCTAATCGTCTCCCTCTTAGATCTTCTAGTTGGAGTGACAGGTCATGTTGAAAGAGACATGACTCATGCCTACTTATTATAATTCCTTGGCTAATCACAATCAACCCTTAACTAAACACAACCCTTCATGTTGACTCCACTCATAATCAGTGTTTGAATGTTGTAATTGGTGATAACTAATAATCATCGCACCTTCTAAGGAATATGGGAGAGCTTGTATTGAATTCTTTGATTAATGTGTATCAATTAATCATTTACGATATCTTAGGATGGTTAATTAGTTGAGCGCACAATACTTAACCAATTATGAAGTCAATAATTATGCCTTGATCGATTTGGCAAATCTGAGAATCATGACGTCTTCTTATCGGATTATCCCTTAATTGTTTCTGGTACGCCATAGTCGGTCATCTCTGCATACAGTGTTCTATTGGAACTAATCATTATTCATCCTTCCACTATCTATTAGTAGCGTTACCCAATGACCTTATCTCCCTTGCGGTCCGTTTCCACAGTATTCGCGTCACTCCCTCTATATGCGATCGCCCTCATAGCCGACAATCATTTAGTTTCTTCATTAAATTCCCCCATGATGCTATAATTGATGATATCATTTGAATAGTCATCAGATATCCGCAAACATTATCCATACGCAGTCTATTCTCTTTTAGACTTCCTTTTCTCGTCCCCTCTTGATGACTAATCCCACACTCCTTATGTATTGTGACTTACCGAATGGTTGCATCTTGAAGGTCATGCCTTTTCGAACCGTTGCTGCGTAATTAATCTTTAACCCCTTATCATTATTTTATCATTAGTCGCACCATCTCACAACCGCTAATGATCTCCATGCTTCCTCTTAAGCTCAAGCTTTTGATATTGTTGCCTTCCATGATGCGTATATAATCACTATTCATGATAATTTCGTTTATCATTATTGTTCGATGGTAACAATATAACTAATATCAATTCCACCTTTTATTAGCCACTCGATATACACATCATAAGTCGCTAACTTATTACTATTATGTCATTCAGCAATGCTTTAGCGTTATCACTTCCTTCTATCAATGATGTAGCAATTTTAGTATTATTGAAAACTCTAATCAATTGCTGTCACTATCACACCTTTGGTTGACATACGTGAGGATTAGTTGACATAAGTGTGATTGCATATTTAATTTATTATTAATATTATTTTTATTCATTTATTATATTGTTATATTCATTTATTTATAATAATATTATTAATAAGGAGATTATAATATATATGTATATATATATATATATATATATATATATGAATATTATAGTATCAAAATTAATATCATATAAATTATTATTCACTTATTATTATTTTAATTTATTAATAATATTATAATAATAATTTAAGATTATATATTCAATAATAATATATATTCATTAAAATATTATTATAATTATTTTACCTTATTTATCTATTTATCTTTATTGCCATGATCAGGGGGTTATTATTACGATAAAAGCTAGTTTCTATTATCGTCTTAATGGTTATCTATGTAGATATTATAAATCTCTTGTAAATATTAGAATGTTTCTAATATTTAGTTATCTGTACCTAGAATAGAATGTTTCTATTCTTTACAATCGTTTCCTAAAGAAACATTGTTTATTTTGTGTATATAAAGATCGTTTGATCTCTATTAATATATCAAGTATTTTACCAATTACCTGTCGTAATATGGTATCAGAGTGAATACTTTAATTTTTTTGAAAAATTTATAATTTCTTTCAGAAATTATTTGCATCAAATTTTTCAAAATTATTTACGAGTTAGTTTTTTGCAGAGATCTTATCAAAATTATTCTCTCAGCATCTGTCGTTTTTGAAAGAGAACTCCATTTTTCAGCAATTTTTTGAGTTATTTCGAACCTGTTAGTGTTTTCTTCGAAAACCCTAAATTTTTGTATCGGATCAAAAAAAAATTGCAGTCTTGGTAGTTTTTTGAGAGCTCAATTGGGTTGTTGTCCATTTTTTTGAGTGCCTCGATTTTCGAGCCAGCGAATCCAAAATCTAATAGCATATTCCTTCTCGGTTTTTCGAGCTCTCAACTAGGTTGTCCGTTTTTTTTGGGTGACTCGATTTTCGAGCTAGCGAATCCAAAATCTAACAGCATATTCCTTCTGGGTTTTTACTTGCATGTTACTTGCATGTGCTTTTTGTGAGTTGCATGTTCTTGCATGTGTTGTTTTACCACGCAAAGTCTCATGTTTTGCCGCATGAAGGTTTCTTTGAGGGATTTTAATAATTTTTCCTCAAAAATTATCTGGAGGGTTTTAATGATTTTTCCTCAAAAATTATCTGAACGGTTTTAATAATTTTTCTTCAAAAATTATCTCGAGGGTTTTAATATTTTTTCCTCAAAAGTTATTTGAAGGGTTTTAATAATTTTATTGTCAAAAATTATCTTGGGGGTGTTCTTCGATCCGTGTCTCAGATTCTGTGTTTGGTTTTGATTGATTTTTCACCTCAAAATTCATGTTCGGTTTTGGTCAATTTTTTGCCTCAAAAATCATTTCTAGTTTCTATAATATGCAAAGTTTGCGTCAGATGTTATTTTAGGGTTTTTACTGTTTTTTCCAAAAAAATGATGCTTTGTACTCTTCAAATCATAGTTTTTTTGCAGTCGATTTTGGGGCATCCTGCTCATCTGCAATAGTTTGGAGGGTTTGGCAGTTGTTCTCAGTGTGTCTCTGTCTACAGAGAAGGGCAGCTCAGTTATCCAACATCAGGTTGGATGTTTTTGTGATGATTTATGTTCAACGGTTTTGCAGATTCAGGGCGGGTCAGTGGAAAAGTCTGTGGCAAGCTCTACTCTCTTGTTGCAAACCATTTTGAAGAAGGGGACAATACATTTGCAGTATGTTCCTAGAGCGGATCAGACTATAGACATTCTCACCAATCCTCTTGGTCCAGACAAGTTTGTCAAATTCAGAGGACAGCTTGGTGTAGTAGATAGATTAACCATTAAGGGAGTGTATTACGATAAAAGCTAGCTTCTATTATCGTCTATTACGATAAAAGCTAGCTTCTATTATCGTCTTAATGGTTATCTATGTAGATATTGTAAATCTCTTGTAAATATTAGAATGTTTCTAATATTTAGTTATTTGTACCTAGAATAGAATGTTTCTATTCTTTACGATCGTTTCCAAATGAAACATCGTTTTTTCTTTGTGTATATATAGATCATTTGATCTCTGTTAATATATCAAGTATTTTACCAATTACTTGTTGTAATAGTTAAACGAGGGACGTAACATTGCCATTTGGCATTGATCAATGATTCAGTATCATACTATCAAATCATTTAGTTTTACAATTTTGTATATTTCTTTAATTTTTTTTGTATATATATATAAACACGTATCCAAACGTACCCAAACCCCAAAATTTTTTTGCATGTACCCACATACCAAATTCTTGTACTTGAACCGATAACTTAGACTTAAAGTATAACATTCATGGATTTTTGGAGATAAATAGCATTATTAAAGATGCTTGTTTATCTCAAATTCTTTTAACCAATATGATATATGCTTGAGGATTCCAAGTCAAAAGATCAATTTTCATAACCTATAAAATTCTATATGATTCTTTTGAAAAATGGTGAGTTCATAGTAAAGTTTTGAAGAGATTCTTTTTCTAGTGGAAATCCCTTCAAACTAGTTTGGTAGATAAACAAGAGAATGTAGGCGAATTCTCAATAATAAAAGGTAAAAAATAATATAATTTCTTATATAATGATTTTCTCCCTTGGTGAAAATTTTAGGGTGAAATCACTTACAAAAACCTTATAAGCATTTAATCTACAAAAATGATCTCTTAAGATTGACTGAAATATATATATGTGTGTGTGTGTATCTTTTGATAGTCATTTAGGAAGATATGATTGTTTGGATTTAAGCCAAGACCAATGGAAGCTAGCCCAAGATGCATCTATATAATAAACAAGAGCTTATTAGAGGAGACTAGTCTCTATCTAATCAAGCATTCTAAAGTATCCACAAATTGGGTAGGTTTGAGGAGCTTAGAAATGATAGGTAGCAATTGTTTATTTTCAAGCACTTGTCATATCAACCAATAAGCTTGATCATTGATGGAAGTTAAGAATCACTTCAACAATTATCATTAAAACTATGCGCACCCTTGAAATTATTGTGTTTGGTCAATGATTTCATCACATGAGCTTAAGCATGGAAAGTCTTAACATCACTAAAGGATAGAATAAGAAAGCTTTATAAAGCAATTTCATATGGAAAAAGGTTAAAAACACACAAATTAATAGAGATCTTTCATTCACTTGATATCATTCAAAGGTAAGGCTTAGACCATCTACAATTAGATCATTTATAATTATGGTGCTCAATTTTTATAGGGTCTTGTATGTATAGAATCCTTATAATAAATAAATACCCAAGGACAATGTTTATCTTACCTTAATGGTAAACAATTAAATGTGGGTTAATATGCATGTTCAAAGATCAATGACACTTGATTTCACAAAGAGTCATTAATGTTGGCATTGAATTGTCATTGATGTCAACTTTGTATATATGTTGCCCGGGTGTGATTGACTTAAGTGGTTGACCATGACTATGGCACTAATCATATACATGGTGATGATGTAAGCCAGAGCTTACAAGGCAGAAGTATAATGAATATGTAGACCCTAATGTGTGTATGCATCAAAACAATGGTTGTTAGTAAATGTTGATTAAGTGCATCATTTAAATTAATGCCATATTACTGTGTTATTTTACTATGGATCGAATAGGAGAGTAGATATACAATATCAAAGGAGAATTTATAAATTATATTGGAACATCATCATCGACATTTCTTATATGCAATCTCCCCCATCACAAGGATACAATATATGGAGATACAATATGGTATATGAATAAGAAAACATAAAATATATGGAGATATATATGTATTGTTAAGAAGACTTGGAAATGAGGATATATGAGGAGAATAGGAGTCAATGTAATGTCCCCGTTTTTAGACTTATGGGATTACCTTGGTTTGGTGACCCTCACAGGGTAATCAGGCGATCAGAGGGGGTCAGATGGTGAAGCCAGCGTTCGGATTCCTTTCTGGAGATTCTGATTATCAGGTTTGCTCTTCGTTCGGATCATTTTGGTCAACTTACTATTTTTAGTAAGTGATATTTTGGGTATGGCCAGGATTAGCAGGGTGTCTGCACGGAGCGTCAGATATCTTAGGATCGAGTTTCAGAGAATCTCCAGTTTGAGAGACCTACTATTTTTAGTAAGTCTATTTTTAGCAGTGGCTATTTCTAGCAAGGCAGTGCCTATTCCTAGTTGGGCAGTTGGACTTGGTGCTTTGTCAAAAGTTCGTTGATTGCAGTCAGACAGTTCAGTGGCTTATATTTTAAATGTGTTATTAAATTAAATTATTTTGATTTAATTTAATAACTTATGACTTTATAACTTAATGTTATAAAGTGAGATTATTTTTAAAGCCAATTAAGTGAAAATATTAAAAAGTGCTTTTTCCAAAAAAGCCTATATATTCTACTCGAAAAAGCACTTTACTCATCTTATGCAATCATTATTTTTCTTAGAATTTGGGAAGAAGACAAACCTGGCTAGGGTTTTGAGGACTGATTCCTCATCTCATGATTTGAGCCATTGCCTTTTAATGGTGAATTTCATAGTTGATTGTTTTTGAGATTACAATTCAATGCTGTTGTATATCGAAATTGTGAAAGTTTCAAATCTGAAGATTCGTGGTTTGTTGATGAAATTGTATTTATTAATGCAATGCTATGAAGTTCTGAATTATTATTTTTGGAGGCTGAAGTAGTTATTTTCTGATTTTCGAAAGTATTGGCAAGGGAAGGAATTAACGAAAATTGTAGATTGCTATGCAATCTTTCATGCTGAGGTCACAAATCAGTGGAAGACGCCCATTTGATGACGTGATTATATTCTAGAAGGCTGCGACAATATCAGAATTTTGGCACGTGCCTGGTAGAGGCTTGCGGCAGCAGTCTTCTTGGTTACGTGAGTGATCAAGCAGGGTCGATTTCACTTAGTTTGAACTCTGTGCATTCCTGGGCCACTCGTGTGTTTAGAGCCTTCGCGTGTGGTAAATTATCATGGTGGCTGTTCATTGCTGGATATTGTGACAGCAAATAAGGTGGCGGCATCATTATTGTGGAGACGTGACAGCCTGGAGAGCATTTTCGGTTACAGGTGCTCTAATAAATTTTGGAATAAATTATTAATGTAATTGTGTTCTGCAAATAAGGTTTCTATTGTTGATGGTTTAAGAAGAAACTACTTGTCTGCAAATTTGATATTACAATAATGGTGAATATATTTTCAGAATTGTTCTTGCATGAGCATTATGAAGATATAGTTGCAAATATTTCGAAGTTAATATTAAATATCCAGGAAGAGCCAATTCAGGTTCTTCACAGTCAATCAAGAGGTTATAAGATTATAATAAATATATTTATAGAAAACTAGGAGATATATATGTGGTAAATATATATACTATGGAGGAGGGTTTATATTATATATTAAGAGATATATGACATATATATATGAGGATCAGAATTTGATATGATATTTTATTTATGTAATACACAAGCTAATAATATATACTTAGCTAATTTCTTAACCACTTGCTAATACAACTAAGAGGATAGGGAGTTTGTGAAGGGAGTGGCAAAGTAATTTGGTCACATGTCGGGAGGGTCTCAATATGGGTAAAAACCTTAAGGGAGCCCACTTGAAGACTATTTTTGTGCCCTAGTCACAATAATTTTGTTATCCTTCTTAGGGTTAGTGATTAGGAGAGTAAAGAATTAGGGCTTAAGCATGTATTATGAATCAATGATTGTTCCTAAATCTGAAGCATAGTGATGCATGTTAATCCTTGGAAATCAACATTCTCCTAGTAGGAAACGTTACAAGGTTTCATTCCCAAGTGCAATCCAAACCCTACTTGAGAAAATTAGGGAAAATCTAGTAAAGTCCCAATAGGTGACATTACATCAACACGACCTTTGTCGCAATTTAAATTCAAAGTAATTAGGAGTTAACTCTTGGACATGGCACCTCTTGATCCATGGGTTGAAGATGTCTATATATTTGTAATTTAGATCCATAATAATAAATAGAATATATTTATGAAATTAGGTCCTAGGTACATTTTTAGTTTTTGACAAACATTCTAACATTAATATCGTGGTTTTATGTTTTTATGCTTCTAATGGAGTTCACACCAAGTAGATTGAGCTTTTAGAATTAGCTACATATCAACTAATAACAAGATTAGATTGTTTTGTTTATTAGATGTGTATAATGTGGTTATCATGTACTTAAGTTTGTGTATCTAAATAATTATGATTTTAAATTTTTGTATAGTTGAACCCAAAATGAACCCAAGCCCACATTTTGTTTGCCACATAGAGACACACAAACCCAAACTAGTAACTTAGGCAAGAACAAAACCACCCTAAAAGTTGTCACTTCAAGGATAGAACTTTGTTTACTTTTCTGATTTGATAGAATTGTTGGTTGTTTGCCAATTATGTTCTCTTGATCATTATGGGTAAAACCCTACAAATAATCATCCCTAAAATCTTATTTAAACTATTTTGCACATGCTTCAAGTGCATATACAAAAGAAATACAACATTTAAAGAGAGTAACGACCTTCAACTCATCTTGTTCCAAGGAAAGTAAATAATTTTTATTACAAAAGCTATATTTGATCAAATATTTTAATTGCTTTGAGAAAAATATAAGGCTAGAAAACACAACCAAGAAAATCTAGCAATTATGTAAAACCCACCAAAACATGTCAAAAAAAAAAACTTTAAATCTTCTATTAACAAATTTAATTATACATATAAGAGGGGTCATGAATAGAATCAATTAAAACATTTGTACATATATGCATGAGTACATTTAGATACCATACCTCTCCTTTGAAAATGTTAATCCATTTGTGTCATGAAGAAATGATATGTCTCCCACCATAAACACTACCTAAAAATTCATCTTCTAGTAGTCAATATATATCAAAAATATAAGTGTAATCATGACAATATTTGTAAGCATACACATAAAAGTGAAATAACTAAGTTAAAGCCTTCAATGCCATGACCACACTATGCTTTATGGTAATTTTAGTGATGCTCAAAATAATTCTTTGGACCCTATGTAGGTTATAGGCAAGACAAAATTCTACTAAATACTTCATAAAGACATTTGGAAAAGAGAATAGTATTAGAGCACAACAACATAGAGAATCATGTGAAAGGAAACCATAGAAAATTAAAAAATGATGCGAAGTTTTAATAGCATTAAGATTTAGAATTCATAGTTTTGAGGCTACCAGCATTTACATTTCATAAGAAACAAATCATTTGCCATTTTCATATAGTTATTGTCATTTTTGTTGTTCAGCTTGGAATCTTTTTCCCTAGCATTCATCTATTCCTATTTCATGGTTGTGAATCTTTTTCTCTAATCTTTGTAACAAACAAGCTACAATGCTGAAATCCAGCCTTGGCCACCAATTTTTTTCATTAGCTTTATTTTTCCCTTGAAACGTCTTCCTTTAAATGGCTGTTTGTATTTCTAGATAGATCATATTGTTTGACATTATACATTTTGAGTTTACTTTGTAGTTATGATGAGATCAATCTACTATGAAATTACTTCTAAATTCTAGGATCTTTTTTACCTACTATTTTTCTATTTTGACTCGAAGTACTTTCATTCACGTCAATATGGTTTCTTTCTTCCTAAACAGATTTATTGTTTTAGTATCCTTCATGCATGGTTGTCAACAAACACATTCCAAACAAGTCCAATCCAGCTCTTGCTCATGAGAACAACCAACGAGATTACATAAGTGGATATTGGTGCAAATATTTCAAGCCCACTAATTGTACATAGTTGTTTATAGTGAATTTTCCCTACACAGTTATCTATTGCAAATGGACAGGCTTAAATATTTATCCCTTTGAATGTGAGTTGTAAAATGATAACCAAAATCTGTCATTTTGTATTGTTCCATTTTATATTGTCTAGAAATATAATTAACAAATTAAAATTATGTTTTAATTTTTAAATATGATCATAAAAGTATTTAATTCATAAGTTCTTAAGTGACCTCTTTTATGTCAATGGAGAATTATAAAAGGGCCACTTTATTATTTCCTAGGCTAAAGCTAAAAATAAAAAATAAATGGAAATATGAAAGGAGAAGGAAGTTGAAAAGAAGAATCCAGAGAGTTTCTTAGAAGGGTTATAAAAGAGCAGTGAGAGGCTCATTTTTGGGATGCTGAGTCGATTAGTTTTGTCTATAGAAACCCTTGTGCTTCTCAAGTTTGGAATTCATTCCAGTTCAGACTTTGGAGAATGAAAACCCTCTCAGAAAGATCAATTTCAATGGAGAAACTATCCCCTATTCGGTATTTGGCGGAGTCATCCAGATTTTGTATTGGAGTTTAAAGATTGGTTACAAAATTGATGAAGTATTCCTTGAAGACCAATTTTAGAGATATTTGGCAATTTTCATAAATAAGCATACTTCCATGATTTTGAAAATATTGCATTTAATGATTTTTGTGGACCCCATGAATTTCTATGGGTTGTTTAATTCATGGTTTTAATTCATACTTCAAATTTAAAGTTTTCAGTGCCATTATTTTATGTCAAATATAATATTGGTTCCTTAACACACAAGGTTGAAATAATAAGTGATTAAGGAAAATCAAAGGATAAAGTTATGAGTTTATGCTGGGCGGCCAAGTTATTGAAATCATCCTCACAGGAATAAGGATGAATTCATCAGTCACCATTGCTTGATGATCTCAAAATAATCTTGGACACCGGACAAAGAAGATTTATTGTTCTTGTGTTGAGATCTTGAAGTCAAGGGTGTTAATATTTCACACTTTGAAAGGAAATATCAATCTATGGATGATCTTTCAAAACTAAGATTTAGGCCCTAACAAAAATATAGATAAATAAAGAATAGATAATACCCGGTTATGATGTAGAATCTCCTTGTTGATGCCTTCAAGCAGCTGTAATTCACTTTTAAGTCTGCTTCTATTTGTCCTCCAAATTCGCTCCTCAATTCTGCTATATTTCGCTCCTTAAGTCTGCTATATTACTCTCCTTAAGTCTGTTATAATTCGTTCCTTATGTCTTCTATGTTTCGCTCCTTAGGACTGCTACATAGTCTGCTATAATTGCCTCTTGAAGTCTGCTATGTTTCTCTCCATAGGACTTTTACATAGTCTGCTATAATTCGCTCTTGAAGTCCTCTATATTTCTTTCTTAGGTCTGTTTAACTCCCTCTAGATATTACTGTGACTTTAGGGCAAATTGAAATTGCTATGGATCAGATTTAAGAGGTCTGATTGACTTCTGCTGACTGCTGCTGTGATGTGAATTAGGCTTGCATGTTATGTTTTCGATGCTTGCCTTAATTCACATCATAACTCCTCATTTATATGTGTTAAAGGGGGGAACATCTTAATCATGCAAGGTAGCCGACTTGCATAAGCAAGTCGGCCTTCAATAAATGCTGTTTATTCCAGCACCAAGTCGTCCCTCCTTGCAGTTGTCATATTTAATATGCAAGTCGTCCCTTCTTGCCAAATAATCATTTAATATGCAAGTCGTCTCTTCTTGCCAAATAAACATTGTTTCTTTAGATTTTAATATAATAATATGCGATGTAATATTTATCATTTATCTTTGATCTTACCGAAAAGGCCACAAATACTAACAAAGGGAATATCAATAATATTACCAAACTTTATGGAGCCAATTCACCTTCCTTCCAAGACAGCACCTCCTCATTGTACATCATGGAGTCTCTTTATTGTGCACATAGGTTGGCTCTTTCCTTTTAATAATATCTGAAATTCCTGGGAGACTTTGTGGACACTAAGCAGGGTGATTAGATGCATAATACCACCCACTTGAGTTTCCTACAGGGATTGCTAAGCAATTGGTTGCTAGGTATCACAGAGGAAAAATCTAAAGGACGATTTTTTTGGTTACTAAGTTTTGGTAGCAAGGTTTTCTATACCAAACATTGGCTTTCTCTAGCCAAGTCGAGTTTCTATAAGGGATGATTCTAGGACATGTTTATAGGGTGTTCTAGCAAGTTAGATTGTATACCTAGCTGCTATCTTATTCGTGGTCAAACTCTCTAGTCCTTGATTGTCGCATGAACTTCACAATAACAAGTTGAAGCATTTTGCAATGGTGGAAGGTGATTGAAGAGTTTGGGATTCATTTTTGAGTCGATAAACACTTTTGGAATGTATTCATGCTAATGATGTCGAGTGGATTGTGAAGCTAGCTTTTGGTTTATGGAGCTAAATGTGTTCATAAAGATTCTCATGATTGTTAAGGATTTTATAATTGCAAATGTTCTTCAACCAGCTTATCAGATTTCGGTATAAATTACCTGAGTTTCTATATTTTTTGGATGCATGTTTGAAAACTGGGCAAGAAGACTTATACCCTGTCCTTGCACCTCGAGGAATCAATTCAGCTGATCAATTAAGTGAAAGTCAAGAAAGTTGGTTGTTGACAGTGCTAAAATAATGGACACAGTCATGAAATCTGGACCATTGGTGGAGTCAATTGCAGGCCTGTGCGTTGAAGATTAGTATGATCTACAAGCTGATAACAATTACAACTAGCTCGTCTTTGTCATGGTATCATGTGTTGGTATTCTTCATTGCATCATGGTCTCCATTTAATACAATATCTCATTTGTGTGGACTCGTCTTTCTGATTGTTGAATATCCATTGAGACGTGAATAGTTCTATTCCCATTCACTCCTTGAATGTTCTCGAGGAAGGCTCTTACTGCTTAGTGCCAGTAAATTGTAACGCTAAGCATTAATGTTCTATCAATTATTTTCTAATATTCAAATCTGATAAAACATCATTGCTTCTGTGTAAAGACCTGCAAACTAAAAAATATTAAACAACACTAAAACATTGTAATAATCAGAGTTAAGGGGATATTGGAAGAGCGAAAAGGGGATCTTTACAGTAGTATCAGAGCCAAAGTTCCTGCCAGCCTATTTGGTTACCCAAGAATTTTGATACAAGCATGGCATCGAAGGACATGAAGTGGTTGTTGAAAGTACTATATGAAGCAGGAAGCAAGCTCAGTACACAATATCAACCAGGGAATGTTGTCTTCAACACCCTTAATGAATCAGATGGATGTTTGTGCTTAGTGGGGCAGTCACCTCATTGCAAATAGCTCTTGTTCCAACAATGACTTCTCCAAGTCAACATAAGTGCCTAAGCCATTTACATGATGATATAAGAGTAATGGTTACTTCTTGTTGGAGCCAGATCACAAGGATTCTGGCATCTCAAGTTTCTTATGATGATGATACAATGAAGGAGGTATTACCTCTCATTGTGGATAGTTTTCAAGATCTTGATGACATCAGAAATATTCATTATTCAAGAGGGTTTGCTCTATTGAAAATATTTTCTAAAAGAAGATTGAGATCCCTTTTTCTAGATTTGCAATTGAATGATCTGATCTACAATCGTTTCATCATTTCTTAATCACAATCAGGAGAGAAAATGATAAAGAGGATACTGCAGCCATGAAGACTATTACGGTTCTGTATATAAATGAGGGTGATGCTATATCATGGCCCATCTTATCTATGCTATTGGCTGTTTGCAAACAACAATGGGCTACCTCTACTGCTGCTTATAAGTTGGTCGACAATGTATTCAAACAGTGTGGAAAAGTTGAAACCTTCCTTGTATAAAGAAGAGCAGATAGAAGAAAATGAATTCAATTCAGAAGTTGTAAATGAAGAGAATGTCTTGCCTTGTGATGAAGGTGTGACAGATTTCTAGGATGTCTCCTTAGATGTGCATGCATCTATACTTGCTGAAAATGAATGCAATGAAATTGTCAAAACAACAACATTGAATGCATATGTAGAGCCACCCAATGAAGTTGATGACACTAATACAAAATTACAAATGTTGGCATAGTGGAGATCATCAATGTGCTTTCTGATGCTGTCCTTGTAGAAAACAATAAAGATGATGGCCTCACATCAGCTAATGATGATAATTATTCTTTCATTTCAATGATACAGAATATTTTTCGTTTGACTTCAAAAATGAGCTTACGGAGAAAGAAGTTCATGGAATTCCTTTTGATCCTAATGCTGATCTTACTTCATCTCAGGAGCCATGCATTGAGAATGACGTTGAAGAAGCTAATTCTATTGAACTCAAATTTGATTTATGTTTGCTTGCAGCTGATCTAGAGAAAAGTCCTAGTGACCTTGATGATTTGGATTCTTAGCTTTCTATTGAAAAGAAAAGGGAAGAGATACAACAGATTTGTAACAGATATGGAGAGTCAGTTGAGAGAAATTCTGATTTCTTCATGCAACATAACACAGTTCATCATCTTTGAGTAAACATGATTGGAAAAGTCAATTGTTGGTAACTGCTGGAAATGAAGTGGAAATCTTATCTGGAGTGGATGACACACACATGCATGTAGAAAGTTTGACACAAAACACACCAAGTCAAAAAGAACTTAATGTTACCCTTGCTGATTTGCGAACAATGAAGAACACTGTGGGAGTAATCAAGATAGCCTTCTTAAATGAAATCCATAACAGGATATGGCAATCAAGGTTGCAGATGAGACATTAAATTCATACAAGAGAACAAAGGCTAAACTGGCAGTTGTTCAAAAAGCTTTACAAGAAGCAGAAAATCAGATTGTTGTAACAAATCATTTCAAGGAGCAAGAGAAGAAAGAAAGGACCGAGGAGATCAAGTTGGCGTTTAACACCTATGATATGGACTATTGTCCCAAAAGATTACTTAATAGAAGTTTGGACTGGCAGGAACAATGTTATGAGCGCTGAGTTATGAATAATCTTCACTTTGTTGATAATCCTTTGTTTCAGGTAGATGCTGATATGACTCGTGATAATCCACTCTTTGAGTTGCATGATGGAGTTGTTTCTAATTCTGGTAATGAAAATGGAATCAATCATAGGATTTGGGAAGATGGTGTATTTCACAGAAGAATAGTATTGAGACAGGATTCGACTTGTGGGCCAAATTTCAATGATACTACTGTTGTCCACTTCCCAATCAATTTACACGAGATTACAGTTCATGGCATGCAGATGAGTTGGATTCCTTCTTCTGATCAGCAGACAAATATTGTACGGTTGAGTTTGGTTGGTAGAGGAAATTACTCTTTAGCTATGTCTATATCCATATCTCATATGTTTCCTGAGGGATTACATATTGTGCCACTGCCCTTGTTTTTCAACATTGACTTTGATGGCAATAAGTTGTGATCAGATGGATTTTAAGCCATTGCTGGCTTTATGGCAGCTAATTGTGAGAGGATTTTCAGGTTTCATATTTTTGCCTCCACCACAATGAGCAATGATTTCTGCAAACACTCCATGGTATTAGTATACATGCCTTCAGATAACACTATGATGATTGCAATGTGATTGATGAGTTGAAGTAAGCGGAATTTCCCTTTTGACACCTTGAGGGAATATGTTAAAATTTATGGGCTATGGTCGAGTAGATTTCTTTTTCCATTGCTCAAGAATGAGTATTGCAATGATATAGACTTCACTGCGATAGCTTGGCAGTATGTGCTTCATGCTAACAAGGTCCACCCTTTTAGGTACTTCAGTTTAGATTTCAATGATGAGTACTACTACTTTTTGGGATTCTAGGAGAGGAAGGTGCAATTTGGGTATGTGAGATTGCTATAATTAGGGTGGTCCAACATCAATACAATGGCTCTTTTCTAAGACCAACTTGGAACCCTTATTGTAATGTCCCCATTTTTTGCAGGTCATTGATTTGATGGTGCCAAGTCATTATTGTGATCCTCGTGGTCTGGCGAGGTGTTTAGAGGGTCTTTGGTGTTAACTTACTATTTATAGTAAGTCAATGGATAGTTCCGATGAGCTCAGATGAGTTAGAGGAGTTGAATGATGCTCTCGGTTTTCATTTCTAGCTTCGGGTTTGGGCTCCAAGAATCTTGGAGAGAGTGTCTATTTTTAGTAAGTCACCCCGTCAAGTTCATTCATCATCTTTCATCATCTGGATCAATCCTGTGTAGACAGATTTCGATTCGAACGCTTCTTCAGTTGTTTTCGCAAGACGGGTGGTTTATTATTATTATTTAATTAAATTTGCTAAGGTTGCCATTTTTGTTGGTATTAAATGTTGGATACCTTAGTGTTATAGCTTGTTGGAACCAGGATGAAAAGTTTTAAATCTTGGGCACAAGAAACAGGGACCTTGCGTGTCATAATTTCATGATATTGGTGAAAAGGCCTTTTTTGGAGCCAAATGAATTAATAAACTATATTATTCAATTTGTGCCTAAGTATAAAAAGTGTTTTAAGTGAAAAGTGTGAGAGAAGACACTTTTGAATTATAAAAGCAATGCTTTGTGAAAGGAAAATCATCCATTGTTGAATTATGATTTTATTGAAGTTGTGAGAGAGTTTACTCGAGTAGGGTTTTGAGGACTGATTCCTCTTCTGGCAATTTGAGCCATTAAAGGTTGACGGTGAATTTTGCAGCTGTAGTTCTGATTCTGAATTTTAATCTAGTGTTGATGTATACTTGAATTCTAAGAAGTTTGTTCTATAGGCAAATCAATTTATTCATTCTGGGATTTGATTTGTCTTCTTGCTGAGGATTAGAATTGATTAGGGAAATCTGCAACGAATGCTATAGGTTGGGAGTTGAAAGACAAAGAATTCTATTCCAGAATTCCTAAGTGCAGCCGTACGGAATTAAAGACTTCATATTTTTCCAACCTGCCGTACACCATCAATTCAGGCATGCTGCATGAGTTTTTTTTCTTTGGTTGGATAGTCATGTGATGTTTATTGGGTGAAGGTGATAAATGTTTGGGAAGAAACGTGCATAGGAGGAGCTGTTTGAGATTGAAGGGGCTTGCGTCCATTTCCAGATTTCATTATTTGCAGCCGGGTTAAAAAATCAGACTTGTGATAATTCCGAGATTCCCATTTGTTACAGCCAGCCGTAAGTTTCATACACCTGCAGCTGGATTCATTTTAAAGTGTTAGGTTAATTTGTTAGTTGTAGTATGAAATCAGTTATAATAGTTGTTTTAATTCTGATATTTGTAAGCAATTCAGTGGTGTTATAATTTATGATATCATTCTAATAAATGATGAAAATCTGAAAGTGTTCATTGAATTTCAAAATTATTGTTCATATATTCTGAAAGTTATTTTAAGTGCAATTAAATTAGAGAGAGCCAGGTAGGCTCTTTACACTTATCATATGGAATTGCAGGTCAGCAGCCATTGGGTATGAGTTGGCTTATGATGACTTACCTGAGCTTAATACAATGCCACTTCCCAGCAAAGGTTGGCCTACTATCAAGATTCGTGTAGGTTAGCAAAGTGGTTAGGAGACCCAACCAAGGGTTGTGGAGCTTAGCAGAGACCTTTATAAGCTGTTTTAGACAGTTTCAGACAGTCTACTATTTTCTAGAGATTGACAGGAAGTTGACCACAACACATCAAGAGACCTCAAGTATCATTCTGGAGGCTTTGGTTGTCATTCCTATTTTTCAGGTATGATCCTTATTTTTTGCAAGGGGTTGGATAGTTCACCTATTATATTTAGACATCAACAAGATGGCATGGACATCAACAGTTTTCAGCTTGGAGTCCAAGTGATAGATTTATACATTAATTTGGAATAGATATAGTTATTGCCTTATGTTCAAATTTAAATAAAATAAAGTAATTTAATTACATCACTTTATAATATAATAAAGTGTTATTGAAGTCGCCCCCCCCCCATGGCATGCATCCCTACGAGTTATAAGGATCAAGTTGTTTTTAAAAACTGGGCATTTTATGAATGACGAATAAGACACTCAATAGGTCGAACTTTCTAGGAGAGAATTATTTTTAAATAAACTTTATTAAAATAAAAGAGAAAACCCTAATTTGGGTGGCTAGAGTTTGAGGCCAATAAAAAGACATTGCGGGGTTTCATTTCAGCATTGAAGTATTCATTTTTACATCTGAAAATTGTGTTTGAGCTTTGAGAAGACTTTGAGCAGTAGGTTGAAGCTTCTGGGAACGAAAACTCCCTGAAGATCCGAATGTTGGACAAAACCTCAGCTTTCCTAGAGGAGTAAATTCACTCGAAATTCATTATAGGACAGATTGACAGCGATATCAAGTATTGATTCAGTTTGCAGCAGTTAGAGGACTGGTTCTTGGGCAGATTTGTGAAGGTTCGAATCATATCTACCAGCCATACATTCCTCTACACCAGTTGTACCCTTTCCTAAGGCTATTTTCATTCTCCTCCAATAGTACACCTTGGTTTAGGTGTTGGGAATTGTGCAGCAATTTCCAGATCAGAATTATCAACAGATCATCAGTGAGGTTCATTCATATAACAAGGATTTATGATGGATCAGATTAATGCACATTGAGAGTTTGTCAGATGACAGGGTGATCTTGCCTTTAGGCCAAGAGTAGGATTTGGAGATTCCTTCATATTTGTTTTTAGTAATTATCAGCATTGCAAATAAAACCTATTAGTGCCACCTAGTCAATTGGACACCATTCTTATTGTGATTTTATCAATAAAAACCCCTTCTTGGAGTGAGCACTGGATTTCCTGGTATGCCTAATGCTGTTGCGGTGTTTAGTTCTTTCATTTGAATAAATGCATTGTTGTTTGAGATAAATCAGAGTTCTGCTCTTTTATATCAGTCATTTATTCTTTTGCATTTTTAGTGCAAAAATCATACCTATTTGCATGCTTTACCTGGCATAGTTCAAACAAACATTGGCATTGAAATTTGAAATAAAAATCATTGCAAACAAATCAAAAATATCTCCCAACAACAACAAACAAATCAGAAAAAAATGGTCAGATTTGGTTGGTGATCTTCCAATGGTATTAAAGCATTGCATGTATGGCAACTATTTGAGTAAATGTGTTAAGTGAAAGTACAAGTTGGGTGTAGTATCTAATAGAGATTCTTACAGTGGTATCAGAACATAATCCTGCCAGCCTGAGGGTATTGTGATTACTTCTATGCATCCAGTATAGTCACGGGAGAGTACAGGGACAATTGAACCTTTATATGGATACTCCAAGAGGTGCAATTATAGATGATATGCATGAGGGTAGTAGAAGTCCCCTATAAAGGGGGATACGGAATCAGCAAGATGATCCAGGTCGTGAGTTATTTAGAACTCTCGTCAATACACAACCATTGATTGCACATGCCTTAGGGTGGATAAGTGGGACCCTTGAAAATTTGGATTTAGATCGCCCTAGGGATGGGCATGACAAGAAAAGAAGATCAGTATCGCTCGTAGGGAGCCGCGGGAGTAGCAGAGCTCCATCTTCGTTGGACGGTGCATTTGATTATCATTTGTGTGGTAGGATACGCACCCGAACAGTTGACAAACCTATGCAGCCCCATTTCCCACCTCGAGATGAGCCACCAACAGTTGACCCACTTGAGAACATGGAGTTTCAAAATGTGGTTATGGTAGCTAGTGATAGGTGGGCACACCTCCCACAGCATATTATAGAAGCTTTTCCTCTTCGTCGGTATTATACACAGTGTAGAGACAGTATGAAGAACTATGATGATACGCGGCCTAGATAGTAACATAATGGTAACCTCAAGCAAGCTCACTTTATCTTCCTTTGATGGTTATGGGAAGATTAGTGCATGAGCCTGGGTGCACAAGCTTGACATCTACCCTTCACTTAAGTTGATGCCTAAAGACGAGGCTATACAATTTGTAGTATTATATTTAGAAAGTGTGGCTTACGATTGGTGGCATCATGGTTTTGTTAACCAAAACCATGGACTCATTCTATAAGGAGTTCATTGAGTGGTTGAGTGTAATGTATCGAAGGATGGAAGTCACCCAAGGGCAAATACCCGACGGCAATGTACTCGAGGGCAAGTACTCAACGACAAGATACCTAAGGGCAAGTGTCCGATGGCAATGTACCTAAGAGCAAGTACATGAGGGCAATGTACTTGAGGGAAAGTATCTGACAACAATGTACCCAAGGGAAAATACCCAACAACAATGTACTCGAGCGAAAATACCCGACGGTAATGTACTCGGATAATCCCTTCGACACTTTTGGCCCTCAATCGTCGGCACCCTTCGGCTCCTTTTAGCACTTAACCTTTGTATTCTATGGGAAGTTTTGTTCTTCAATACAAGCCATGAATATTGTGGATATACATAATGAATTGACATAGATCATACACCAATATTGATAAATAGACAGATCTTTGATTACACAAATTAGACAATGAAGTACAAGGTGAAATATCTGAAGCAATATCTCCAACGGAAGACTAGGGTGAGGAATGACTCCCACCAAAACTGCAAATACAAAATAGGGAGGGTATTGAACTTTTGAAACTACAAACAAAGACTCAATTCCAACTAGAATCGCAAATAAATAAGAAATATAAAACTCCACAATGATTTCCTACAATGCCAGCCACCTCCTTATAAAGGGCTCCAAGAAATATCTGGAAGGTTACAATGGGTCGACATGATCTTATTTATTATTTTATTATTTTGGCCCCTTTATTTAATAATTTAATTAATTAATTAAATAAGTCTTTATAATATAATTTAAATTTAAGGACCACTTAATTAATTATCTTAATTAAGACACCTTATACAAATTGGGGACATTACAGTCCTCCCGGCCCAAAGATTGCTTGCCCTCAAGCAATCCGCAAACCATTCGTCGTGTGACAAGCTTCGGGATCCCAAACCATGTATCGACACAAGTAGCCATATCCATTGAAATCTCCATGCCTCATCATGACCGTGTGTGCTCCCTCCTTAAACCCTTTGGATCCAACACTGTAAAAATCTTCAATAAACTTCCATTGCTCTACTTTGATATAAACAATGCCCTTCTCATAGTTGCCAAGAAAATCCTCATGATCCCTTGAACTGTCTTGGTCATCTTCAACAAGTGTCAGTCCCTGATGCCGACACTCATATGATGTCACACCATTCCTGATCTGCATCCCCAATGTGTTCTTTGCTTCAATCGATGGTAGGTCTTCCTCATTCAAAGGATCATTGGTAGAGTCCACATCTCCATAAAGTTGATCAGTGAATGTTGACTCGGCAAAATTTGTGGAAGCACCTTCTTCACCATTGTGGTTGCCTTGAAGATTTGGATGTTCTCCACTTGAACGAACAATTGTTGTTTCTTCCTTGTCCATATCTTCTAGTGGCTGAAGTGAAACTGTGATCATGTGTTCATCCTCTTTAGGGCTCATGGTGCCATGTAGCCTATTATCCTCATTGCCAATATTTTGTCTCAAATTGTTGTTGTAGTTTCTATTACTCTTGGAGGGGAATGGATCATACCTCATTCTCAAATCTATGTAGTCCTTGAGAAATATGTCCACTTGCCATCCACCATCAACCCAATCTTGTTTGAATTGCTTCAACAACTCAACCAAAGTGTGCCTATGCATTTCCTGCCGCTCGATCGTTGGAAGGAAGGTCAACATTGTCGGCCTTATAATGAACTGTTGTGAAGCTCCCTTCGTCATTAAATGTGTTAAGTGATTGAGCGTCTCCTCCATCTGCTAGTATCCTCTTGCGAGGGTCTTACTGAGTTGTTCTTGACTTCTTGTTAACTCCCTCACCAAAGTTGTTATATCCACAGGTGCATTTCCCATTCCATCACTGGGTTCCATAATTCTCCCAACAGGTTGGCAGGATCACCAGCTCTAATACTACTGTAATGTACCGAAGGATGGAAGTAACTTGATGGCAAGTCATCAGAGGGCAAATACCCAACGACAATGTACCCAAGAGAAAATACCTAACAGCAATGTACTTAAGAGCAAGTACCTAACAACAAGGTACTAGAGGGCAAGTACCTGAGGGCAAGTGTTCGACAGCAATGTACTCGAGGGCAAGTATCCGACAACAATGTACTAGAGGGCAAGTGTTCAGCAGCAATGTACTCGAGGGCAAGTATCCAACGACAATGTACCCGAGGGCAAATATCTGATGCCAATGTACCCGAGGGAAATTACTTGACGACAATGTACTTGAGGGAAAATACCCAACAAAAATGTACCTGAGGGAAAATCCCTTCGACACCTTTGGCCCTCAATCGTCGGCTCCCTTCAGCACTCGACACCCTTCGTCTCCCTTCAGCACTTACCCTTCATATTTTGTGGAAGTTCTATTCTTCGATACAACACATGAATATTGTGGATATACAAAATGAATCCATATAGATTGTACACCAATACTGATAAATAGATAGATCTTTGATTACGAAAATTTGACGATTAAGTACAAGGTGAAATATCTGAAGCAATATCTCCAACGACAGACTAGGGTGACGAATGACTCCCACCAAAACTACAAATATAGAATAGGGAGGGTCTTGCACCTCCGAAACTACAAACAAAGACTCAATTCTAATTGGAATCGCAAATAAACAAGAAATATAAAACTCCACGATGATTTCTTACGATGCCAGCCACCTCTTTATAAAGGGCTCCAAGAAGTATCTGGAAGGTTACAATGGGCTGACATCACCTTATTTATTATTTTATTATTTTTGCCCCTTTATTTAATAATTAAATTAATTAATTCATAAGTAGACCACTTAATTAATTACTTTAATTAAGACACCATAAAAATTGGGGGCATTACATTGATTGTCAGATATGATAATAAGGATGTTGAGTTGTAATACACTGATTTCGCATTGATGCAACAAATTGAACATGTTGAAACTTATACTAATGATTTTCAACATGTTATTACAGTTCTAGAGATGCCTAGTAGACGCGTGGTGATATTGTTCATTGAGAGCTTACATGAGAGGTTACGAGGTTTGGTCAAGGCTCTTAAGCCTAGGAATTTGCAGAGGGCTATTGAGACTACTTTAGACCGTGATACCTCACCACCACATACTTCCTTATTAGCAAGATAAGTCTTCCAGAAGCTCCAAGCCATTTCAGAGGTCTTCTACGCAACTGAAGAGTGTGGCACCTCCCACTAGGATGGATCAGAAGACACGTAATTAGTTGAGTATGAAGCTTTGCTTCTCGTGTAAGGAGCCTTACGAGCGTAGACATTGATGCCTTGGGAAAGGTAACATGCATCTCATTGACGTTCATCTAAAGGAGGAAGATAAGCATATACAGGATTAAGGTTCAGAGGGCAACAGTGTTGAGGGTGAGCAGGAGACTCTGCAAGTAGACAATGGTGCTGAACAATTTTATTGATGAGGGATGGGTCACTAGACATGGGTTGCACATAGGATTTTCCTAGTTTTAGTGTGACAATTCTAGATGGTTTCTCTGTGAGATGCACCAAGAAGGTAACATAGCTTAGCCTACAGATGGGGGATTACACCTTGATAGATGACTTCTATGTTGTAGGACTTGGGATACAATATTGTGCATCCAGTGGTTACAGTCTCTTAGTAGGTATGTGCAGGATTTCAGAAGGAAGGAGTTGGAGTTTGTAGCTAATGGTAAGAAGGTTGTGTTGAAGGCGCTTTCAAATGGTGGGCCTATGGTAATTTCAGCACGTAGGTTGGAGTCTTCATTCACCCATAATGGTGGCAGTAGCATAATATCTCCTATTGATGAGGATATAAGCCACCTAAGATCTGATTCTTTGTACGTTAACATAGATGACGTGGAAAAGACATAGGACATGTGCAATAAGTGGAGACAAAGAGAAATGAAGTCTAAGGCACTTTCTACCGAAGCAAAACAGAAATTGCAAGAAGTCAAAGATCGCCACAAATTTGTGGAGCAAACAAGACAGCAGAGGGAAACCTACTTTAGATCCATATTTTTTCCAAGGGAAGAATGTGTATAAGTTAAGCAGGTGAAGGAAGATCTCAAAGTCAAAGAGACAAAGGTGAAATCAGTCTTAACTTTCAGTTTGGGAACAACAGTAATATACTCCACCTTTCTCATAACATTGCCACTAATAGTTATGAAGAAAGTAATGATACCATTACTACTATTCACGAACTACAAGAGGCAAGTATGGTACATGATAATTTTGATGATGTCTCTTGTCTGAGGACTGATTTTATTGATATTGATACAGCTGATGTAGACCAGGACCAAGTTTTGAATAAATAATGGTTGGTAAGACCTAAGCAAGCTAATATTGTGGATCAACAAGTCAAGCTTCACCTTCAACATGATGACATTAACCATTCTTTTGATTTTGAGAGACATGAGTTGCCTAATTCAGATTTTCCAATTGAGGTAGTTGATAATTCTCATGATGGTGATAGTGATTCCATTGATTTCTCTCTTACTAGGCCAGCCACTCTAGAGTCGTCTTTGTTAACCAATGATGCCATACATACTACAATTTTGAGTTTGCCACCTATATCTTTTGATATGGCAGCAATATCCTTGTTGATAGGTAACTTCATAGTCTTCAACTCCTTATAGACCATGGTTCAAAAACTCGCACAGACTCGCGAGTCCAAAGGCGAGCCAAGTCGACTCGCCATGGACTCGCGAGGCGAGTCCAAGCAAGTTGACTCGCGAGTCGTTGCCTTGGACTCATGCGATTCTTTCATCGGGACTCGTGAGTCATTGATGTGGACTCGCATCGTCCGGTTAAAATGCCCAGCACATGCATAAATTTGTTTTTGTTTTTTTCATTTTTCCTCTCGTTTGCTATTTCTTCTTGCTCACAACAGGGTTTTAGGCTGTGGAGAGGTTGAAGAATCAACATCAAATCTGCAAACTACATCTAGGTAAGGAATTTTTCTACTTATTTATTTTTTTCCCTTCCATTAGAAATGAAGAAAATCTTTAAAAACAAGGGGAAATGCTAGCAAAAAAATTTATATTTGTCATATTGACTGATTTCCTTGCATTTTTATCTTGGTTTTTAATACTATTCTTATCAAACGATTCATTATCATTTTTTTGTTGTTTTTCCATGAAACCTTATTGATTTTTTTAAATTTTTTCATGTTGTAACACCCATGTGAAAAATGAAAGATGAGGCATGGAAGTACGGAATAAGAGGAAATAAAAAAGGATACGCGGCTTGCACAGAATGTAGCAAACAGATGATAGGTGGAGTGAATAGATTAAAATACCACCTTGCTAGAATATTTGGACAAGGTGTGGATGGCTGCCCCAATACAACTCCAGAGATTATTAGACACATGAAGGCCCTTCTTGCGAAATATGACTCGCATAAAGAAGAAAAAGGAAAAACAAAACAACAATGATGGCTGCAATGAATCCAAATGCATCCAGTTCAGCTCCCTTTCATTTCACAAGCACTCGCAAAAGGGAAGCCTCCTTTCATCATCAACTAAACTCATCTATTGCTGACAATGAGGATGAATTTACAGAGACTCAGAATCCTCCTTCATCAGACCCAAATTTTTTTATTCCACACAATGTTTTGGGAGCACAACCTTCACTTGAAGGTACACGATGGAATAAAGAAAAATATGAGAAAGCAATGATAGCAGAAGCAAATTTTTGGTACTACAACGATTTGCCTTTCAATGCGGCACGCAGCCCATATTTGGAAGGTTTGGTTATTGCATTTACAGTTGCAGGCAAGGGGTTTAAGGCCCCAAGAGCTTATGACCTCAATCGGCCATTGCTACAGAAATCAGTGGAAATTACACAGGTTCTAGTTGATGATCAAAAAAAAATTGGAAGAGAAAAGGATGCAGTATCTTATCTAATGGATGGACAGATGGGAGAAACGGGACTCTCCTCAACTTCTTGGTGGCTTCTAATCGTGCAATGGTATTCCTCAAGTCTATAAATGCCTCAAAGGAAATAAAAACTACTGACACTTTGTGTAATTTGTTAGTTGGGGTGATCCAGGAAGTTAGAGTTGAGAATGTTGCCCAAATTATCATGGACAACGCAACTACATATGTATCTACAAGTAGAAAGCTTATGGAGAATGTAATGAGCCCAACTAGCTCTCTTTTGCAAATAAGCTCTTTTCTCAAATTTAATTGCAATTCAATTTTGGAATTCAAAATATTTAAAAACTTTGCAATTTTCAACATGAAATAAATATCTGAACAACAGCTGCAAATTATATTCTATTCCAAAAAAACTTATTCAATTGCTGAGAATTGTTCATAAACATTACATACTCAAATTGAATGTGGCACCTTATATATATTTATCAGCACTCCAAAAGGATGAACGCAACCTTGCAATATAGATAATGAGTTATAACCCTTGATGTGTCTCTATCCTTGCATTTCCATATACAAACAACTTCCAAATCGCTGCTACACTTCCCAGAAATTAACGCAGCAGTCCTAGGTATTGAACGCAGCTCCCAAACGGCACAATCTTCAACCAGCGAACTCAAAGCACACCCAAACACCAAAGCCAAGTTGCAAAATAAGGCGAGCAATCATCCAATATTTGAAACGCAGCCACCAAGACTTAACACAGCTTCAAAAATTCAAAACGCAGCTCTTCATACAATCCACATTCCACTCCAAATAAGTACGGCAGTCATAACACTTGCAAGATAATTATCAATTCTCCATTTGATAGTCGAATCACAGTCCAGCTCAAGAAATCTTTGACTGAGCTTTCTCCATTGATGAAGACCAAGCTAATTCACTCACAAACATCAGCTTCTCTTGCACAGTTAATGCTGTTGAGAAGACAAAACAAATTGCTATACTTCAACAGCAATTTGCACTACCAATTTCAGACAATCTTCCACTATACTTCAGCAGTGGATAACAAATTCTTAGAATAGACCCTTATACTTCAGCAAGGGCACAAACTTCAGAACCTCAGAAAACCACAAAGGCAACAAAAGCAAATAAATATTCAAGCGTGCTTTTTCCAATGAAATGAGCTCATATTTATAATGCTTCGTTGATAAAAGTTTCTAAAAGAACTCAACTTCTAAAATTGAGAAAGTTTCCCAAAAGAACTCAGATCTTGAAACTTTCCAACACAACTTTACTTTAAATATGTAATACTTGGCTTAGGCATATAATAAATGGCCCCCTTCCAATGATGACTCAACCCTCAACTTAAGTGAAATTATAAAGTTAAATTATAACTTTATAATGAGCCATTTAATAATTTAATAATAATTTGGCCACTAAAAATATAATAACTCCCAAAATACTCATCATTTAAATATGTTGTTTGAAGTAGGAGTTATACCTATTATTTCTCCATGTGACCAAATGCACTTTCCAAAAATAGAAAGGGTCCATCTCAATCAACACCCAACTTACCACAAATAGTAAGTACACAAATATAAGCCCAAATGACATCCAATCTGAGCCAAACGAAGACCAACTTGTAGCTTACTGAATTGTGGAGAAGACAAGACCCTCCCACGCCAAGCCACTACCTCAAAAGACCCTCTATCCACAATAATTAGCCTACGAGGATCAAAATAATAGGCTAATCCTTGAAACACCGATGTTGGCAAAATTGGGGACATTACAATCCTCCCTCCCTAAGATTGCTTGTCCCCAAGCAATCCAGAGAAAAATGAACATCACAATCCACCTGGATCCCAAGGGTAGAACTCCGTACTATCCTTACTGTGTACAAACAACTCATGTAGCACCAACACCCAAATAATTGATATCCATGACATAATCATTTGATAATTGACTATAGGCGTTGATGTCGGTAACAACTCATCGAAACTCAGCCCAACTAAAATATCAACTCTGTCCACACGAGTACACACCAAACTGATACTCACACCCAACTGCACTCAGAAGATGACAATGACCAAATGTACCTGAATCACTACTACCAACTCTAACCTCTAATAAATTGTCCTGGGTGTGTGGATACTGCAAGCAGTCTAACTTGCAACTGTCGATCCCATCTGCACAAGATGGAGCTAACCCATCCCATAATGGATGGTATGAAACTAGAGCCAACCCACACCGATACGAAACCAAATGCTCTACCTGTGGGTCAAACGAAAAGTGATGAGAACTCCTCACAGTGTAATGCTGATAAAAACTCCCAATCTCTATCAAGGGATCATCAATATCAGTCTGGGAATCAGAAGATGGCTCCAATCTTTGACTCTGAACTACTGGTCGGGTAGGATCTTGAACAATCCTCTCAGCAAACCCAACCTCGAAATCCCTGTGGGGAAGCATGGTAGATAGAGTCTCTACAATCTTTCCCACCAACCTCCGAATAGCACGAGAGCCTCGGATGAGAGTACCCTCAGACAATCTGTATGAATCCTCTCGCACATCCGAACTCTTCGATAGATACTCCATGAAGGACTCTGTGCAATAGAAATTATATGTGGAAGCATCAACCTGCTCCCTTGCGACCCACAACTGATCCCTTTGAACATGTGGCACTGCCAACAATCCAATGCTATCAGCTATATGAGATGAAGAAATAGATTCACTTCCAGGAAAAGGAAGCAAATCAGCATGAGAGCTTGATTCCACTGATACTCTTACCTCATCTGTACCTACTGCACCCATATCCTGAACAGATGTGTCTGCCACATCATCATGTCCCTCATCCCCAACTGTAGAAAGCAAACTCACCACCAACCACCCCAATGTGCAACCGAATTGGGTCGTGGGCCTGTGTGGACCGAACATGCTCCAACTCCACGGTCACCTCCTCTAATCGTGACTGTGACCCCTGGAAAGCCAACTGGGTACACTGCAATGAGTCCACAGTCACCTCTAACTCATGGGTGAGCTCAACTACCTCCTCTTGTTTCCCTAACAATGTCTCATAACAGGTGCTCCCCCACTCCAGAAGGTAATCCCTGTCAGCGACTAACTGTGAATAATTATGCTTGAAGACCCTGACAACCTCTCGAAGCGCATGAACCTCTGCTAGGGAAAAACTACTATCATCGTGCTCATCTGACATAGGAGCACCCCAACCAGATATGGCCAACATCTGACGAATAGCATCATAATGCTCAATAGCTGAAGAGATGTCTCTATCATTCACCTTCAATTGACTAGACACATGATGCCTATGTAAGCCTTTCCTCCTATGCAAGCTCTTTGTCCCACTAATTGCACTGTGATAGGAGACTGAATCAGAACTGCCAACCACAAGATCGCTCATACGTGAGCTATCGTCCCCGCATAACTCTACATCCGAGATACAACTACTATGTACCTCAACCAACTCGCCATCCAAAGAAATGGAAGCCCTCGCAATATCAATCTCCTCGCATGTCTCAGTGTCCACCTTAATACTAAGATCCTGAAAATATCGATCCTGGGACTCATCTAAAACCTCCTCTAAGTCATCACCCAATATCTCACAAGGGGTGTCATACCCAGTGCAGCTCATAGCATCATCAAATGTATCATCAGATGTGTCCATACTATCCATATCCACATCTCCTATTAAAGCCTCAACTGCTGACACCTGACTCTGTACACATGACTCAATGTCAGACTGTACACCAATAATGTTGGAGCATGAACCACCATCTACTGACTCTGCTATAATGCCCTGATCATCAATACCACAACAAGGTAGCTCCTGGCTCTCGCCTATTCCACTTGAGAGAGGTGCTGCCTCTTGCTCTAGAGCAACACTACAACAGATGACATATAAATTACCAACAACAATTCCCTCCTTGAGAGAAACTGAACGATTAGTGGCAACTGTTGTATCAACAGTCTCTGCACCAACCGCAGCAACAACTCTGGGAGCCTCAACCTGCTGGAGCTCAGTGCTACAGTCCATCAATGGTACTGACATATCCTCATGTTTATGTGTGGAGCGTCCATCATCAAATCCATGGATAGGACTAGTAGATGTCGTCCTAAATACTGGTACATCTGCATCACAGACACCTGCTAGGGAAAACTCAAGCTTCCTTCCCTGCAACCTCGATGCAAGCCTACAAAAGGCGAAAACCATGTACTTCGCTGCCCTATCAACTGTCTCTGGATTCGATAGCTTTGTCGCCAATCTCTATTGGTGAAGCCTAAGTCTTTCCATACTTTCCTTCAAGGCATTTATTTCCTCTCTTTTTTCCACACTGTTACGCCGACTCTCAGAACTGGGCCTCATGTATTTGTCCATAGCTAGAAAATGTGAGAGTGCTGGTCACTCCGAATTATAACATCAGATTTGAAATAATAATGAATTTCATACCCCACAGGATGGCAGGAAACATGCTCTAATACCACTGTAATGAGCCCAACTGGCTCTCTTTTGCAAATAAGCTATTTTCTCAAATTTAATTGCAATTTAATTTTGGAATTCAAAATATTTAAAACCTTTGCAATTTTCAACATGAAATAAATATCTGAACAACAGCTGCAAATTATATTCTATTCAAAAAACTTATTCAATTGCTGAGAATTGCTCATAAACATTACATAATCAAATTGAATGTGGCACCTTATATATATTTATCAACACTCGAAAAGGATGAACGCAGCCTTGCAATATAGATAATGAGTTATAACCCTTGATGCATGTCTATCCTTGCATTTCCATATACAAACAACTTCCAAATCGCTGCTACACTTCCCAGAAATTAACACAGCAGTCCTAGGTATTGAACGCAGCTCCCAAACGGCACAATCTTCAACCAGCGAACTCAAAGCACACCCAAACACCAAAGTCAGGTTGCAAAATAAGGCGAGCAATCATCCAATAATTGAAATGCAGCCACCAAGACTTAACACAGCTTCAAAAATTCAAAACGCAGCTCTTCATACAGTCCACATTCCACTCCAAATAAGTACGGCAGTCATAACACTTGCAAGATAATTATCAATTCTCCATTTGATAGTCGAATAACAATCTAGCTCAAGAAATCTCTGAATGAGCTTTCTCCATTGATGAAGACCAAGCTAATTCACTCACAAACATCAGCTTCTCTTGTATAGTTAATACCGTTGAGAAGACAAAACAAATTGCTATACTTCAGCAGCAATTTGCACTACCAATTTCAAACAATCGTCCTTTATACTTCAGGAGTGGATAACAAATCCTCAAAACAGACCCTTATACTTCAGCAAGGGCACAAACTTCAGAACCTCAGAAAACCACAAAGGAAACAAAAGCAAATAAATATTCAAGCGTGCTTTTTCCAATGAAATGAGCTCATATTTGTAATGCTTTGTTGATAAAAGTTTCCAAAAGAACTCAACTTCTGAAATTGAGAAAGTTTCCCAAAAGAACTCAGCTCTTGAAAATTTCAAATCTAAGCCCAAATGACGTCCAATCTGAGCCAAACGAAGACCAACCTGTAGCTTACTGAACTGTGAAGAAGACAAGACCCTTGCAAGCCAAGCCACTGCCTCAAAAGCCCCTCTATCCACAATAATTAGCCTACGAGGATCAAAATAATAGGCTAATCCTTGAAACATCGATGCTGGCAAAATTGGGGACATTATAGTGAAGCATCCCACAATTACATAGAGTCCTTGTGTTGCACACTTCTTGGACTTGTTGTTAGAGGATATTGGAAAGATTAGTTGGGTGAAGGGGTGGTTGAAGATACTAAAAGTGTTACCAAATTCATCTACAACCATACTTGGGTCCTCGCTTTGATGAGAAAACACACAAGTGGCAAGGATCTTGTGCGACCAGGAGTGACACGATTTGCTAGCCATTTCCTCACATTGCAAAGCATTCTTGGTGCCATTCCTCATCTTAAACAAATGTTTGTGTCTAATGCTTGGCTGCAGTCTGCACATACCAAAAAACCTGAGGCAGAGAAGATAGTAAGTATTATTTTTCATGATGGGTTCAACAAAAGCGGAGATGAATTGATCAAGGTAAGTAACAAACCCAAATATAAACTTTATACAAGAATCAACTTGCTATTTTTTTAGGGGTTAATTTTGTAATAATTTAAAAATTGTTTTCATTTTTCTAGGTGTCAAAACCTGGGGTAAGAGTTCTTCGTATGGTGGATGGAGAAGGAATGCCAATGGGTTTCATTTATGAGGCCATGGATAGGGTCAAAGAGGCCATTTCACATTACTATGGTGAAAATTCAAAAAAATATGAAGTCCTTTGGCGCATCATTGATCGTGGGTGGACACACCAACTCCACCGACCGATACATGCCTTGGTATACTACTTGAACCTGAGATTCTACTTCTTTGATTCATTTAAGGCTGATGAGGTCATGTCAGGTGTTATTACATGCATTGATAAGATGGTTCTTGATTGTCTTGAGAGACAAGGTTTTTGATGAGTTGGAGGTGAGATTTGACATTTGTTATATCTTATAATTTATTTATGATTCATGAATTTGGAAATGCTCATTGTTGAGTTTGAGTCTTTGACAATTCTTATTTATGAATTTTGAAATGTTCATTGTTCAAGATCTACAAGGGTGCAGAGGGGAGAAAAAAACAAGCAATTGACAGGAGAGAAAAACAACAGCCAGGTAAAAGTAAAAAACTAAAAACATTTTGTTCAATACTAGAAGAAAAAATTAGAAACTTGATAATGATTGCTAATTTGTTACAAACTTACATAATTCACTAAATTCTAATTTCTAATATTTCTGAATGTTTTTTTGTAGATTTATGGTGGGAGAATTATGGTGCTAGCATGTCTAATCTTCAAAAGATAGCCATCCATATTTTGTCTCAGCCATGTAGTGCTTTTGGGTGTGAAAGGAATTGGAGTACATTTGAGAACATTCACACACAGAAGAGAAATAGGTTGAGCCACAAGAGACTCAATGATCTTGTCTTTGTTCGGTATAACCTTCGCCTTTGCACTACAAAGGTGGAGGGTGTTTCACATGAGTCCATTGACTTGGACGAAATTGATCCATATGGTGATTGGACGGTCAATGAACAAGATGAAGGTGATGATGTCCTCCTTACTGAAGAAGATATTGCAGAGTTAGAGAGAGATGCAACAATAGAAGCAACAGCATTGGCTGATTCTAGTGAGATGGAGGATGACGAAGACGAGGACTTTGATATTGAAGAAGAAGAATCAACTCTTCCTTTACATACCACAACGCCTACTAGTTCAAGGCGTCAAAAATTGAGTTATATTAGAAGAGGAAAGAGGAGGATGTAGTCTTTAGTTTGCTGTTTTTCACATTTGGACATATAATTATATCTAATTTTGTAAACATTTTAAACTTATGCCTCTGTTAAACATTTTAAAGTTTGCAACTATGATGATATTTCATATATTGAGTGTTTGAGATTCATATGACATGTAATGTATCAATTATGGCTCTTATGTTCTTTGAATGCATTAATTTCTTTGTGTTTTTATGTAAAATTACGGTTTTTCCCTTTTGTCGAGTCTTTCGCGAGTTCGAGTCTGAGTCCAATTTTTTGGTTTGCCAAGTCCGTGGCAAGCCCGAGTTTTTGAACCTTGTTATAGACTAGTGGCTATCTGTGATAGTCCGTGTTTTTGTAATAAATATTTCATAAATATATTACATTAATTGAATATATCAATTAATCATTTAAATATCACTCTTACTTATCATCTTTAATAAGGTAAGTAATAAGCACCTTAATTACTCACGAAATTAAGGCCCGCGTATGTAAAACTCATAGTGAGAGATCTCACGCAATAAGCACCTTAACCACTCACGTAATAATAGTTTATAGTCTTGTTATAATTTGACTCACGATCCACGTAGATGCCAATGGTCTACAAAGCATGATAGACAAACATAGCTAAACATTGTTATTATAAACACCGCTACAAATTATAGTCAGTTCCTCTATAATCGGGAGGATAACGATAAACATATTTAATCAACAAATATAACAAGTCGATAAGACTTGTCAAACGGTAATCACTAAATAGTAAAATAATAATAACCAACCAATGGATATGAATGATGTGGAGAAGGGTCGTGGTGGGTCAGACTCTTATAAATATTGCTTTGAAACAAGACATGAGGGGGATAGGAGGTGCAGCCGAATACCATAACACGAGAAGGATATACAATGAAGAGTAAAAACAGAAAATACTATTATTAAGATATTCAACTAAGTCTGCCAATAAGGAAAATGGGTCACGGGCAGTGATCGAACAGAATTACCAAGAGATGCCACCTTTAGATTATTTATCAATTAAGTTGCCGATGATCACTAAATTAGAGAAAGATTGTTACTAGTATAACCAACCGATTTGCATAAATCTTGAAGGGATGCAATTACTAGGAAGAATACGTATGACTTGTCAAAGAGGCATGACCTTTAAGAGAGAGAAGTATAAAGATAACCTCAAGCATCATCGAATAGGAGAAAAAGATATATTTATTTCAATATTTATTGGGCTCGCTGGAGATCTACAGGAGCAGATGCATTATTGCAGCGAATGATACAAGTCCGGAAGAATGATTATAAATTAGATTGTTTTTCTCTTCACAAGGAAGAGATCAGAAAGGAAATGAATCCAAAATAATCCTTTAATTTGCTGGCAAGCATTGTGTGATGCCCGGTGTGCTTTAATATATCTATAAGTTTATACTGATTATAGAATATCATGGTTACTAAGAATAAATGGCCAAATATATGGTCTAATATATATATATATATATATATATATATATATAAGAATAATATCTGAATTACATATATTTCAATGATTTAATAGATATCATAAGAATAATATTAGAACTATTTATATATATACATATTGACACTCACTCTATTGCTGTTAATTTATAAGAAGGGAAGGGCTGAGGCAGCCAAAGAGGGGCAGTCTAAATCCAATAGGATAGCTCCCAAGATAGGGTGGGGACCAACGTTCTCTTAAGCCTTGAGGGCTTGACCCCGAGACAGGTTAAAGGCTAGATCTGTGAACTTTGAGAGAGCCTATCAATGGTCTCCAAGCGCTTTGGTGATTGCCTCCAATGTCTTCACCCATCTTAAAACTGAAGCAATAATAAGATCTGATATGGATTGGAAACAGTCAATTTCTTAATTCATTACTTATTCCTTATTTTTATTACGAATGTTATTGTTAAATTAGCAGGGGACATTACACTGTCCTAGTTGGAATCATATAGCACTTCCTAATTTGGCATTGACTACATCAGCGATTCAGTATGAGAATGTTGATGGGTATTTCTTTTGGATATTCTGTGATTGGCATTGGTTTGATGACATGTTTATTATCATCCATGTTGCTGGTTAGAGTTATGACAATGAGGCAGGGTGGCCAATTGTGTTGGTTTTCTGGCATGTGAGAGTCCATTCTCACATTGTTCTAATGTTCTACATACATGGATGGTTACTTTGTGATGATTGGTTGAGATACTTCTTCTACATCTTCTACAGTGGGTTCTTTATTTTGTTTTGGGGTCTGAGTACTGATTTGCTTGGTACATTATTTCACATGGATTCCAACATGCTGCTTCATGATTTGTGGTGTTTGGGCATTTTAATCGTATTGGAGTAGCAATTTGTTTGGTGTTTTCTTGTGGGGAAGCAATAACAAGAAGATAGGGTTGTAATATCCCTTATACAATCCAGTTGTCAGCAAGGGTTGGTCTATTACCACGGTTCCCGTAGGTCAACAAAGTGTTTAGGGGAACCAACAAAAGGTTGTCGAGCTTAACAAAGAGCTTTATAAGCCATTATGGACAGCTTGAGATAGTCTCCTATTTTTTAGGAGGAATTCCTACTTTTTAGGGATTGACTGGGAGTTGATTGGAACGCATCAAGAGACCGTAGGTATCATTCTTAAGGCTTTGGTTGCAATTCCTACTTTTTAGGAAAGATCCATGTTTTCTAGGAGGGGATTGTCAATTCACCTGCTGTATTAAGACTTCACTGAGATGGCATGGGCATCAGCAATTTTCAATTTGGAGTCTAGGTGATGGATTTATGAATAAAATTGGAATAAGGAATTTGTTGCTTAATGTCTTAATTTAAAAAATAAAACGATTTAATTACATCACTTTATAATGTAATGAGTCTTATTAAGGCCCCCCCCCCCCCCCCCGAATGGCATGCATCCCTAGGAGTTATAACAGCCCAGTTATTTATAAAAAGTGGGCATTTTATGAATGAGGAATAAGACCCTCAAATGGGTCGAACTTTCTAGGAGAGAATTATGTTTAAATAAACTTTATTAAAATAAGAGGGGGAACCCTAATTTGGGCAGCTAGTGTTGAAGGCCAATAAAAAGACATTGAGGGGTTTCATTTCAGCATCCAAGTATTCAATTTTACATCTGAAAATTGTGTTTGAGCTCTAAGGAGTTTGAGCAATATGTTGAAGCTTCTGGGAACAAAAATTCCTTGAGGATCTGAAGCTTGGACAAAACCGCAGCTTTCCTAGAGGAGAGAATTCACCCAAAATTCACCATTGGACAAATGGACAGCAATATCAGGCATTGATTTAGTTTGTAGCAGTTAGAGGACGGGATTTTGGGCAGATTCATGAAGGCTGGAATCATATCTACCAGCTGTACATTCCTCTACACCAGTTGTACCCTTTCCTAATGCCATTTTCATTTTCCTATAGTCATACGCCTTGGATTGGGTGTTGAGATTTGTGCAGCAATTTCCAAATCAAAATTATTAGCAAATCATTAGTGAGGTTCATTCAAATAACAGTGATTTATGATGGATCAGATTGATGCACACTGAGAATTTGTCAGGTGATAGGGTGATCTTGCCTGCAGGCCAAGCGTAGGATTTAAAGTTTCCTTCAGATTTGATTTTAGTGATCATCAGCATTGCAAATAAAACCTACTGGCGCCACCTAGTCAGCTAGACGCCATTCTTATTGTAATTTTATCAATAAAAAACCCTTCTTGGACTGAGTGCTGGATTTCCTACTATGCCTATTCTTGTTGTGGTGTTTACTTATTTCATTTGAATAAATGCATTGCTGTTAGTAATAAATCAGAGTTCTCATCTTTCATATCAGTCATTTATTCTTTTGCATTTAAAGTTCAAAAATCATACACATTTGCATACTTCACCTAGCAAAGTTCAAACAAACATTGGCATTGAAACTTGAACTAAAAATCACTGCAAACAAATCAAAAACATCTCCCAACAGTAACAAACAAATCAGAAAAAACTAGTCAGATTTTGTTGGGGATCCTTCAGTGGTATCAGAGTATTGCATGTATGTCAATTGTTTGAGAAAATGTGTTAAGTGAAAGTACAAGTTGGGTTTAGAATTTACAAGGGGTTCTTACACATACTCCTATGGTGTTAACATTTGAGTTCTTTGAAGGCTAATTTCCTGAGTTGACTGAGTTTGTGCAGTATTAGATTACTATAGATGGCTTTCAAGATATCCCTTTTACTGGTGTTTAGCAGAACTGTATTTTAAGCAGATGGTGTTACAGGTTTATTTGGGTCCCTAGTATTTGCATGTAGGTTCAGGAATGCTAGAAGGCTGGCAATCTCTGCAAAGGGACAACTATAATGTCTCCATTTATATAGTCTAGATAAATAATTAAATAATTAAAATTATGTTTAAATTATTTAATAAGGTCATAAAAGTAGCTGATTCCTAAGTTCTTGAGTGAACTTTTTGTATCAACAGAAAATTATAAGAGGGGCACTTCATTATTTCCCAGGCTAAATTTAAAAATTAAAAAGAGAGGAAAAAAGAAAGGAGAACGAAGTTGGAAAGGAGAATTCAAAGAGTTTCTCAGAAGTGTTATAAAAGAGTATGGGAGGCTCATTTGAGGTATGTTGAGTAGATTATTTTCATTTATAGAAACTCTTGTGCTTTTGGAGTTTGGAATTCATTCCAGTTCAGTCTTTGGAGGACAAGAACCATCGTGAGAAGATCAGTTTCAGAGGTGAAACTATCCACCCTAGCTGGTATATGGTGGAGTCATGCAGATTTCCCATTGGAGTTAAAAATTGGTTACAAAATTGATGAAGTCTTCCTTGAAGGCCAATTTCAGAGATATATGGTACTATTCATAAATAAGCATACTTTCAGAATTTTTGAAATATTGCATTTAAGGTTTTGTGGACCCCGTAAATTTTTATGGGTCAATGTGTTCATAGTTTAATTGAAATTTTATTTATAAGTTTTGAGCGCCATTATTTTGTGTGTCAAATATTATATTGGTTGCTTTATATGTTGGGTTGAATTAACGAGTTATTAAGGAAAATCGAAGGAGCAAAGTTATGAGTTTATGTTGGGCAGCCAAGTTATTGAAATCATCCTCACTGGAATAAGAAAGAATTTATCTCTGCCGCAATTGTTTGTTGTCAAAATAATCCTAGACACCAAGAAAAAGAAGATTTATTACTCGTGTTGAGCACTTGAAATCGTGACAAAATCAATTATACTGCCAGACTTTGTGGAGCAGATTCACCATCATTGCAAGATGCAACCTCTTCATTGTTCATCATGGAGTCTCTTTATTGTGTGCATAGCTTGACTCATTCTTTTTAACAGTGTGTGAAATTCCTAGGAGAGTTTGTGGACACTAAGGGGGGTGATTGGATGTGTAATACCACCCACTTGGGTCGCCTATGTGAATTGTTGAGTATTGGTTGCTGACTACCAGGCGGGAACAGTCTGCAGGACAATTTGTATTGGTGGTTGAGTTTTGGTGGCAGGGTTTACTATACCAAACATGGGCTTTCTCCAGCCAAGTCAAGTTTCTGTAAGGGATACTTCTATTACATGCTTATGGGGTGGTTTGGCAAGTTGGATTGTATTCCTAGCCGCTATCTTAGTGCTGGTCAAACTCTCTAGTCCTTGACTGTGCCATGAACTTTCCAATAACAGGTTGAAGCTCTTTGCAATGGTCAAAGGTAATTGAAGAATTTGTAATTTACTTTTGAGTCGTGACTAGAGAGTTGTTCATAAAGATTGTCATTACTGTGCAGAAGAAATTTATATTTGCAAATGCTCTTTAACCAACTTATCAGATTTTGGTATGAACAATCTGAGCTTCCATATTTCTCAGATGCACGTTTGATAACTAGGCGAAAAGACTTATACCCTGTCCTTGCAACTGTGGGATTCAATTCTTCTTTTCAAATAAAGTGGATGTTGGTATGGTATCATATTTTGGTATGCTTCATTCCATCGTGGTCCCCAATTAATACAGTATCTCACATCATATGTGTGGGCTCATCTTTGTGATTGCTGAATATGATGTGAATGGTTTTATTCGCATTCACTCCTTGTATGCTCTTGAAGAAGATAGTTATTGTCTAATGCTCACGAATTTCAACTCTAAGCATTAATGTTCTACTATTCAAGTCAGAGAAAACTTTATTGCTTTTGCAGCGAATAATAATGCTAAGCATTAATGTTCTATTGATTATTTTCTGATAGTTGCTGGCTGCCATTCAAGTCAAACAAAACTCTATTGCTTTTGCGTAAAGACCTGCAAACTGAAACATATTGAACAACAGTACTGAAACTTTGTAACATTCAGAGTTGAGGGACTCTTGGTATGAAAAATGGTGTATCGTGGGAAGGTAATCTTTACACATTCTCCACTCTGTTTTCTCAGTATTTTCCAAGGGCCATTTTAGTTGATGATATCAAACTAATTTTTTTCACCGTTTCATCTTGACATGCATACTTATCTCATTCCTTATGTTTGCAATAGAATTTAAATGTAGGCAGTTGATTGTTCACTGGACAAAACTTATGTATTTTCATGACTCTTATCTTACCTGAACTGACACATTTATGACACTGCCGTTAAGACTGTTAGTTTCAAATTTCTGTCTTTGGAAAGAAGTTTGTGATTATCTGAGAGCACAGTGATGCATTATGTGGAGTCATTTTACAATCATCGTATTCAAGATGTGACACTTAAGACCCACTTGTATAGTCTGTCATAACAACAGTCATGAAAGTATAAGTTTTCCACCATTATTAAGGTTCATATGGTACAAAAAAATTTAATTGACCCATCAATCTGATCATCACAAAGGACTATTGTTTTCAAGAGCATATTGAGGTTGAAGGATGATGCCCTTCACTACAGTAGAATAACAGTACTGTTTCCAGCAGTTCTTAAGGCTACAGTTTATATCAGCTTAAGAATGCTGAATATCTTCATAAGTTGAAGGCACTCAGACATGACTAGATTAGATTATTTTTCATATTTTTCAGGGCATGTTAGCATGTACAATGAATGAGACAGGACTATACTGTCACTGTTTTGTTGACTTTTATTAGCAGTCTTTATGTTGATGATGACAGTAATGGCATTGCTGGAAGATTTAACACAAGGGATGATGCCCTTCCCTACAGTGTAATTCAAAACAAAGTTGATTTGTTTGAGCTCAACAGAGAACTCTGCAATATCAAATCATGCTTTTAAATAAAGTATGTGTTTACCAGTACAGAGTTGGCCAATAGTATGCCATGAACCCCAAGATACATATCATGGATTAAAAATGTAAAATAACATAAGAGAATGAAAGGTTTCTGCATCTAAAATTTGAACAAATACATTCTTGAAGAAAATTTGTTCATGATCCTTGGTTTGGCTTTTCTAGACAAACTTATACTTCTGAATGACTGAACAATACAGAAGATGTGGGAAGGAATACCCATATTTCTCTCATGTTGGACAGAAAATTGGTTCTTGATGGAGAGGGGATCACATCAAATAACAATGTTGAAACCTTCTACCTTCTTAAACAAATTGTTATCAAACTTGATGTGCCTGAACTTATTCTTATGAAGACAGTCATCCACTTTCTATTGCTGTTAATCTTGACTATCCTAATATAGATGTCTTTCCATTGATGAACACATCATAGAAAAGTGACTAGGAATGTAATGTACGCTGCGTCACAATTTTAACAGTATTTTGAACAAAAAGATAGAGGCAGATACTGGCATGAAAATAGACAAGGATTATTTTCTTCATAGAAATAAATGTAGATGCTACTTGTTTGTTTTATAATACATTTGGACAAATGATACACAGAGATCTGTCCTGAGAAAGTAAAACCATATTAGATAAAGCAATTCTGCATTCAATTTAACATAGAAGCTTTATTGTTTTCACAACCATCACCATTAGGAACTAGACATTTCTGTACAGTAAAACTAAATATTAATTTTCATACTTACTCTTTGATTGCTGCCTGCAGCATAGCCCATAGCTGTACTCAACACTCCATCAATTCCACTTGCTCCACGGTTCCCAGCAACTTTTATCCCTATAAAGGGGAGTAGCGGATCAAACATATCGTGCACAAAATTTATTGGAAGTTTTGACCAGCCCAATCCATACATGTCTGCATCACGAATAGCCATGCTGTTGCCTAGAAAAAATGCTGAGCCTGGGCATAACGATTGAGACACTGCCCGAGATACATATGGCTCAGTTAACGACGGCTCTGCATTCAACTGGAAAGAAATTTCCCACCCGACCTGCGAATTTATTAATATGTCAATGTTAATAAAACTTCTCATCTTTCTTTGTTAAGATTGGATAAAGCTTACACAAAACAAAATCTCATCTATACTTCCAATTGGTTTTAGACCACCAATTATTGCCCTCAAACAATAGCTTCATGCCAATGCAAGAACTTGAAAGCTTAAAGATAAGCATGATAGTACACTAATAATTTTCTATATAGCTACCAAAAACTGAGTTCTAAGGTAGTAGGACTAGGGTTCTAGTGAACTGAAAAAGTAGATCGAAACAAAGATAAGCTGAAGATTTTATAAAATATCTAAGATAAGTACTGAATCAAATTTCTCAAGGCACACAGTAGCAGGTTTCTGTTTGCTTTAGTTTTACTACAAAGCAGGAAACATTTTTTTTCTCTTGTGTAGCTGAGCAAGCAAATGAAGAATACCTGCAAACTGTTTGAAAAAGGGGTGAAATTTTAAAAGAGCGATTAAATAGGCTAATTAGTTGATCCAAAGTACTTCGTGGAAGACGGCATTATAAACACCACTTCCAAAAATTGTTTGCCCTCATGAAATTGCAGATTACGATGCTAAAGAATTTGTTCATCCTCCATGGCCGAGTGTCTCCATCTAGTAAGATACTCCTTAATTACTTTGATCCTCAATCTCCTCTCTCTAACATCAAGAATCTCATCAGAAACCAAAATGAATCTACCCTTCTCATCTAAAGGTGGAAGTTCATGTGAAGATGTAATATGCTACCCTAGTGCCTTCTTGAGGCACAATACATGAAACACATGATGGATTTTGCAATTCTGTGGCAGCTCAAGTTCAAATGCTACTCCTCCCACTCTCCGAAAAATCCAATATGTGCCTTAGAAGCAATGTTTTAATTCCTCTGCACAACTTTCCTTCAAAGAAAGACCGCCTATAGGGTTGTAGGTGCAATAAAACCAAGTCTCCCACTTAAAAGGTTCCCTCAACTATGTGCCCATTTCATAGATTTTTGCTGATTCTGCGCACTCTGAACATTATCTTAAGTGTCTTAAGCATGCCCCTACTCTCTTGGATGCAATCCTTAGCTTTGGGAGTTCTACTATCACCAAGAGCTAAGCCCAAAAATGATGTGGTATCATATCCATATAAGGCTCAGAAAGGAAGTGTGTCTTGCACACACGCCCCATAATAGACAGGGACCCCTTTCTCTTCTTCTGCACCCTTATTTTAGTTTAGGTTAGTGTTATGTCATTTCTCTGCCCCTGGACAGTTTTTGGTCAAGATTTCGCATCTTATCTCTACATTTAGGAAAGCTGGAATGTATCTTGCATCGCATAGATTAGGTCAATTGCAATTCAAAACTTGTTTAGGATTGAGCAAGAGGGAAGTAATGAAGATGGATACTTGTTAAAATGTCTAAGTTCCTTTTTAGAAAGTGATAAAACGATAGGAGATATAAGGTTTTTAATGGTTTTGGACAAGATTTTGGAGCTTTATATTGACAAATGGGTCAAGAGAGAAGGAAGAAATTGAAAAAGCGTTCATGGACAGAAAAAAGTATATGATTATCTTTTAAGTGATTTGGCATGAATTTGCAACTTTAGAATAGTATTTCAACCAAGTCATTGAAGATTTGGGCAAGACAAAGGAAAAGTGTGGCTAACAAGGAAGTGCAAGAATTTTAAGGAGAGTTCGATTCCTTCCAAAAACTGAATCATCACCCCCTTCACATTTCAGTGTTAAAGAAATGAACACTCAAGAAAAGGAAGGTCGCCAATTCTGTAAAGTTGGGGATTTTACCCTCCATTGGAGAGTCAAAATAATGGCATTCCAAGACCACCACAAAAACTTGACATTCCAACTTATTAAACAAGAACTTGCATATGTTAGAGTCCTCTATTTTGCAAGGTTGGGGATAATGGCATGGAAAGGAAAAATCCAAAAGGGATGAAAATCCTCAATGGGTTACCAAAGCCGCCACAAGCTCGAAAGTAACAAAGTTTGGTAATTCCTTAGGGGCAGGGACAACAAAATAAAAGGATAAATCCATTCAATATTAATATCCCCAACCCTCTAAAAAGTACACTCCTTCATTCAATATAATTCCCCGACCTCCTTTGATATCCGCTCCTCCATCCAAAGTTAAAGTCAGCTATTTTGCAAGGTCAGGGATAATGTCTTGCAAAGGAAAAATCCAATAGGGTTGAAAATCCCCAACAAGTTACCAAAGCTGCCATAGGCTTGAAAGTAAAAAGTTTGGCAATTCCTTAGGGGCTGGGATAACAACATAAAAGGAAAAATCCATTCACTAAATCCCTGACCTCTAAAAAGTGCACTCCTCCATTCAATACAGAATTCCCCGGCCTCCTTTGATATCTGCTCCTCCATCCAAAGTTAAAATCCCCGACCTTTCATATAACCGACCATTCCCCCCTCAAGGTCAAGTTGCCCATCCATATGGAGGTGAAATTGCTGATTCTTGTCTAAGTGAAATTGTCAATCCATTTAGAGGTGAAAAGTTTAAATTTCCATTACAAGACCATAAACCCAATCCTCTACATCTCCGAATTCCCGATCCATGAGGGATGAACAAAGCTGATCCAAGACAGTGTGAAATTTCCCCATCACTCCTTCCATCCTTGTCCGATTTGATATTCCATTGTAGTGAGTTAAAACTGATCCAAGATTCAAAACAATGTTAATCCTCCAATGTAATATCAAATTGCCAATCCATTGGGATGCAAAAATGTCGATCCATTGCATTGTTATGATGTTGATATTCCTTGATTCTGAAGAAGATCTAATTTCTCATCAATTTGATTGTGACAATCTGAAATATAACGATTACAATATGGTTATGATGAAATTGAGTTTTTATCTTCTCAATGATGCCAATAATGCTATGAATGCTTTGATTGATAATGGGCTATGTGGTGTTTTCATATAAATGCCCATAGATATATTTGTAAACATGAAAATACAATCCTTTGGTCCTATGATCACATTGATGCAACCATGGAATTACAACTTATTTAATCGAATGGGAACGTAACAAAAGGGAGATTAACTTTAATAAGCTTAATGTAGTCATGAGGCAATGGAATGATATCCTACTGCAAGATAGATGCCTTTGAAGGGAACAAAGAGTGTTTGTTTATCAAAGACTCCCACGGCTGACGAAAGCTATAAGATCACCAAAGTGAAGTACGACTATAAGGGCATTTCACGACTCCAAGATACACACGGGATGGGACCAGGTTAATGACTATGGAAGGAAGAGTCTTCGTGAATCTCACTAGAGATGCTATAGCTGAGGCCTTCAACATTCCTACAACAAGAGGATGTCATGCATAAGCATGGAACAATCTCAAGAAACATATGGGAACAAAGGAAACACCTGAAGAATGTCATGTTAAAAAACGAAATATTTCAAGGAGAAATATTTATAATATGTTTTATTGTACAAGGAATGGTAAGTTTTTGAAGTCAAAATAGATGTAATATTGAAATATCCTATTCTCTTGTAACACCATGTGAAGTAGGTCGAAATTTGTCTTATAGTAGGGATAGGTACAACTATTTTGTCTTCTAGCGGGAGTAGGTAAAAGATATTAAATTTTAATATACTAATGTTTCTTTAAAAGAAATATGAGCCCTTGGTGTTGAGTTAATCTTTACTGTTGATCTTGTAAGCCTTCTCTCTAAAAGGTGGTGCTTTTCTCCTTTGTAAAGTTATTAGTTTGTAGTAATTAGCAGAGGTTGTTGTAGCAGTTGGAATTGATGAACAAGGATTGTTGTAAACAGCATTTGAAGTTAATGCAAGTGAAGCATTGAGGTTATGGTGCAATTCTTGTGTTCCTCCAATGTATGTACGGTTTCTATTCTTTAATATTTGTTTAAGATCAATGATTTTGATGGTGAAATGTGAAGATATTTGATGGATTTCCAATTCATACCATTTGTAGCTTGCTGATGTATGTTGCAGTGTATGGTTAGTCTAAACCCAATTTCAACATTAGTTCAATTGTGAATGCATGTTTGAGTTGTGCCAATATTGGGTGTTTGGATGTACATTTGCAATCTGAAAATCTTCTGTTTCCTATGAAGATTGCATTATTTTTGTGGCATTCAGTAGTCAGATTAAGTAAAAATCAGTTTATGTAATCGGTCAATCTGTAGCATCATCCATTGTTGTCATTTTCCTTAGGATTCTAAGATAGCTTCCTGAACCCTCACTCCTTCTGCAATTTATTTTTGAAGCAGTTTAGCAGAATAGTGAACTGTTATAAAGGTTTTGAAAGATCTAAAAACACTTGGACTAGAGAATTTGAAATCCTATCATTAGGAAAGCCTCTAGGAAAAACCACATATAGTGAGAGTTAAGACCTAACATTAGGAACCTTGGGGTCATCTCACATGATCAAGAATAATATCATTTGATATTTCCTTTTAAAAAGAGAGGATGGAGTATACTTTGTACTTTTTATTTTGTGTTGGTGGTGTGCAAACACCCTCATCAATAGGAGTCATCCCAATCAACATGTGATAGCTGGCGTTGTAACAATGTTCACCCAAATGCAGCCACCTAATCCAAGCCTTTCGCTGCCCAGTTGTATAGTTACCCAAATATCTTCTTAACCTATTTGTTCGCAATCTCTTTCATGCCATCTATTTAAGGGTGGTAACTGGTCTTTGATGTCAATTGGGTTCAAACCAACCTGAATAGCTTCTACCAATAAGAATTGACAAACATGGTATCCTTGTTACTGACTATATTTTGCGACAATCCATGGAATCTTAACACCTCCCTCAGAAATAGCTTTGCAACCTACAATGCCTCATACTTTGATGAAAAGGCCAAGAAATAAGCAAACTTCATCGACTTATCAACTACCATAAATACTTTTGCAAGACCATTAATGAAATCCATTGATATGCTCTCCCATTTATGCTCTAGAATAGGTAATGGTTGAGGCAAACCGGCTTGAGAATTGTGTTCTAACTTCTTTTGTCACCAAGTCATACATTCTGAAACATGTCGCAAGACATCATCCTCGAGGCTCTTCCATGAGAACCTCTCTTTAATCAGTTTGCAAGTCTTCAAATACCCTAGATGTTCTACTAATGGCGTATCATGGATGGTTCTTAGAATCTTCTACTAAAGCTTTGACTCAAGGACCATGAAAATTTAGTCATTACGATAGACAATATCATCTACTACCCTATATTTCTCATCCTAAATCTACATCAATCAATTTGCATGCGAAGGTGCTTTTGGAATGCTCAACTAGAACATGAGCCTTGCAATTAGTCGAAATCTTTGTCAAAGACCAGGAAGCAGGTTTCTTGCATAGAGCATCTACAACAATATTCATTCCTTTTGCATTCTCTATGTCAAAGTCATATGCATGTGCCTCACTAACCCATTTTGTTGCCTAAATTTCAAATTCTTCTACTCTATGAAGTATGTCAAACTGGTATGATCTGTTCTAACAAAAAGTTTTCCACTTGCCAAATATTGTCTGAACTTTTCGAGCACATGCATGATAGCAAGAATCTCCTTATCGTACATGGAATAAAGTCTTTCTATTTAAAATTTTTGGCTCTCATAGGCAATGGGGTGCCTATCCTACTTCAAGGCTACACAAATCCCCTCACCTGAAGCATCATACTCTAACACAAAAAGCTGAGTGAAATTAATAAAGCCAGCATGTGGCATGTACTCATCACATTTTTAATTTTTTCAAATGCCTACTGAGCCTCAATCGTCGAACTAAAAGCCCATTTCTTGGTGAGATATGTTAAGAGGTGCACAAAACTAATAGAAGACCTTAACAAATCTACAATAATAGCTACACAAACCGAAGAAACTGCACAACTCTACCAGTCTGTAATGTCCCCACCTAATTGATAAGTGAAATATTAATAGCCTATTTCGTTTTTGTAAACTATTAAGTAAATCCAAGGAATTAATAATTAAATAGTTAATATTATTCTTCCAAAGCTTATTCTAAGATTAGTATTACTTAATTAATTAATGTGGCCCTAAGTTTTAATTTGGGGCACTTTATCCTTTATCCTCATGAGGTCCTAATTAAATTCAAATAATTTGGGAAGGAAAAATATTTGGAGAGGTATAAAAAAACTATTGGAAATCATTATCATCATCGAATGTTTGGGAATTTCATTGTCCTATGCCAAAGGTTAGCAACCTAGAGGAATATGCAATTTCGGCAGTAAGATTACCCACCCTATCGCTAAAGATTACATAAATTTGTGAAGTCTCCATTGCAGACAAATTTGCAAGGATTGCTTCAGAAATGACAATATTTGCTTCTATATCATATTTGAGAAATAAGGTGATTATATCCAAAAAATTAATATTTTTGGAGAATAATAGCCTATTGATTAACTGTGAGTGGATTTCCTCTCATTAATTGTGACGCCTTATTTGTTTGGAGAAAATAAGTCCACTTGATTAAATGGCAGTTTCATAATATAATCAATACTTCAAGGGAAATGTAAAGTTTCTTCACTACCTGCACTCGTAACTAGTTCTTGCTGGGATTAGCAATTCATTGTTTGTAAATTGACTGAATTCATAAGGGTGAAGAACAAATAAAAAGGGGTTTGCTACTTTTTGTCATGCTTTGCACTTCACCCTTGTCAAATTTTCCATTCCCACCTTTCGAAAATTTTAACCTCTAAACCTTAAAAAGAAAAGTTAGTGCCTCCGTCTTTGCCTTAAGAGTTCATTATGGTTCAATTGTTTCAAAAAGGAGTTCATAGTGGTTCACAAGGTTGATGAAGTTCATGCGGTTCAATGGTTCATTCAGCACTAGTCATCTTTTTCAAAATTGTTAAGTTCATAAGAGATGAGTCTTTTAACCCGTTGAACTCGTCGAACTCATTGAACCCGTTGAACCACTTTCTTCCAAGGTTCATCTAGTTCATTCGGTTCATTGGTGTTCAAAGTTCAAACACTTTTGTCCCAAGCCAACCTATCACATCAATATGTGTCAGAATGATGTCAACTTGTTTCGATGTCTTGGAAGAGACACACACTTTTGGAAGAGATCATGAACCCGATGAACCACTTTTTGAAGGGTTCAATGAGTTCATCCGGTACAAGATGGTACACGGGCTTTGAAGGGGTAATTTTTAATGATGACAAGTTTAGGAGTGGCAACCGCAATTAAAAAGGAATATTTGCATGATCTCAAAGTAATTATGAGCTAATGAGCTAATAAGGGGAGGGTGTAATTATAAAAAGTTGAGATTACGCCACAACATGACAAGTAATAAATTTTCATGTCGCAAGGGATGTCATGTCATATTAAATCTGCACGAACTAACAAATAATGCAATAAATCTCCAAGATTTCACCCGCAACGAATATTTAAAGGGGCTTAAATGAATCAAACGATCACAATTGTTAATCCGAGAAGAAGCACTAGAGGTAAAGTTGGTTTTTCATACACAGAGATTGCAAGTGTTTTCAGCTCATAAGGTGAGTCTTAGAACCTTTCTTCCTGTCAATAATTTGTAGTAGTTGTGGTGTCTTTGACAAATTCTTGTCTTCTAGTTAAGTAAAAACTGTAATTATGAAGTCTGCTTTTCTTATTTTTGACAATGCGGCTAGCCTAGCCTGTGAATCCCCACTATTAGGAGACACTTCTCTCATGCAATTTGATTTAGAAGACTTAAGGAAAGGTTGAGAAGCCAGGCAGAAGAACCCTTCATAAAGGAAATTACCGAAAGTGGCCTAGTTGAAGCTGTTGCATTTCCTCCAGCTATTTTGTGTCCAAAACTGGTAAGGGAATGTGTCAAAAAGTACAATGTCAGGCACCAATGCATTTGTAAGGATGATGGAGAAATTCTATTGTCAATAGATAGGCAAACAATTGTGTCTATGTTTAAAATACCCAAGAAAGACACTTTTTCTGAGTTTGCCCCTTCCCTCTCTATTACTAAATTCAGTGACAAGACAGACAAGCATAGAAGTTTCATAGCTAGGAATTGGCTGCTTAAATTTAAGAAAGGCGGATCTAGGCTGCCAAAACCTCTCACCCGTGAACACATGAGGCCTTATGTGAGGGATTTGGTGGTTTTGTTGCACAGAGTAAAGGGAGCTTCTCACGCATATCTTTTCTCAGAATGGATGTATTTCGTCATACAAATTGTTTTGGAAGGAACCCAATATATAGATTGGAGAGAAGTGATAGTCGAAGCTATCCAAGACTAGCTGAAAGTAACACACCTTGGTCACAAGGATTTTTACATGTCATCATACCTTATGTATTGCTTAGCCTGCACAGGGGAGTGGGTTGGTATCCCTCATGAACCATGGTCCGAACGTATTAAAATCTATGAATATTACTCCCTTTTGTAGAGAGAAAGAGCAGTCGAAGATTACAAAAAGGTGAACGATGTCTTCACTGGCAGGTTGTTTTTCAAAATAACTGGTGCGTTGATCAAGAGGATGACTGACGAAGCAAAGCAGCTTGCGAGCATTTATGGTAGCTACTATATTCAGTAACCTCATTTCATGTACATTCGTGTGGGAGGCTATGAAGGTGAACCAATGAAACTACCAAGGTATGCCCTAGATTGTTTCGTGTTGGACAATTTATGCAAACAGCTAGCACATGTTACCAAAAAATATCTACCAGAAGAAGAACATGAGAGTTCTTTTCCTCTTGAACTAGGTCATTGTTCAGGCATGACTTTTCCTGATGCATAGTGTGGGGTATGATCTGAAAAGATTTGATTTCAAATAATATAAGGCCAAACACAGTTTTGACAACAAAGGTTTTGCTAGACAACACTTAAAGTTAGGTGATTAGTTTTTACCTATGCCCCATCTTGAAGATTTCTGGGAAGATTGCCCTAATGAGATGGAAGTAACAAAGAGGCATTGGAGTAGATTTCGTCTGCAACAGATTATAGCCATGGGATTGAAATTGGATATTAGTGAAGTTCAGGAAGATAGTGAAGATGTAATTGATTCGAAATTTGAAGAGATAAAGAGTCAACCTCTTCCTGAAGTAAACTGGTTAGAGACTGAAAGGGATGATATACAGATAAGAACTCTCAATGTGATAAAGAGGACTGGAAATTGGCTCAGGGAGAAAAGAAAAACAAAAACCCATGATTCTAATGCCACGATGTCTAAAAAGACTCCTAAATCCCCTTCCCCAGCTTCAATTTCTGATGATGATGTTCCAATTTGTGATGCAAGTAGAACAAGGCCTAGAGCCAAGCGGTCAACTACCAACAAACAACCCACGACTCCTACAGTTGCATACTCTACCACACGAGTGACCAGGTCAAAGAGAAAGGCCAATAGGAAACAGGAGTCGAGCAGTGAAAGGATAATAGACTTGGATTCAGGTGAAGGAGAGCAAGACAAGGAGCAGTATACCAATTCGCAACCAATGGACTCAGATCAACTAAAAGATAATCTCCTAGATTTGCATAACTCCACAGCAATGGTTACCCCAACTCTTGACAAATCTAGTGCTGCTAAAGGCTCGCGGATGCTATTCCTTAGTGGCTGATGGTTTCAGTCAACAAAAAGCGCAATATAGTACCAATTTCTCTTTCGATAGGGGACATGGTCACCAAATATACTGTCCAGACTCCTAGGTCTAAGAAACTAAAGACCACCTCTAGAGTAGATATTGACCAAAAAACAAGTAATTGGCTAGCAGAAGCGGCTAAACCAACTACAAAGGAAGAAGTTTCCAGTCCGACTGCTAAAGATTATAACGTGGAAAAGGTAGACCTAGGCATTGCAAATAGAGAAGAAAATAATCATCATTTCGAAGTTTCAGCCAAATGTATGTTGTCCAGGTCATGGAAAGACAATAAGGACAAAAGGGAATTGAAGAAGACTGTCAAAGCAATGGCTGAATATATTGATGCACTTAGCAATCCAAGCCCGCAACCTCTTTCACAAGCCCCTCAATCATTTGATCCCACCTCTCCTGCCAATCAAAAGCTACCCAGTCAGATTCAAAGGGGGAGAGTTTTAGTTGAAGCCTTTGATGAGTGGGTAGATGGAGTGCTTCGACATGGAAGCAAGTTCATCTTGGATTTTAAGAATGTGTACGACGATGCCACTACGTTGATTGCTGGGTTGCAAACGCAAGCCCACATGTGGGAAACAGAGGAATCAAAATGGATAGTTGTGTCTTTGCATATCTACGAAATTAAGAGGTAAGGGGTCGCTAAGTTTCTATCTGAAAAGTCCCTGAAAAACATGGATGAAGGTTTGTTGTTTGCATTAAAGAAAAATATGGATTGGAAGAATTATGTGATCAAAGCTGCCCTCACAGAGTTCATTAAGTTGGAAAAGGAACTACAAAACCTCAATCAATGGCTTGTGAATGACTTGTGATGCATCAATGCAACATAGGTCTGGCATGATGGCGTAGTGGAGCACGACATGAATGTTGTCGAGAAAGCATTCAAAGATGAGGTTGGACAGGTGAAGAGGGAGAGAACTCCAACTACACCTAATTTCATTAAGGTAGCAAAAGTTGAGGCTTTGCTTTATCTATGTGTTGATCAACTGCTAAAGCATGCAGATAGGGTAGCTAATCTCAAATGGGAAAGGGAGGCATGGAAGCTAAGGATCCTACATGACAAGACTCCCAATGTTCCGGCAATCCAGGAGTTCGTTAATGCATATAAAGGGTGGAAGGCCTTACATGGCACCCCCTTTGAACACAGCCAATCTGCAAACCCGGAATCGCCTGCTGCCACCAAGTTTTCCTGTTTATTTTAAAAAGTCTCTCTAAAACTTTGGGAATGTTTATCTTTAGTTAAAATTCAGTTATGAAACTTACTCAGACTCTACCCTGAGGTTGGTTTAAAACCTCGGCGGTTTTAAGATTAATTATGGTTAAGTAGTTCTATATATACTAAAATATGGATATGTAAAAGGGTTCGGATTTTTGGTTTTGAAAAGATTTTCAATAGATAATGCAGTGAATGGGTGTTTGGAAATTGGAAGTACTAACTTGGATAAAGTTTCTGTCTGTGAATAAAAAGAATTTTGATTTGTTGGACAAGTTTAAATTTGTGTGTTTGAATTTATGGAATAGTTATTTTTTTGTGATGGTTAATTTTGTCTAGTAGATTCATTTAATTTCAAGTTTGTGCGGATAAATATACATTTGTACATTAAGTATTGGGAATTGGTGAATGTTATTGAATGCAGTCATTTACAGAAAACTGTAATTTTCTAGATGTTATGGTATACTTATTTCAATTCTGTATTCATTGCATGTTGATGAATGAATGCATATTGCCTTATTTGCTTACGGGTTAAAAGCATGTATATATGTTAGTTTAGGGATAATTCATTGAATATCCAACAAGGGAGTTGTACCTTATTTAAAATTCAGAGGGAAACAGAATAACTATTTACCCAATTGTTGTCTAAAGATCTGTTTCTTAACGAGGGTTGGAGTCAGTAAGTGAATTTTTAATAAGAGAGAAATCTGTTAGCCAACACTAAGAAGTGTAGGTCTCGGAGAGATTTTCTTGTGCACACTTCTCTCCTTGATGGCGTGAGATTACTATCTAAAATTGTGGCTCTATTTTGAAGTATAAAACCATAGTCTTCTATTGAATCTTTCTTGTCAATTGTCGTTTCTTGTTTGTTCCATTCATTATCGGCATTCAATGGTCATAGCAATTATTCATAGCTGTCGGGAAGACACATTAAGAGAATTTGAGGAAACCTTTATTTGGGATAAGGAGGCGAACAAGATACCTAAATCCAATGACAAACAAATCAATATTGTAGAAGAGGACAAACGAAAGGAAACTTTTGTGGTGGAAGATGCAGTGTACACCTACAAGAGAATGCAATATGGCTTGTGCAATGCCCCAACCACCTTCCAATGCATAATACTACATATCTTTGATAAGGATGTCGGTAGGACATTTCAAGGCATTCCTAGACAAATTGTCAATATCCAGCGAACAAGAACTCAATTGACGAAACTCTGGGAATGTATGGAGAGGTGCCAAAGGGAAAGGTTGGCACTGAACCCCTACAAGTGCAGATTCATCATGCCACAAGGTAGATTGCTCAACCATATAGTCTGTAAGGAGGGATTGAAGACAAATCCTAATAGGGTAGGGGTCATCATCCAAATGTAGGCCCCAAATAATGTAACAGGAGTGACGTCCTTCCTTAGGCATGTTGGCTACTACTGAAAGTTCATTAAGAACTTCACCCGAATTTCCTAGCCGCTCACATGCTAACAAGGGGCGATCTTTCAAATGGGGAGATCAGCAACAGAAGGCATCTGAAGAACTGAAGTCAAGATTGGTGAGTGCACCTATCCTCATGTACCCTGACCAGAATAAGGAATTTCATGTGCATGTTGATGCATCTAAGTATGCTATCAGGGCTAAATTGGCACAAGTGAGTGTACAAGGGCTAGACCATCTAGTACTCTTCGCCAACCAACTACTCTCAAAAGCGGAAAGGAATTATAGCACAACGGAATGGGAGGCATTGGGAATGGTGTACTCCGTTTAGAAATTTCACCACTACCTTTTGGCAACACGGTTCACATTTTACTTGGACCACCAAGCCTTGATGTACCTGGCGAACAAACCCATCATCCAAAGGTAGGTGAGTCAATGGTTATTCTTATTGCAAGAATTTACATTCACCATCTTCATGAGATCGGCGAAAAGCGTTGTCACCGATCAGGTGTCCCAGATCAAGTTGAGGGAACTAGCTGAAGGGGTGAATGAAGACTTTCCCAATGCGCACCTCATCCATATTGCAGCACAGGTTGGGGAGTACCTGTCCACGTTGACCTCGAGGGACATACAACCAATCAAGACAAGGAAGTTGGCACTACAAAGAAAAATTTTCTAGCTTATCAATGGGTTGCTCTACAAGATGAGTTCAACCACATATTACAAAGATGTGTCATGTAGGAGGAAATACTAGGAGTTCTCAAGGAAGCTCACAAAGGCCTAGCTAGTGGCCACATGGGACCCGACATCACCACACGTAAAGTATTGTTGGCAAGACTATGGTGGCCCACATTGCACACTGATGCGCATGAGTGGATAGGAGGATGTGACACATGCCAAAGAGTCAAGAAACCACTCAAGCGTGACTTCATGCCACTCTTCCCTTCGCAGCCTCAATAGTTGTTTGAAAGGTGGGGGTTGGGCTTTGTCGGACATTTAAAGGTGAGTCAGGCACATTGGTGCAAATATATTGTGGTAGCGACGAAGTAGCTCACCAAGTCGGCAAAGGCAAGAGCACTGTTAAACAATACTACCATCAGTACGACAAGATTTATCTATGAGCAAACTGTTACAAGGTAGGGCATTTCCATCCAAATCACCAGTGACCGAGGGGTGGACTTCGTAAATCATGTCATCTAGTTGATAACAACGAACTTTGAACTCTTCCAAACCCTGTCAAGCCCGCACTACCTATTGATGTAAGTTTTGTGATTACGCCAACATGCAAGATTAAATAGTTAGTATCCGTATGGAGTTTGTTCATCATTGCACAAAAGTTGAGTATTCATACAGAAGTTCATGATCGAACAGAAACCATCAATTACCATACAGGGGTTGCAGGCGAAGGGCATTTATGTCGCACTGATGGGAATTTTCACTATACAGATATTGTGTTTTTCCATGGTATGGACAATACTATCAGCCCTAACATAAAAGTCCCACAACATTTTACTCCTATCATGCGGAGATTTCGTGGCGTATGGGTTTCTTCTACCATTACCATACAAAGATCCTACTGCACTGTACATGTCATACGAGAACTAGCAATCGAAGCAAGGAAGCTCTTCACATCCATAAAGAGGTATCCTCTGGTCATATGGGCTCTACACACTTTCGTACGAAAGTCTTGCAATATTGCCATGCACTATTTGATTGGAATTGCTTCTTAGAATTAGTTATTAGTACGGAAAGAAAGGATGTAGTTACAAAAAGTAAAGTTGGTGTTAGTAATTCTTAAACGGTACATGGTGAAAATCAATTTTGCCAATCCAAGACAACCAAGAAATTGTTACAATAATCACCAACAACATAAAAATATTTAGTGTGAACCGCCTTCAAGAATGGTGACTGGGAGTAGTTCAAAAAAAAAGAAGGCACAACATCGAGTGCAACATGGAGATAAGAAAATTACAGTGGACACTCACGTGGGAGGGTTTGAGTGGCGTGGACTGTCGCACATGGTGGCATGACAAAGATAAAAACAATGAAATGAAGAAGGTTATGAGGCATGCAGATGTTGATAGAGTCGTCCAAATGCTTCTCTTCAATGTCTGAGAGTTTGAACTAGTCTTAAAGGCGATCATCATGTGCTACAATAAATATTCACATAAGACAATCATCCCCTACTTCAACAGCCACCCCATTACCATATTATTTTGGCCAAACAAGCTTATATAGGTGTTCAAAATACCCTTCATAGGAGTGAAAGTAGGCAAGCATACAAGAAAGATGTTCGCAAAGCAATAAAGGAGCCTCTTGAAGCTAGTATGTGGGGATAATCTCACACCCAAAGAATGGGGCAACATTTATAACAACAATACCGATGGGGGTATGAAGAAAAATTTCTTAGTGACACTAGAGTGGAAGTGTATTATGGACATCATTAAGAGCTGACTCTTAGGTCCCAGTCGAGCTTTTGATATACTAGTATGGAATCTATGGATGATAAATATCATGGTAGGGATAAACACAAGAAAAGTATATAATTGGGTGTCGATACTCTCAGAAAGAATCTAAGAGTTCTTTAATCTACAACACAAATTTTTGCATATGGTGCAACATGCCATTGACTCGTTAATGTCCCTACTTTAGCATTTGTCCAGTTGTGTGACCGTTAGCCTATTTCTGCGTGGTCCCGGAAACTAACGAAGAGGTCAATGAGATCCTGAGATGTTTTGGCCTAGTCATCTCCAGTTTGGGCCAGAACGGAGTTGATTTACATGGTTTCGGGCAAACTTACTATTTTTAGTAAGTCAACAGGGCATGGGCGATGTCAGACTTAGTCATTGGATTTGATGCTCCTCGATGAGAGCTTTCCGACGAGCTATCACTCATATTATTCCAAGCTCAATTACTATTTTATTTTAATGCCTAAAGTTTATTAAAGTAACATTTAAATTAAATGTTAAAATAATAAAGTGTTACTTTAATATTATTCATGTTGCATTGTGTGTTTCAGAAGGGAAGCCCAAGGGAGACATAAGGTGTTATTTTATTTTATTTTATTTTCAAACACTTTATCCCACATTGCTTGTGAAAAGTGGGTCGACCCTATGAAGTGGAAATAGAAGGAGAGCTTGTGGCCCTTGTTCAGCATGTTGAATATGAGAAGAAATTCATGAGTGAGCTGCAGATCCGTTCTTGGCATTAGAGGACATCTATCCTCTCTTGTAACATTCTAGACGTCATTCCCTTGGGGTTTGGCCTGTGGAATCCATTTCTATCAGCTTCATTATCAGGCAGATTGAGCATGTTTCTAGCTACAGACAGATTTGATGTTTTGCTCATATCTTCTTCACTACTTGTCCGACACTTATGCCGCTTTGAGGGAATGATTTTATGAAGGTATTGGAATGTTTGAAGGACAAAGTACTGTAACAGCACTATTCACGCAGGTACTGTTCATGTGGTACTATTCACGCGACACTACTGTAATGTCCCCACTTTAGCAGTTGACCAAGTGTGTGTGCGTTAGCCTTGTTCTACATGGTCCCGAGGGCTAATGAAGGGTTTAAGGGGATCCTGGAGTGTTTTGGCCTAGTCATTTCCAGTTTGGGCCAAAACGAAGTTGATTTACTCAATTTCAGGAATACTTACTATTTTTAGTAAGTCAGCAGAACACAGTGGAGGCTAGTTTTGCTGATTGGATTTGATACTCCTCGGTGAGAGCTTTTCGACGAGCTATCACTCGCATTATTCGGAGTTCGATTGCTAATACATTTTAATGCCTGAAGTTTTATTGAAGTAACGTTTAATTTAATTGTAAAATATTAAAGTGTTACTTTAATATTTATTTTATGGGGATGTGTACCCAAGGGAGACATAAGTGGATATTTTAACATATGTTTTATATTGCACATCTTTTAGCCCACATTGCCCATGAGAGTTGAGTCGACCCTTGGAAATAGATTAAAAGGAAGCGTTTGTGGCTTCATTAGATATGTTGAATATGAGAAGAAATTTGTGTGTGAGTTGCAGATCCGTTCTTGGCATTAGAGGACGTCTAGCCTCTCTTGTGACATTCTAGACGTCATTCCCTTGGGGTTTGGCCTTCGGAATCCATTGCTATCAGCTTCATTATCAGGCAGTTTGGTTGCATTTCCAACTACAGGCAGATTTCATATTTTGCTCATATCTTCTTCACTACTTGTCCGACGCTTATGCCGCTTTGAGGGAATGATTTTATGAAGGTAGTGGACTGTTTGAAAGACAAAGTACTGTAGCAGCACTATTCATGCGGCACTATTCACGCGGTACTATTCACGTCACTGTAGAAGCAAGTTCGAAAGCATGGGCTGGAGTATTATGTCAATGATATTGGAGTAATTAGTGAGTTGATAATCTCCCATGTATGTGATTCTATTAAATTCTGAAAATAACATCTTATCAGCAGCAGTTCAATATCCAGTTTGCATATTATTGTAGTTTCTTTATTGTTATGTTGTATGATTTCAATTCTATGCAAAAACTCAAACAAACGCTTTATTTCCGAAGTTATAAGCGGTAAAATATTAAAAGGAGAAATAAGAAGTTGGACGCAAACTGTTTGACAAAATTCCTACCAGCAGTTGTTTAGTTTTCCTTTTTGGCATTAAAGGGTGCCCATTACAGTGGTATCAGAGATATAAGTCCTGCCATCCTATGGAGGTCTTATAGGGAGTTTGGAACAGCCAGATAGACGAACAAGTGTTTGACGAAATGTCAAAACACTAAAATCAAAAATTAAAAATAGGTTAAGCATTTATGTTTGAGCATGCGACAAGGGCCTTATAATCTCCACAATACCAGAGTAAGACAAAATAGGATTTCGGACTTGCAGTCTAGTTCATCCGCGTAGGTGGACATAGAATCCAGTCATACAGACACACAGGACATATTCTTTGATCATGATAGCAATATGGGTGACCGAGATGACATCAACACAGGATTAGGCGGAGGCAGGAATACTGGTCCAGATCAGGGGGAGGTAATGTTCAGACAGTTACCGGATACATTAGAGCAGGGGCAGCGTATGCAGCAGGAACAGAATAGGCGAATGGACATGATGTTGCAGCTTATGGCTAGACAAATGGGCGTCAATATTAATCCAGGTGATGCCAACAATGGAAACAATAACAATAAGGGCAATGATAATAATGGAGGCCGAGGCAACAATAATGGTCCTGAGAATAACATTAATGGTAATAATGGACTTGGCAACAATGGGAATGAGGCGGATAACTTTAGACACGTTGCACGCCCAGCTTGAACAACGAGCTCGAGACCTCTTCTACCCACCTTCCCACCGAGAGATCCGGTTCAACCAGTGAACGAACTGCAGATTACTGAGATACAGGGTCAATTCAGGAGGGACTGGGAGGCCAGTGGACCCGAGTTTCAGGCAGATATTTCCCTCAGAGATTATATGGACTTGAGGATAAGACATATGCCTAGAGCAGGAGGGAGGAATCAGAATTTTGAGCTTAGAAAGAAAGTTGGAAAACTTTCCTTGCCTTATTATGATGCTTCAAGGAAGATGACTGCACGAGCTTGGGTGCAGAAGGTAGATACATATTTGCAGCTAAATCCTATGCCTGAGGAGGAGGCTATCAAGTATGCGGCTATGCACTTGGACGACGTTGCGCATGAATGGTGGCATCGTAGCATGGTGACTCTGGGGCATAATCAGATTACATCCTATGAGGAATTCACAAAAAGATTAATTGAGAGATTTGACACTAGGGATCTCGAGTTACATTTCAAGAAGCTAGCACAGTTAAAACAATCAGGTTTTGTGGATGCTTACATCGCCAAGTTTTAGCGTTTGTCTGTACTTGTTACTGATATCTCTCCTAGGAGATTGGTGGTGTTATTTTGTGATGGGCTTGCTGATCCATTACGAGGTTGGGTGAACGGACATGATCCACTCACCTTAGCAGAAGCAACTAAAAAGGCACGAGATTTAGCCCCTTCGGTATACAAAGGAAAATACCATTCAACAGATTTTTCCTACCGCAAGGACAAAGACAAAAAACCATTTCATAAAGAGTATAACAAACCCAAAGAAGGATCAAAAGGACTAAACAGTAAAACCTTGAATGAACTTCGAAAGAAGAAACTGTGCTTCCAGTGTAGAGAGACTTGGGACTTATCTCATAAATGCCCTCTCAAGGCTAAGACAAATCAAATGGAGTATTTTTCAGCAGAAGAGTCAGAGTCAGAGGTCGACGATCGGCACTCCGATTCAGATGAGGGTAACACTATAGAGGAGACCAGCATTCCTAAGGATGATAGATCGTTGGCACGCTTGACAGAGGCCCAAAAGGCAATCACATTTAAAGTCAGGGGTACTATCCAGGGGCAGAAAGTGATATCTCTCATTGACACTAGGGCTACACATAACTTCATAGATGCGCAGTTGGTAGCCAGGAGAGGGTTACAGACCGAGGAGCATGATGGGTTTAGAGTCATGGTGGCTAACGGTGACAAATTATTGTGCACTCGGAAGATATCTAATCTTCACATTAGGTTTGGAGATGGCTATGAGTTGGAGGATGAGTTCTATGTTGTGGACATGGGAGATTATGATGTCATCCTCGGCATGACATGGATGGCTTCGCTAGTTGAGTTCACACTCAACCTAGCGAAATTGGAGATGAGATTCCACAACGAGGGCAGAACTGTGGTACTTAGGGGACTCTCGGATGGAGGCTGCAGAGTAGTGTCCTTGAGGAGAATGCAGAGACTTTTTCCTCATGATGACATAGAGTGGGCGGTAGAGTGCTACATTATGCCAGCTTCACCAGAGCCACTGGTAAAGAGTCATCCACCAAATATCCAGAAGATACTTGACAGACACGCTAAAGTATTTGGCGATATTCCTCATGGGGTTCCTCCTGACAAGGGTATAGAGCATGTTATTGAACTCGAGGAGGGAGCTAAACCAGTTATGATTACCCCTTATTGTCATCCTAAGAAACACAAGGATGAGATAGAGAAGGCAATTAAGGAGTTGTTGGAGATGGGGCACATTAGGCCTAGCAAAAGCCCATTTGCTTCAGCAGTAGTACTAGTGAAGAAGAAGGATGGGACGATGCGCATGTGCATCGATTACAGGGCACTGAATAAGAAAACAATTAAAAACAAGTATCCCATTCCTAGGATTGATGAGCTGATTGATGAGTTAAATGGGGCATGCTTCTTCACCAAAATTGATTTGCGATCCGGATACCATCAGATCAGGATGAGAGCATAGGACATTGAGAAAACAGCCTTCCGATGTCACTATGGCCACTTTGAGTTTGTGGTTATGCCATTTGGACTAACCAATGCACCCGCTACATTTCAGAGTTGTATGAACCAAGTATTCAAGGAGCAGTTGAGGAGATTTGTCTTGATCTTCTTTGATGACATCTTGATCTTCAGTAAGACCTGGGAGGAACATTCATAGCATTTGGAGGAGGTGTTATCTATCCTAGAGAGAGAGTCGTTGTATGCCAAGGAGTCTAAGTGTGAGTTTGGTATGACAAAATTACTATACCTTGGGCATATTATTAGTGCAGATGGAGTTCGAGTAGACCCTGAAAAGATTAGAGCTATAGTTGATTGGCCTACTCCTATGAACCTCACACAACTTAAGGGGTACTTTGGTCTTTGCGGATTTTACAGAAGGTTTGTTAAGGGTTTTTCATAGACCGCAGCGCCTTTGACAAATCTCACCAAAAAACAGGCCTTCATGTGGATAGGGGCAGCACCAGAGGGGTTTCGAGCATTTCAAGCAGGGAATGTCTTCATGTCTAGTTCTAGCTCTATCGGATTTCATGAAGCCTTTTGAGCTTCATTGTGATGCATCGGGTGATGGGATTGGAGCAGTATTGCTGCAGGAGAAGCATCCCATTGCATTCGAGAGTAAGAAGCTCCGGGGAGTTGAAAGGAGTTATTTTGTCTATGACTACGAGATGTTGGCCATATTGCATGCATTGGCCACATTCCGATCATATTTGGTAGGTGGGCATTTTCAGATCAAGACTGATCACAACAGTATTAAATAATTTATGAGCCAGTGTGATCTTAATGACCGGCAACAGAAATGGGTTACTAAATTGCAGGCTTGTGACTTTGACATAGAGTTTGTCAAAGGTAAGAAAAACGTTGTGGCTGATGCCTTATCTCGGAGACCTCACTTATGTGCTCTGGTAGAGATTTCAGGTGATTGGAGAGATCGGATTATAGCAGAGTATGTCGGAGATGCTTGGGCTTCTGGATTGATTTCAGGTACTATACAGGATGATCGCTATGAGGTGATACATGGATTGATCAAAGTTCAGGGCAAGGTTTATTTGATTTTGTCATCACATTTGAGAGAGGCGATACTGAAGGCATTTCATGATGCACCCACAGCTGGGAATTCGGGGGTCTTCAAGACCTATAGGTAGGTCCGAGAGTGGTTCTCATGCAGAGGGCTCAAGGATGATGTTCAGAGGTATGTTAGGGAGTGTGCGGTTTGTCAACAGAATAAGGGAGAGCACACATTTCCTGCAGGTTTATTACAGCCCTTCCCCATTCCTGATAGGAAATGGGAAAGTATTTTGATAGACTTCATCACTGGTTTACCACGAGTGCAGGGAAGGGATTGCATCTATGTGGTGGTGGACAGCTTCACGAAGTTCGTTCACTTCTTTGCTATTCTGTCCACATACACAGCAGCACAAGTGGCAAATCTTTTCTTTAGAGAGATATTCAGGTTACATGGGCTCTCTAGATTCATTGTCAGTGACAGGGATACTAACTTTACGAGTGTTTTTTGGCAGGAGTTGTTTAGGTTGTGTGGTACAGATCTTACACCTAGCACTAGTTATCATCCGCAAACAGATGGGCAAACAGAGATTGTGAATAAATGGGTGGAGGGATATTTGAGGAACTATGTAATTGCATAACCAAAGGCTTGGGTCAGATGGTTGCATATGGGAGAGTATTGTTATAACACCACTTCTCATATGTCCATCAGGATGACTCCTTTCCTGGCACTCTATGGTTATGAAGCACCTAGCTTCATGGATTTAGTTTTGGGGGATAGCAGAGTGCCCAAAGCCAAAAACTTATTGCAGGATAGTCAAGACATCCTAAAAGTGCTCAAGGAGAATACACAACAGGCCTAGAATCAATAGAAATTGTACGTTGATCAGCACTGAATAGAGCGCAGTTTCGAGGTAGGGGATATGGTTTACTCGAAGCTACAACCATATAGATAGTCATCGCTAAAGAAGAGCGAAGCTGAAAAGTGGAAGCCTAGATTTTATGGTCCCTTCAGGGTGATTCGTAGAGTGGGCGAAGTCGCCTATGAGCTTGAGCTTCCAGACGGTAGTCGGGTGCACAATATGTTTCATGTGTCTAGGCTTAAGAAAGCCACTGGTCAGAGTGTAGTGCCTTTTGCAGATTTACCCCCTTTGGATGACGAGGGGAAGCTTGTGTTAGTACCTAAGGCTATTCTAGACACCAGAGAGAGGAAGCCTAGAAACAGGATACTGAAGGAGTATTTGGTCAGATGGAGAGACCTGCCGAAGGAGGATTCTACATGGGAGAGTGAGCAGGTTATTCAGCAGGCTGGACTGAGATTGCTTGAGGACAAGTAATTTCAAGGGGGGCAGACTGTAATGTCCGCACTTTAGCAGTTGACCAAGTGTGTGTGCGTTAGCCTTGTTCTACATGGTCCCGAGGGCTAACGAAGGGTTTAAGGGGATCCTGGAGTGTTTTGGCCTAGTCATTTCCAGTTTGGGCCAAAACAAAGTTGATTTACTCAGTTTCAGGCATACTTACTATTTTTAGTAAGTCAGCAGGACACAGTGGAGGCCAGTTTTGGTGATCGGATTTGATACTCCTCGGTGAGAACTTTCCGACGAGCTATCACTCGCATTATTTGGAGTCCGATTGTTAATACATTTTAATGCCTGAAGTTTTATTAAGGTAACGTTTAATTTAATTGTAAAATATTAAAGTGTTACTTTAATATTTATTTTATGGGGATGTGTACCCAAAGGAGACATAAGTGGATATTTTAATATATGTTTTATATTGCACATCTTTTATCCCACATTGCCCATGAGAATTGAGTCGACCCTTGGAAATAGAATAAAAGGAAGCGTTTGTGGCTTCGTTAGATATGTTGAATATGAGAAGAAATTAGAGGACGTCTGTCCTCTCTTGTGACATTCTTGACGTCATTCCCTTGGGGTTTGTTCTTTGGAATCCATTGCTATCATCTTCATTATCAGGCAGTTTGGTTGCATTTCCAGCTACAGGCAGATTTCATATTTTGCTCATATCTTCTTCACTACTTGTCCGACACTTATGCCGCTTTGAGGGAATGATTTTATGAAGGTAGTGGACTGTTTGAAAGACAAAGTACTGTAGCAGAACTGTTCATGCGGCACTATTCACGCGGCACTATTCACGCGGTACTATTCACGTCACTGTAGAAGCAAGTTCGAAAGCATGGGCTGGAGTCTTATGTCAATGATATTGGAGTAATTAGTGAGTTGATAATTTGCCATGTATTTGATTCTATTAAATTCTGAGAATAACATCTTATCAGTAGCAGTTCAATATGCAGTTTGCATATTATTGTAGTTTCTTTATTGTTATGTTGTATGATTTCAATTCTATGCAAAAACTCAAACAAACAAACAAACGCTTCATTTCCGAAGTTATAAGCGGTAAAATATTAAACGGAGAAATAAGAAGTTGGATGCAAACTGTTTGACAAAATTGCTACCAGCAGTTGTTTAGTTTTCCTTATTGGCATTAAGGGGTGCCCATTACAACTATTCACGCGGTTACTATTCACATGATACTATTCATGTCACTGTAGCAGCAAGTTTGAAAACATGTGCCGGAGTATTATGCCAATAATATTGGAGCAATTAGTGAGTTGATAATCTGCCATGTATTTGATTTTATTAAATTCTGAGAATAACATCTTATTAGCAGCACATCAATGCCCAGTTTGCATATTATTATAGTTTCTTTCTTGTTTATGTTGTATGATTTCAATTCCATGCAAAACTCAAACAAACAAACAAATGTTTCATTTCCAGAGTTATAAGGGATAAAATATTAAACGGAGAAATAAGAAGTTGGATGCAAACTGTTTGACATAATTCCTACCAGCAACTGGTTTAGTTTTTGGGCATTCAAGGGTGCCCATTACAGTGGTATCAGAGCTATAAGTCCTGCCATCCAGTAGAGATCTTACAGGGAATTTGGAACAGCCGGATAGAGGGAAAAGTGTTTTAAAAAATGTCAAAACACTAAAATCAAAAATAAATGAATGAAAAAACACGCTCAGCATGTACATTTAAGCATGCAACAAGGGCCTTATAACTTCGGCCATACTAGAGCAAGACAAAATAGAAATTCGAACTCACAGAGCAAGCAGTCTAGTTCATCCTGCAGGTGGACATAGAATCCAATGATACAAACACATAGGAGATATTCTTTGATCAGGACAGCAATATGGGTGACCGAGATGACAGGACTACAGGACTCGACGGAGGTAGGAATACCGGTCCAGATCAGCGGGAGGTAATGTTCAGACAGTTACTGGATACATTAGAGCAGGGGCAGCGGATGCAGCAGGAGCAGAATAGGCGAATGAACATGATGTTGCAACTCATGGCTAGACAGATGGGCGTCAATATTAATCCAGGTGATGCCAACAGTGGAAACAATAACAATGGGGGAAACGATAACAATAGGGGCAATGATCATAATGGAGGACGAGGCAACAACAATGGTCCTGAGAATAACATTAATGGTAATAATAATGGACATGGCAACAATGGGAATGAGGCTGATAACTTTAGACACGTTGCACGCCCAGCTTGGACAGCAAGCTCGAGACCTCTTCTCCCCACCTTCCCACCCAGAGATCCGGTTCAACCAGTAAACGAACCGCAGATTACCGAGTTATAGGATCATTTCAGGAGGGACTGGGAGGCTAGTCGACTAGAGTTTCAGGCGGATATTTCCCTCAGAGATTATATGGACTTGAGGATGAGACACATGCCTAGAAGAGGAGGGAGGAATCAAAACTTTGAGTTGAGAAAGAAAGTTGGAAAACTTTCTTTACCTTATTATGATGCTTCAGGGAAGATGACTGCACGAGCTTGGGTGCAGAAGGTAGATACATACTTGCAGCTGAATCCTATGCCTGAGGAGGAGGCTATCAAGTATGCGGCTATCCATTTGGATGGCCCAGCGCATGAGTGGTGGCACCATGGCATGGTAACCTTGGGGCATAATCAGATCACATCTTACGAGGAGTTCACTGAGAGGCTTATAGAGAGATTTGATACCAAGGATCTCGAGTTACAGTTTAAGGAGTTGGCACAGCTCAAGCAGTGGGTATCAGTTGAGATGTATATAAGTGAATTTCAGAAGTTAGTTGTGTTGGTCAAGAATATTTCAGAGAGGAGATTAGTAATGTTGTTTATGGACGGCCTCTCAGATCCCTTGAGGGGTTGGGTCAAGGGGCATGACGCAGCTACATTAGAGGCCACTAAGAAGGCTCGTGACTTAGCACCTTCTTTTAGGAGCAAATTTCAGCCTAGGGATTCACATACAAAGAAGGATAAGGAGAAGGACAAAAAATATTTTCACAGGGATGCTCAGCCAAAAAGGGATAATAAGTTGGATAATGACACCCTGAATGAGTTGAGGAGGAAGAAGCTCTGTTTTCATTGCAGAGAGCCTTGGGACTTATCTCATAAGTGTCCTCTCAAGGCTAAGGCAAATCAAATGGAGTATTTCTCAGCAGAGGAGTCGCAGTCAGAGAGGTAGGATCAACACTCTGATTCAGATGAGGGTAGCACTACAGAGGAGAGCAGCATTCCTGAGGATGAGAAGTCGTTGGCACGATTAACGGGGGCTCAAAAGGCAATCACATTTCAGGTCAGGGGTACTATCTAGGGGCAGAAAGTGATCTCACTCATTGACACTGGGGCTACACATAATTTCATAGATGCACAATTGGTAGCCAAGAGAGGATTACAGACTGAGCATGTTGGGTTTAGAGTCATGGTGGCTAACGGTGACAAATTATTATGCACTCGGAAGATATCTAATCTTCACATAAGGTTTGGAGATGGCTATGAGTTGGAGGATGAGTTCTATGTAGTAGACATTGGAAATTATGATGTCATCCTAGGCATGACATGGATGGCCTCGCTGGTTGAGTTCACACTCAACCTAGCAAAATTGGAGATGAGGTTCCAGCATGAGGGCAGAACTGTTGTACTTAGAGGACTTTCAGATGGGCGTTGCAGAGTAATCTCCTTGAGGAGAATGCAGAGGCTTTTTCGGCATGATGACGTAGAGTGGGCGGCAGAATGTTTCACTATGCTAGCCTCGCGGGAGCCACACGTGAAGAGTCATCCACTAGATATCGAGGAGATACTTGACAGGGACGCTAAAGTTTTTGGCGAGATTCCACATGGGGTTCCTCCTGACAAAGGGATAGAGCATGTTATTGAGCTTGAGGAGGGAGCCAAACCAGTTATGATACTCCCTATCGTCATCCTAAGAAACACAAGGATGAGATAGAGAAGGTGATTAAGGATTTGTTAGAGATGGGGCATATCAGGCCTAGTAAGAGCCCCTTTGCTTCAACAGTAGTGTTGGTAAAGAAGGATGGGACGATGCGCATGTGCATCGATTACAGAGCATTAAATAAGAAGACCATTAAGAACAGATATCCCATCCCGCAGATAGATGAGCTGCATGATGCATGCTTCTTTACGAAGATTGATTTGCGGTCAGGGTATCATTAGATCAGGATGAGGGTGAAGGACATTGAGAAGACAGCCTTTCGGTGTCACTATGGCCACTTTGAGTTTTTGGTTATGCCATTTGGGCTAACCAATGCCCCTGATACTTTCCAGAGTTGCATGAATCAGGTATTCAGGGGGCAGCTTAGGAAATTTGTCCTGATTTTCTTTGATGACATTTTGGTCTTCAGTAAGACTTGGGAGGAGCATTTACAACATCTAGAGATGGTGTTGTCCTTTTTAGAGAAAGAGTCACTATATGCCAAGGAATCTAAGTGCGAGTTTGGGTTGACTAAGTTACTATAACTTGGGCATATCATCAGTGCAGATGGAGTTCGGGTAGATCCCGAAAAGGTTAGAGCTATTGTTGATTGGCCTACTCCTACGAACCTCACATAGCTTAAGGGGTTCTTTGGTCTCTGCGGGTTTTATAGGAGATTTGTTAAGGGATTTTCATAGACCGCTGCACCCTTGACAGACCTTACTAGGAAAGGGGCCTTCGTATGGACAGGGGCAGCTCAGAGATGCTTTGATCATTTCAAGCAGGTGATATCATCATGTCCAGTATTAGCTCTACCGGATTTCACGAAGCCATTTGAGCTTCATTGTGATGCATCGGGTGATGGGATTGGGGCAGTCTTGAGGCAAGAGAAGCATCCCATTTCTTTTGAGAGTAGGAATCTCCGTGGAGTGGAGAGGAGCTATTCCATCTATGACCGGGAGATGTTGGCCATTATGCATGCATTGGCCAAGTTTAGGTCCTACCTGGTTGGAGGGAAGTTTGTTATCAAGACTGATCACAACAACATCAAATACTTCATGAACCAACGTGACTTGAATGATAGACAACAGAAGTGGATTACGAAGTTGCAGGCTTATGACTTTGACATTGAGTTTGTCAAAGGTAAGAAGAATGTGGTGGCAGATGCTTTATCCAGGAGACCTCATAATTGTGCTCTAGCTGAGATTAGAGGAGATTGGAGAAATAAGATTACAGCAGAGTATGCAAGGGACACTTGGGCTTCTGGGGTGATTGCAAGCACCATACAGGATGATCATTATGTGGTGATGGACGGATTGATCAAATATATTTGATTCCTTCATCACAGTTTAGGGAGGTAATACAGAAGGCATTTCATGATGCACCTACAGCTGGACATCTAGGGGTCTTTAAGAACTACAGGCAGATCCGTGAGCGGTTTACATGGAGAGGGCTCAAGGATGATGTTCAGAGGCATGTTAGGGAGTGTGCGGTTTGTCAACAGAATAAGGGAGAGCACACATATCCTGCAGGGTTGTTACAGCCTTTGCCCATTCCGGAAAGGAAATGGGAAAGTATTTCCATGGACTTCATCACCGGGTTACCACAAGTATAGGGGAGAGATTGCATCTATGTGGTAGTTGACCGGTTAACGAAGTTTGCTCACTTCTTTGCTATTCCCTCCACCTACACAGCAACACAGGTGGCTGACCTTTTCTTCAAAGAGATATTCAGGTTACATGGGCTACCTAGTTTCATTGTCAGTGACCGGGATAGTAAATTTATGAGTTCTTTTTGGAAGGAATTGTTTGGGTTGTGTGGCACAGATCTTAAACCTAGCACTAGTTATCATCCGCAGACAGATGGGCAGATGGAGATTGTGAATAAATGGGTGGAAGGATATCTGAGGAACTATGTGACTGCATAGCAGAGAGCTTGGGTCAAATGGCTACATATGGGAGAGTACAGTTATAACACCACTTATCATATGTCCATCAAGATGACTCCATTCATGGCACTGTATAGTTATCAAGCACCTAGCTTCATGGATCTGGTTTTGGGAGACAACAGAGTGCCCAAAGCCAAAGACTTCTTGCAGGATAGTCACGATATTTTGAGGGTGCTCAGGGAGAATATACAAGCCCAGAATCAACAGAAATTGTATGTTGATCAGCACCGGATAGAGCGCAGCTTTAAGGTTGCGGATATGGTTTACTTCAGGCTACAGCTATACAGACAGTCATCGCTGAAGAAGAGCGGAGAAGAGAAGTTGAAGCCTAGATTTTATGGCCCCTGCAGAGTGATTCGTAGGGTGGGCGAGGTTGCCTACGAGATCGAGCTTCCACAGGGCAGTTGGGTGCATAATGTGTTTCATGTGTCAAGGCTTAAGAAAGCCATTGGTCAGAGAGTTGTGCCTTCTGCAGATTTGCCACCATTAGATGAGGAGAGGAAGCTCGTATTGGTTCCTAAGGCTATTCTAGACACCAAGGAGAGGACTTTGCGGAACAGGGTGGTTCAAGAATATTTAGTCAGATGGAGAGACCTGACAGAGGAGGATGCTACTTGGGAGAGTGAGCAAGTGTTACAGAAGACAAGACTGAGATTGCTGGAGGACAAGCAGTTTCAAGGGGGGCGGACTGTAATGTCCCTACTTTAGCATTTGTCCAGCTATGTGACCGTTAGCCTATTTCTGCGTGGTCCCAGAAGCTAACGAAGAGGTCAGTGGGATCCTGAGATGTTTTGGCCTAGTCATTTCCAGTTTGGGCCAGAACGGAGTTGATTTACATGGTTTTGGGCAAACTTACTATTTTTAGTAAGTCAACAGGGCATGGGCGATGTCAGAGTTAGTGATTGGATTTGATGCTCCTCGATGAGAGCTTTCTGACGAGCTATCACTCATATTATTCCGAGATCAATTACTATTTTATTTTAATGCCTGAAGTTTATTAAAGTAACATTTAAATTAAATGTTAAAATAATAAAGTGTTACTTTAATATTATTCATGTTGGGTTGTCTATTTGAGAAGGGAAGCCCAAGGGAGACATAAGGTGTTATTTTATTTTATTTTATTTTAAAACAATTTATCCCACATTGCTTGTGAAAAGTGGGTCGACCCTATGAAGTGGAAATAAAAGGAGAGCTTGTGGCCCTTGTTCAACATGTTGAATATGAGAAGAAATTGATGTGTGAGTTGCAGATCCGTTCTTGGCATTAGAGGACATCTATCCTCTCTTGTGGAATTCTAGATGTCATTCCCTTGGGGTTTGGCCTTTGGAATCCATTGCTATCAGCTTCATTATCAGGCAGATTGAGCGTGTTTCTAGCTACAGGCAAATTTGATGTTTTGCTCGTATCTTCTTCACTACTTGTCCGACACTTATGCCACTTTGAGGGAATGATTTTATGAAGGTATTGGACTGTTTGAAGGACAAAGTACTGTAGCAGCATTGTTCACGCAGGTACTATTCATGCGGTACTATTCACGCGACACTATTCACGCGATTACTATTCGCATCATACTATTCATGTCACTGTAGCAACAAGTTTGAAAACATGTGCCGGAGCATTATGCCAATAATATTGGAGCAATTAGTGAGTTGATAATCTGCCATGTATTTGATTTTATTAAATTTTGAGAATAACATCTTATTAGCAGCAGTTCAATGCCCAGTTTGCATATTATTGTAGTTTCTTTCTTGTTTATGTTTTATGATTTCAATTCCATGCAAAACTCAAACAAACAAACAAATGTTTCATTTCCGGAGTTATAAGGGGTAAAATATTAAACGGATAAATAAGAAGTTGGATGCAAACTGTTTGACATAATTCCTACCGGCAGCTGGTTTAGTTTTTGGGCATTCAAGGGTGCCCATTACATTCCTCAATGTCATGCAAGTCCAAATACCACCACACAAACAAGGAAATTACTAGCCACTCAGTTGTGTGGACCCGTCCACACCTGCTATCTTCAACTAGACACATTTGGATTCTCTAACTGGAGGTGGCCAACCGACTAGGAAGATGCAATGACAAGAATTGCAGTACTAGCAAGAATTCAACAGTAGAAGTAGCTAGTAAGGAACCATTGAGGTGTCTTTTGTAAGTGATAGTGATGTGGATGTCACTCTAGCGACTACGAGAGGGTACAAGGAGGATGACATGGACGATAATATTACTGCAGCTACCTTACCGACCACATATGTGGTAGTATTCCAGCCGACAACATTACCCATCTAGTCACTCACAGTTCCATTACCACTACCTTCCATGGCACTAGCCGAGGAAGCTCCAACCATGACACTAGCAGAGGAAGTTCCTTCCATGGCACCAACAAAATAAGTTCCACCTTCACAAATGGTAGCACTAGAGGTCTCACTATCAACACCATAGAGATACCACAATCGGGGGAAATGGAGGTGTCAGAATCACTAGAAGTACTACCATCACCAGAGCCTTTATCCAGGGAACCCACAATAGAGATACCAGTTGTGCTAGCCAAGGGTGAGGAGGGTGAGACAGTTGTGCCAACCAAGGGTGCCGAGGGTGAGATCCATGCTACCATTGACTCTTGGTTGCAGTTGTTGGGAATTCAGCTAGAGGCCCAACAACAACCAGTTATGTCTTCTAGGATCCCTCTAGAAGCCACAAAGATGATGAGGATAATGTGGGGTGTGGTGCAGGAGAGAGGGAAGTATTATCAATGGTAGAGAACCTTCAAGAGATAGCAGAGCCCACTCCATTGCCAGTTTTGCAGCCAGCCGAGTCATCATCGAGGGATTGAGAAGATATTTTCCTATAGCTGGACAAGCTGAACCGCCATTACCCCATTGGTACAGTCAAGCGATATGCCCACCAGCTAAAGGAGATGGCCTTGTTTATGAGAAGAGTAGAAAAATACAGGAAAGACCTTGGCACTGGGCAGGACCCCCTAGTGGCACATGCAACAAAGAGGCTTCTTACATTCATGCAGGTCCAATGTCATAAGGAGTTTGTTGAGTTCTTCACAACAAAGGGATAGTTGTGGATAGTGACAAAATAGATGAAGGTAGCATGGCAGCCTCCACGACCACAAGTTAGTCGTCGCCACAATCAAGTCCTCAGTGTGCTACATAGCATGGAGATATGTTTCAAGGAACTAGTTTTACGATGTGACCATCTTGCATTTGCATTTGAGGATTCCAATACATTAAAGAACAAGGTCACACAACAAGTGGAGCATGAACGGAAGGATTTTCTAAGTTGGCCAAAAAGAGTAGGACACAACTTGTTGAAGAGCACTCTTGAGTCACTGCCTTCGAGAATACAATGGCGGAATTATGTGAGCACTTGGCCTAGAAAGAATCACAATTGACAGAGGAGACTTGTAAGTTGGTTGCCACACAAGATAGGTTGAAGGTAAAAGATAAGGAATTAGAGAGTAGTAAGAAACAAGTGATGGAGGCAGCATATATGGTCAAGGCACCCAGGTAGTGAGCAATGGTGGCCAACCAATGCCTCCAGCAACAGTCCCACCAGGTCACACCGACTTTTTCAGCTCCAAGGACATCTTCACACCCCTCTTCTTAGTCTTTCTACTCTATGTACTAAGCCCCATTTCGTTTTTCGTCATCTTGAAGACAACTATTTTTTTTCAAGGTGGGGGGGCGTTGATGTAGACGGCAATGTTGCCACACTTGGAAATAAACATAGCAGTTAGTAAATAATTAATTGGTTGTGTAATGGTAATTACTTCCAAGTGGTTTCGAGTGGTTGCCGACAGTTGGTACCCATAACCAACCGTCTAGCTCTACTACATATGTAAATTCTTTTCCCTCAGAGAGTAGCATTGTCATGTTCTATACATTACACTTAGGAAATAAAAGATAATATCTTCCTACCATGTTATTGTGACTATATTTTCTTTCTGGTTTTGTTTATGGTAATGTTCTAGTACATTGTTTACTCTGCGTAATCAAGTTACTCCCTTCGGGCGTAAACACAATCAATCAACAAATCATCATCATAAATTATCAATTCATTCAATCAATCAAACATAAAAACATTCATCATTTTGACATCAACTATTCAAGCATAAACTATTGAACTTCATTCAAACATTAACTTGAAAATTTATCAAGAACTGTCAATCAGCATTTATCAAGCAAATTCATCAAACAAGTTTGAATAGGAGGAAGTGTCTTGTAGGAGTTGGAAGGACATAATCCTTTCACAGTCTAGGGATAGGAGTTGGAAGCATGGAAACCTTTCATCCTCTAGTTCTAGGAGTTGGAAGGTGCGGGGACCCTTTCATGCTCTAGGGCTAGGAGTTGAAAGGTACAGGTGGACCATTTCAAGCTCCAAGCAACTTTATTCCCAAATAATTCACAGTTTGACTGATTTTGAGGATTGTGCTTTGATTTTTTGATCTGATTATTATCTTAAATTTCTGGTGTAAGAACTATTATCATTTTGAAGAAAGAGTTATTATTTTTGGGCAAAAATTAAGATTTGCTCAAGATAGGCCTTGAGGGAAGAAAAAGAGAATACTGATAACATAAATGGGGCATATCTTTGCTATGTCTACATTTAGTGTAAATGATGGATGCCTTAATCAAAAAAGACAATCATAATGACAAACTTTACAAGCAACCAAAGAGGGGAAGGAATGGGACACAGTAGACCCATATACACACACAGTAATCTGATGAAGACTGATATGGTTCAAACTTCCATATTTGCAGTCCATTGTGACAATTTCAGCATACATATTACACAATGAATTACTGTTTTGACTAACCATTTAATCTATAACCATTAGCCTGCAACCCATCCACCAGAGTTAACCAATTTAATCTGTTGGTTTTATCGATGACAAGTTTAACTAAGAGGGGGTATCTCTAAACTCAGTTGGTGGTTGATGTTTTTGTATAGCTAAATATATTTGATACAGAAATATAATGACCATTCACAAACAGTAGAAAGTTATGTGGTGTGAACCACATGAAAATTCAAGTGCAATAAAAAAATTTGGTTTCCTGTGTATGGAAAAGACATTGTATTCAGAGTTTCATGAAATTTTATAGTTTAATCAACAAAATGTCCAAACCAAAAGAAAATCACATACAGCAGGATTAGAAAACATGTTCTTCATTTATGTAAAAGAGGTGGAGAGAGGGAGAGAGAGATCACACCATATCATTCAAAACTTTAAGCCATTTGCTCCAACTGTTCATTTTCTTGGGGACATGTAATTCTTTGATTGCAGCAGCGAATCCAACAACGGAGTCTTGAATTCGATGTGTTAATATATGTGATGGATCATGACGGTATGGATGATTTGCAACCATAATATAAATATCAGGTCTACAGTCCTCCAATAGTTTAGCAATGCGTTTACTCGTTAACCTGCTGCCCACCTATTCTCATCATGCATGGAATACAAGTTAGACATAGATGATTTTTATGTCTACTCATGCCTCGCTGTAAGGAGAAGATTTTTTGATACAAATGTCACAGAAACAAAACAGAGACCAACAGATGCTTTGCAGCACAACCCAGCAAATCTTGAAATTCTCCAATAAATTACTAATTCAGTGACCATTTTCTACCTTTTATTTCTGATGCTGAAAATTGTGTATTTGCATAGAAGCAATCAGCGGAATTGTATGCTGAAATACTATACATAATTGTATAAGAAAGGGACCAAAGGTATGAACGAAAAAAATTAAACACATCAGAAGTCAGCTTGTTGGGTTAGCAAAAAATGTTGATAGATCAACAGCTCAAGTCTATTGCATTAAACAATCCACTTTACGCATAAGAAATGGCAGTTAAAGTTTTATCAGCTGCAAAAACAACCAAGGATTTTGAGAAAAATAATTTAATTTATTGCAGAAATAAAACTTATTGCAGAATAACTGATCAAAAAAAAAATTATTGCAGAATAGAAGAAATGAAGATTGAAGAAGAAAAATCTTATAATGGAAAAGGGAAATAATAATCAAGGCCAAAGACGATATGATCCAAGTGACAGTTCAGAGCAATCTTCTCACAAGATGACAACAAAAAAGCTCAAATTGCTGGAGGCACAAATTTTATACCATCAATCTGAATTCGGTACGGCTTACTGCATTGTAAATCAATGGCTATGTTCTAGACCAGCCAAGATGGTTGATATAGTATATATGAGCAGAAAAGTTTATCCCACAAAACAACAGTTTTAAGATGAAATGCAAAACTGTTAAAAATACCCAAAAAATCTGTTTTAAATATTAATGAGTTTCCTGTCACAAAGAACCCCCTCAATTTCTTAGGGAACATATGGCTTTTCCAATTTCAAGGTGAGTCTTCTTTTTCTATTTTATATTCTTCATCCCATTCTTAAAATAACCATAAACTAATGTGACACAAATGTAAGGTTTTTAAGGTTCACATTTCTTCGGAGACTGCTACCATCCTGTGAGTTATTCCAATTTCTATTTTCAGCTGGTATGTCAGAAGCTACTTTTCATAACTGAGTACCATATATAAGCAGGATTGAAGATATGACTTAATGTGAACACTCCACATACACACATTCGATATTGGAAGGCATAAATAAAAAAGCTCTATTGCAAATAATTATGCACAAGAAATGAAGCAGCAGCGGCCTATAACATTGATATAGCCACAAAGGGGAAATGAGCCATTGGATTCATCAGTAATTTTTAGAAAGTGATATTGGGCTGCCATAACAACAAATGCAGCTATGTATCCTCTAGATGATTTTGATATATAATAATCTCACTGTGTACAATAATAAATGAAACTGAAATTTGAGCTAAAGGCATACCTGCAGCACCACATCTGGAGACATCCACTGCCTAACTGAACTGCTCAGAAGAACATGATCCAGAAAGTCTATAAAAAGTAGGTTCATTTCACCTTCAGCAATTGTGGAAGCATATTTTCTTAGGCGCAATCCTGACAAAACATCAGGAACAATTGGCCACCCAAGATGTCTTCCTAGTAATAAAGCTGCCCATGTCTCCTCAGCTGTCTTCAGATCCCCAAGAATTAAAATTCCTCGACTTGCTCCTTGAATCAGATCCACAACTTCTTTGTATCGATCACGTATGTCTATTAGTTTCTCACTATAATGTAATTGTAGTACATGCATGTATTTTGTAAATGGCCCTGATTTTGACATCCACCTATCAACACCTTTTAAGCATCTTAAATTCCAGTCACAACAAATTCCTGCTAATGGCTCTCTAAATGCACAATTTATGTGTACAGGACCATAAGGCATCTCTGTGGCTCTAAATACTGCAGTATCAATTGTAGTAAGTACCATCCTGGCAGGAAGCTGATCATCAGGTGGAGGTAAATTATAGAAATACCTCACAAACGAACCAAAGTGATTGACCTGTATGCACCATGAGAAAACAAATTCGACCCAATAAGGAATGCATGTTTTACTTCCCATACATTTATGCATTGCATCCAAATGAGACAAGCAATTTGATGATTTCTATGAATTTGAGCATATGGGGACAATAATTCATATCATAGTTCGCAGACTCGGACTCAGAGAGTACTCGGCAAGCCCAAAATTTTCAAATCGACAAATACTCGACAACTTAGCAAGTATTAAAAATTAAAATCTCTTAAAAAAACATATTTTTTTGTAAAGTTTAATTACAAATGTATTAAATTTAAAACTGACATCTTGAAAGAGAAATGCATGGTTTTATAGCAAAAACATGTGAAAAATACATTTTAACCAACGTTTTACCTGCATCGACATTTTTGCCTAAATTTTTTTTGTCTATAAAAACACGAAAGTTAAACTTGTGAAAACTCCCCCAGCAAAAATATTAGAGAGTACTTGCAGAGTTTACAAACTATGGTTCATATGATGTGTACTACACATCTAGATGAATGTTTATTGTTAAAGATGTATACAAGAAACTGAATTAGGAAACTTCCAATGTCAACCATCATTAGCTATGTTTACTCAAAATGAAAAGGGATGTTCAAATCAAATTCAAAACATGGATTCATATTAAATTTGATATGCATCGACTTGTAGAACCAAGAAAATCATTTACACTTTTGAAATAGAGTTCTTTAGCAGGAAAAAATATTCTTCCATCTGCTAGCAGGATAAGTAAAGCCAAACATTGAAACCTTTAATATGACTTACGAATAGCGATTTTAACGGCATAAGCCCTTTTGTTGTCTTACACTTTTTCAAGTTAAACACTAGAGGTCTTGGCTAGTTTACAATGCATCCTAAAAGAAGGCAACCTACGCCTCAGTATAAAACTTGCCTCCAATTCTAATGAGGCTTGTTATTATATAAATCAATATAAATGTACCTGATTTATTGTTTGATTTGCTCCTGTATCATATAGCTCTGGAGGACGATCAGCTGTAAGCAACAACAACGGAATACAGTCTTGACTTGCCTCTACCACCTGTGCATGAAAAATATAAAACATGTGAGAACTAAAAATATAATTCAACATTCTCATGACAAGAAGCATAATATAAAGAAATACCAAGCAATAATTGAGAAATTGATATAAGAATTATAAATCTATTTAACAGCAAAACAAACCATACAAAAGACTAGAGCTCATAGTGCAGATTTCAGATTTAGTTGACTCAATTTGATAAATTGTTGTAATGATGATTTTACTGCATCAAAGGTTGAAGCATAAGAAAGGTATAATTGGTATAATTTTACCTCTTGGGGCTCTAGTTGCCTTATGGCCTTTCTAGAACAGTCCTCAAGCTGTCACCATCTCAATACTACTTTCTCCTCCTGAGGCCTTATGGATATCCTTTACTTAGTATATCCATCCTTAAAATCCTTCGAAGACACTTTATCTCTTCCCTAGCCTTATGGATACCCACACTAGACATATCCATCCTCACATATGCATATGTTATTAACTCTAACAATATGCAATCGATGTCAAATGATAGGCATGCTTCGGAGAATTTCTCACTTAGTGATCAACTTGTCATTGAGCCGGTTTGAGCTTCAAAAAGGAAATAACTGCAATTTCGATATTTTCTTTATTGTGCTAAATTTGGTTATTGCAGCATGAGATTAATGCTATAAAGACAAGAAGACAGTTGAAACAGAACATGTGCGAGCACAATATCATCATCAGCAACTTCTAAATGAGGAAGGTGTCTATAGATACTTGTGTCGAGTTTAAAGTATGGACATTCAAATTATGTCTAAGGTAGCCTAAAATTCATCGACACTTAACATGGTTCTTGAAACACCTCATTGATTCGATACTGATGGTGGAACCGACCAATTAATGTCAACCATATTTTAATGAATGTGAAGTTCAGAGAAAGAGAGAGAGGGATGGGGTAATCCGGCCTTTTACAAAACTCCCAAGCATAGTTGAACAGTTCTATTTGAAAATCAACGGGGAGGAGAACATTCACAAAAAAAAATCTGGACTTTACTTCTTAGAAACCGAAGTCCAACTCTACGAAATTTTTATTACAATCCTCCTCCAATAGTGTTTTTTGGATTGATGGTACTGACCTACAATAGACTTGGCGACGCTTAAAGCATTATATCTTCTCGCAGTGGTAAAGGAATTTACCTATTGCAGAATAAGAAGTGTTCTTCACGAATAGAAGTGTAGGCGGCAATTGAAAGATATAAACCACAATTTAAAACCAGGTTTTCTGGATTGATGGTACTGACCTACAATAGACTTGGTGATGCTTGAAGCATTATATTTTCTTGCAGTGGTAAAGGAATTTACCTATTGCAGATTCTTATTTTTCATCATGAAGGGGTCCGAGGAGAAATCTTTTAGGAAAAATGCAATTGGTGTGAAGAACCCAGGCTGGCTCTTCTCAACTACTAATTTGAATTTATAATTTTTGCAAACCCTTTGCTCAAAAACTTTTAATTTGCAATTAAATTCAACTTCCACAAATTCAAAATAATCCAACCAAGACAAATTGACATTCTTTAATAATTTAATTGATTCTCATTTCTCATTACAAACAGAATATATAAGCATTTCAATTAATATAAAAAATTCAAAGGCACTTGGCAATCCGAAAATGCTTGTAATTTTGTAACGACTTTCATAAAAACATACCACAATTCTCTAACTCCTAAACTCCTGCCTGTACATTCACGACAAGATGTAATATCATGAGGTTGGCTTGCTGTGTTGATGGTTTCAACAAAAGTATTAATCTAATCCTGTTTTCCAGTCACGTGAGCAAACAATGAAGCTCCTCAAATTCCCAACTAAAAAACGCAGCCATGTAATTAATGTGGGTTTCCAGATTTTGTGAATTCAATCTCAATATAATTAATTCAGCATCTGCAAGAAAATCTCTACCAATCTCTCAATCAATTATTAAACCTCAGCCATGAAACAATTCAGAATCTCGCCTGTAGAAATAACTTCACCAAAAACCCAAACACCAATTTATTAATTGCAGCATCAGCAATTAATTAACAGCAGATTTCCCAAATAAACAACCTCAGCAAATTCGAATGCAATTACCAAATGAAGAAACACAAAACTCCTCCAAACAATTTCAGAACTCCAGCAGGAAGACAAATCAAACCCCAGAATGAATAAATTGATTTGCCTGCAGAACAAACTTCTCATAAACCCAGTATACATCAACATTGGATTTAATTCAGAATCAACAGCTGCAAAATTCACCACCAATCTGTGATGGCTCAAATTGCCAGAAGAGGAATCAGTCCTCAAAACCCTAGCCGGTTTCTCACAGCCAAGAGACTTTATAAATTTTATCAAATCAACAATGAATGAATGAAAGTGCTTTTTCGAGTAGAATATATAGTTTTTTTCGGAAAAAGCACAATTTCACTTTTTTCATTAAAAAGACTTTTAAATGACCTCTTCACTTTATAACATTAAAGTTATAAAGTATTCAAGTTATTAAATTAAAATAATTTAATTTACTAACGATAACTTTAAAAACCAAAAGCCTTTGAATCCAGCTAATTGTACAAACTCATTTCCGACACCAGAGCCTCAAACGCCAACTGCCCTGCCGAAAATGACCCACTGCCAAAAATAGCCAACTGCTAAAAATAGACTTACTATAAATAGTAAGTCTCTCAAACTGGAGATTCTCTGAAACTCGATTCTGAGACATTTGACACTCCGTGCAGACTCCCTGCTAATCCTGGCCATACCCCAAATACCACTTACTAAAAATAGTAAGTTGACCAAAATGACCCGAATGAAGAGCAAACCTGATAATCTAAACCTCCAAAATGGAATCCCAACACTGGCTCCACCATCTGACCCCCTCTAATCGCCTGATTAGCCTGTGAAGGCCGCCAAACCAAGCTAATCCCATAAGTCTAAAAACGGGGACATTACAGTTGGCCGACTTAAAAACTGAGATCAACTACTTTTGCTAGTGTTTCTCTTTCCTATGCCAAAAGATGACAAGTAACATGGTGAGAGTGGAGCTTTGTGAAGGTTGATGATCCCTAATTAATCAAATCTTCAAGCTAGTTGCCAGATCGAAGGTCATTATTTAGTTCATGACAATTTTATTAATGATAATGAAAGGTGGAAGCATATGGAAATTATTCAATTTATCATTTGATAGCGAAATTACACAGTCACATGAAGATTAGAAGCTCTCCTTTACATCCAAAGCATTGTAGATTATCATACTATGTAATGTCCCCTTTTTAGCATGACCATGATAATGGATGGATTTAGCCTATTACTGGGTCCTTGTAGGATAATACTAGTGATTAGAGAACCCGATTGAGGGTTATGGCTCCATTTGGTTGCACTTACTATTTATAGTAAGTCAAGCGATGGTTCTGACGAGCTCAAATGAGTTAGACGAGTTGAATGATGCTCTCGGTTTTTATTTTTGGCTTTCGGTTTGCGCTCAAAGAGTCTTCGAGGGAGCATCTATTTTTAGTAAGTCACCCCGTCAAGTTCATTTATTGTCTTTCTTCGTCACGATCACTCATGTGCTATCAGATTTCGATTATGATGCTTCTTCAATCATTTTTGCAAGACAAGTGACTTATGATTATTTTTTAATTAATTATGCTAAAGTTGCTATTTTTGTTGGTATTGTATATTGGTCAACTTAATGTCATAGCTCTTTGGAACCAGGTTGAAAAGTTTTAAATCTTGGGCACAGGAAACAATGACCTTGTGTGTCAGAATATCATGATATTGATGAAAAGGTCATTTTTGGAGCCAAAGGGAGTTAATAAATTATATTACTCAAATATGTGCCTAAGTATAAAGCAAAGGGCATTTCCGTGAAAAATGTGTGAGAGAAGCTATTTGCCTTTGGTATCTTGAAGAAATTATCTTTTATTATAAAAGAAAATGCTTTGTGCAAAAGCAACTCATTCTATGCATTTGATTTTATGAAATTCTCAAAGGTTTTGAGACAAGGGTTTCAGAAGGAAGAGCTTGAGAAATTGTGAATTTCTACGGTAGTTGTGCACTTTGAATTGGTAAAAGAATCCAATGAATTGTGCTTGGAAGGTGGTTTATTCCAGAGCCATCATTGTGCTCAAATTGTGGTTGAATTGTGGTTTGCATTTGGCTATTGAGGTTGTCGTAGCAACAATCAGAGGTTGTGTTCACTCCCATTGGCAGTCGTAAACACCATTAAAGACTCGGCTTCATATTGTATTAGCTGCAATCCATTTCCAAGGGCCCACGTTGGAACATTCAAAGCAGCGTTAGTCATTTTCAGGGGTTGCAATATCATTGGGAGAACCCGTGTATGATTGATAAAGGTTCATTTTACATTTGAGGGTGCCAGGGAATTAATACTAGCTTCAACGTTAAAGATTCTTCATTTTCCAGGAAACTGCGGTATCTACAAGAGGATTACAACAGTTATAAATTTCAATCATTCCAAGTTTCAATAATTGTTCATTAATTTTAGTTCTCAAATTCCAATAGTTGTTGTTGTATGCAATCTGATTTCATATTACATAAATTGGAACACTTTTGTTTGGATTTGGGAAAAAATAGTTTATTTCATGCATTGTTATATGTGTTATAATTGCAAAACCATTCAAATACAAACAAAGCAAACATACTTACATTCAGAAATCAGAACTTGTACACTGCATGTAAAGTGTTTGCCACTACATGTAAAATGTTTGACAAAATGTCAAACATTCAAAATTGACAACTAAAATCAGAATTGAGGTAATATCCTAAGTGTGGGATATTACAATGGTATCAGAGCTTGCCTACAAAGTGTTTGACAAAATGTCAAACATTCAAAATTGACAACCAAAATCAGATTTGAAACAATATCCTAGTTGGGGATATTACAGTGGTATGAGAGCGGTTTCCTGCCATCTTGCGGGGTTGGAAATTTTGGGTTCCCACGCTTGATTTGTGAGTGATCAGCACTCTCGCAGGTTATTTTAATCATGAATAAATACAAGAAAAGCAATAAATATGGAAACCAGTTGAGTATAGTGTCTAAGTTCAAGAAGCAAACAGTTGCCTTGGCAAATGAAATGGAGAAACTAAGGCAAACTCAGGGAAGGCTAAATGCAAGGCTTTCCGATCCAGCAACTATTGATAGGGCAGCTAGGTCTATGGTTTCCTTCTTCAAAAAGTCTTCGTCACAGAGAATGCAGGAAGAGAAACTAGAGATTTTCACAGGTGAGACATCTAAGAGTCTTCACAATGGTGAAGATGATCTTGTGCTTAGTGGGGCAGCCACTAGTCCTATTTGCAATTATGATATTGGAGATTCTACACAGGGACATGTGGATGTGTTTGTTTCATTAGAGGACAGTAGCATCGAGTCCCAGCATCTTGATGAGACCAGAGTTGGTGAACAGGAAAATAATAATGACATGTTGACTACTCTTGATGGCAGCCTGTCATGAGCCATAATCAATGTATGTACAAATATATTATTTTCTAATGTCTATGTATAGTTGGTGTGAATGTCATCTTAAATAGGTGTCATATATATTAATCCATATACAATTAATATAATTGTTAGAAATAACGATATAATGTATTATTAGACTACTTAAATAAATTAATCACTAATCTATATGTATTAAAATAATGATAATTATTTAATATTAAATTAATAATTAAATGTGTCTCTTATATTATCTCCTATTAATACTAAGTATATTAATAAATGATCAGATTCCCTAAATTAATAATTGAAATAGTTTCCCAATTAATAAATAATTAATATTGAAGTCTCCTACATTGTAAATAAGGGGAAAGTTATAATTTACAAATATCACCCATGAAGAATTATAATTAATAATAATACCACCAATAAAGAGTTTTATAATAATCAAATGCAAATTATTCATACTAATACTATAATAAATATGGAAAACTTGGGAGAAAATAATATAAGAGAAAATGAAGGAGAAAAGATAGGAGAAAATGACGGAGAAAATAAAGGAGGAAATGTAGGAGGAACTCAAGGGAAGAATATAAATATATATATTCTGATCAGAAAAGATGAATAGTCATGGAATGAAAGATAAAATAATATTATAATATAAAATGGATATCTTCAAAAGACTAAGGAATATATATTATATCAAGGAGCGAATACTATATATAAGAAATGGACGAGAAAAACTTATTTACTTCGATTAGTGATGAAATGATATGGAGGACATAGATTTATATACATAGATATTAAAATGATACAATTATGTATGTTGTATAATAAATATATTTAAAGTAAAGTATTATATACATATATATTGAATATGTTTAATTATTCATAATCAGAATTCTATATATATATTATTGATAATCAGAATTATATATACGATTTATATATGTTAATAAGAATGAAATTATATATCAGTTGTGTTATATATATTTATTTATATTTTTGTAATATAAATTATTAATATATACTTGGTCAATTCCTTAATAACTCACTAATCACTATTAAGGGGATAGGGAGTGTGTGTAGGAAGAGGTGGGTAAATCGGTCACATGATGGAAAGATCCCGACATAGGTACAACCTTGAGGGAATCCACTTGTAGACTATGCATGCATCCTAGCACAATAAATCTACCATCTTTCTTAAGATCCGTGGTTAGGAGTGAAGTAAGGAGTTAGAGTGTAAGCATATACTGTGAATTAGATATTATTCTTAATATAATATAATTTATAAGCATAATGACGTATGATAATTACTAGGAATTGGCATCCTCCTAGTATGAATCATTACGATTTGTCATTCCTAAACATAAACCAAACCCTAATAAGGGATTTTAGAACAAAACAAGTAAGGGTCCAAGAAGGGATCATTACACAACCTCACACCAGTTAGTGGTACTAAAAATGTCGGTGACTCAAGGTCTGATTTTCAAGACAGCAATTCCTTATTTGATCATGTTGATGGTGTTGTTGATGCCACTATGAGTTCTGACTCATTAGAAGATGGGGTTGTATTTGAAGACTGCGAGGAGGATATGAGCACTGACAATTCTGATTTTTATGACAGCAGTCATAGTGTTGGGTCAGTACAGGGGATAGCAGTCTTCTCATGTGTAGAAGACGAGGGCATGGAGTCACCTAGTGATGACACTCATGATTTGACTGTTGGAGAGGAGTTATATGATGTAGATTCATGCCATAGTGATGACTTATACGAGTCTGGATTATCGTGTAAGTCATTGAGTGATGACTTAGAGTTGTTCTAGGATGATGATAGGTCTCAGGATCATGTTTTACAGAGACTTACAGTTGAGGAGAAAGAAGAGATTTACGAGGAGTTTGATACAGCTGTGGCTTCCACTTCTTCAAATGAGATATTTGCATAGGTACCCAGTAGCAGTACCTCGTTAATGGACATGTGCGAGGTTGTTAGGGCACATGATGTTACTGATCATGTGGTGAGCAGTGAGGATTCAGTTTCCTATCATAGTGCAGTTAGTGAGTCCGAGATCCTACATAGGAGCCAGGATATGCAAAGACATCATGTGACCAGTCAGCAGAAGGTGACTGATAGTGATATATCTTCAGCTCTTGTCCATTATGATGCTATCTGACAGATGTTGGTTGTATATGGTTGGGGTGCTCCTCTGTCAGATGAGCATGGTAGTAGTTGGTTTTCCCTAGCAGAGATTCATTCACTTCCAGAGGCTCTCAGGATCTTGAAGCATAATTATTTACAATTGGTGGTTGAAAGGGATTACCTTCTTGAGTGGGGTAGCACTTGTTACGAGGCATTATTAGGGAAAGAGGAGGTAGTTGAGCTCACCCATGAGCTTGATGTGACTTTTGTGGTGTTAGAGACCACCCAGTTGGCTCTTCAAGAGTCGCCGAAGCAGTTGAGAGAGGTGACCGTGGAGTTGGAGAGAGTACAGTCTACACCAACCAAAGATCCAGTTCACTTTCATATAGGGGTGGTTGGTGGTGAGTTAATATCCTCGGATTGTAGTGATGGATGCGTTTAGGACACAGTTACATCCATCCTTGATACAGGTGTAGTAGTTACAGATGAGATGAGTACATCAATGGAGGACTAGACAGAGCTTGTTGTATCAGGTCCTCCAGTAGTTAGCACACTGACAGATGATGCGGAACAGGTTATTGAGAGCCCTAATGTGACAATAGTAGATTCTTCAGAGAGTTGTGTGCCAATTCCTAACACTAGTCCATCTTCTACACACGACTTGGGCAAGGTATCATTTGATTTCGAGACCAACTTTAATGGGGATTTGTTTCCTTCTATCGGAAGAAAATCTATTACTTCATCTCATACAGCTGATAGCGATAGATAGTTGGTAGTAACACAATTTCAGAGGGATCAGTTGTGGGTTGCAGGGGAGCAGGTTGATGCTTATTCATATAATTTCTACTGCACAGAATTATTTATGGAGTATCTGCTTGAGAGATCGCAATTGCAAGAGGGACCATTTGGAGCTTCTGAGGGTACTCTCATTCGGGGTTATTGCGGTGTTCAGGCTTTGGTGGGAAAGATTGTAGAGACTATAATGTCCCCACTTTAGTAGTTGACCAAGTGTGTCTATGTTAGCCTTGTTCTACATGGTCCCGAGGGCTAACGAAGGGTTTAAGGGGATCCTCGAGTGTTTTGGCCTAGTTATTTCCAGTTTGGGCCAAAACGAAGTTGATTTACTCAGTTTCATGCATACTTACTATTTTTAGTAAGTCAGCAAGACACAGTGGAGGCCAGTTTTGGTGATTGGATTTGATACTCCTCAGTGAGAGCTTTCCGACGAGCTATCAGTCGCATTATTCAAAGTCCGATTGCTAATACATTTTAATACCTGAAGTTTTATTAAAGTAACATTTAATTTAATTGTAAAATATTAAAGTGTTACTTTAATATTTACTTTATGGGGATGTGTACCAAAGGGAGACATAAGTGGATATTTTAATATATGTTTTATATTGCACATCTTTTATCTCACATTGCCCATGAGAGTTGAGTCGACCCTTGGAAATAGAATAAAAGGAAGCATTTGTGGCTTCATTAGATATGTTGAATATGAGAAGAAATTGGTGTGTGAGTTGCAGATCCGTTCTTGGCATTAGAGGACGTCTATCCTCTCTTGCGACATTCTAGACGTCATTCCCTTGGGGTTTGGCCTTTGGAATCCATTGCTATCAGCTTCATTATCAGGCAGTTTGGTCGCATTTCCAGCTACAGGCAGATTTGATATTTTGCTCATATCTTCTTCACTACTTGTCCGACGCTTATGCCACTTTGAGGGAATGATTTTATGAAGGTAGTGGACTATTTGAAAGACAAAGTACTGTAGTAGCACTGTTCATGCGGCACTATTCACACGACACTATTCACGCGGCACTATTCACGTCACTGTAGAAGCAAGTTCGAAAGCATGGGCTGGAGTATTATGCCAATGATATTGGACTAATTAGTGAGTTGATAATCTGCCATGTATTTGATTTTATTAAATTCTGAAAATAACATCTTATCAGCAGCAGTTCAATATCCAGTTTGCATATTATTGTAGTTTCTTTATTGTTATGTTGTATGATTTCAATTCTATGCAAAAACTCAAACAAACAAACAAACGATTCATTTCCGAAGTTATAAGCGGTAAAATATTAAACAGAGAAATAAGTTGGATGCAAACTGTTTGACAAAATTCCTACCAGCAGTTGTTTAGTTTTCCTTTTTGGAATTAAGGGGTGCCCATTACAGTGGTATCAGAGCTATAAGTCCTGCCATCCTGTGGAGGTCTTATAGGGAATTTGGAACAGCCAGATAAAGGGAAAAGTGTTTCACGAAATGTCAAAACACTAAAATCAAAAATTAAAAACAGGTTAAGCATTTATGTTTGAGCATGCGACAGGGGCCTTATAATCTCCACAATACCAGAGTAAGACAAAATAGGATTTCGGATTTGCAGTATAGTTCATCCGTGTAGGTGGACATAGAATCCAGTCATACAGACACAAAGGAGATATTCTTTGATCAGGACAGCAATATGGGTGACCGAGATAATATGAACATAGGATTAGGCAGAGGCAGGAATACTGGTCCAGATCAAGGGGAGGTAATGTTCAAACAGTTACTGGATACATTAGAGCAGGGGAAGCATATGGAGCAGGAACAGAATAGGCGAATGGACATGATGTTGCAGCTTATGGCTAGACAGATGGGCGTCAATATTAGTCCAGGTGATGCCAACAATGGAAACAATAACAATGGGGGAAACGATAACAATAGGGGCAATGATAATAATGGAGGCCGAGGCAACAATAATGGTCCTGAGAATAACATTAATGGTAATAATGGACTTGGCAACAATGGGAATGAGGCGGATAACTTTAGACACGTTGCACGCCCAGCTCGAACAGTGAGCTCGAGACCTCTTCTACCCACCTTCCCACCTAGAGATCCGGTTCAACCAGTGAACAAACCGCAGATTACTGAGTTACAGGGTCAGTTCAGGAGGGACTGGGAGGCCAGCGGACCCGAGTTTCAGGTAGATATTTCCCTCAGAGATTATATGGACTTGAGGATGAGACATATGCCTGAAACATATTACAAAGAAAGTTGGAAAACTTTCCTTGCCTTATTATGATGCTTCAGGGAAGATGACCGCACGAGCTTGGGTGTAGAAGGTAGATACATACTTGCACCTAAATCCTATGCCTGACGAGGAGGCTATCAAGTATGCGGCTATGCACTTGGACGGCGTTGGGCATGAATGGTGGCATCATGGCATGGTGACTCTGGAGCATAATCAAATTACATCCTATGAGGAATTCACAGAAGGATTGATTCAGATATTTGACACTAGGGATCCCGAGTTACATTTTAAGGAGCTAGCACAGTTAAAACAATCAAGATCTGTGGATGCTTACATCGCCGAGTTTCAACGTTGTCTGTACTTGTTACTGATATCTCTCCTAGGAGATTGGTGGTGTTATTTTATGATGGGCTTGCTGATCCATTACGAGGTTGGGTGAACGGACATGATCCACTCACCTTAGCAGAAGCAACTAAAAAGGCACAAGATTTAGCCCCTTCGGTATACAAAGGAAAATACCATTCAACAAATTCTTCCTACTGCAAGGACAAAGACAAAAAACCATTTCAGAAAGAGTATAACAAACCCAAAGAAGGATCAAAAGGACTAGTCAGTGAAACCATGAATGAACTTCGAAAGAAGAAACTGTGCTTCCAATGTAGAGAGCCTTGGGACTTAACTCATAAATGCCCTCTCAAGGCTAAGGCAAATCAGATGGAGTATTTTTCAACAGAAGAGTCAGAGTCAGAGGGGGAGGATCAGCACTCCGATTCAGATGAGGGTAACACTATAGAGGAGAGCAGCATTCCTAAGGATGATAGATCGTTGGCACACTTGATAAGGGCCCAAAAGGCAATCACATTTCAGGTCAAGGGTACTATCCAGGGGCAAAAAGTGATATCTCTCATTGACACTGGGAATACACATAACTTCATAGATGCGCAGTTGGTAGCCAGGAGAGGGTTAGAGACCGAGTAGCATGATGGGTTTAGAGTCATGGTGGCTAACAGTGACAAATTATTGTGCACTCGGAAGATATCTAATCTTCACATTAGGTTTGGAGATGGCTATGAGTTGGAGGATGAGTTCTATGTTGTGTACATGGAAGATTATGATGTCATCCTCGGCATGACATGGATGGCTTCGCTACTTGAGTTCACACTCAACTTAGAGAAATTGGAGATGAGATTCTAGCACGAGGGCAGAACTGTGGTACTTAGGGGACTTTTCAATGGAGGCTGCAGAGGAGTATCATTGAGGAGAATGCAGAGACATTTTCGTCATGATGACATAGAGTGGGCGACAGAGTGCTACATTATGCTAGCTTCACCAGAACCACTAGTAAAGAGTCATCTACCAGATATCCAGAAGATACTTGAAAGACACGCTAATGTATTTGGCGATATTCCCCATTCGGTTCCTC
>BSBK01008757.1:2500-75486 GCA_027943335.1 Chamaecyparis obtusa
AATTCTTCCACAAAAAAGAAGAAGCAATTGATTGGTCATATGCTTCAATATTTTCTTTTGAGTAGAATAGCAGTAATGGTTTAGAATTCTCACATTGAATAATCAAGGCTGTCTAGTATCAATGTCTCGTTGGGTGCATTCTTGACCTCCCTGGGTGCTTGATTTCTCTTTTGACCACCTTAGAGATGGCTTTTGTTATTTCAACAAGTAGAGGAATAAATCTTTCAACAAAGTTTTTATATATAAAAAGAAGGATTGCATTGGGATGAATTTAATTAGTTCTGCTCTTTTGTTTCTATCTTCGTCTTTACTAGCTTCTTTCATTCTAAATATGCATTCTTTAGGATTCAATTATATTCCATCCTCTAATCTCTTTGAAAGATTAACTCTAACTGTTTACAATCATCTTTTTTTTTTTATCATTGGACAAGGTTTCAATTCATCTTAATAAACTATAATGATTTCATAATGAGGTATGCAAAGAAAACGTCCATTGCTATTTTAAGTGGAGAGCTTGCCTTTTTTTAATCCCAAACAACATTCTTGAATAGGCATAATGCCGCAAGGAGTAGTAAATGTAATCTTGTGTTGTTCTAACTTTTCGACCACCATCTAATTGTATCTATAGAATCTATACATCATAACATTAACTATGATACTATGACTTACTATGACTTTCTATGGTAGATGATCTACAAAATAAAGAGTGGACAATTATCCTTGAGAGATATGATGTTTGACATTTAAAATTCCAAATAATGTTTGATTTCTACATTTCATTTCCTCATCAGAAATAGGATTATGCTTCCACTCTAAATATCTAATTAGGTTTAAATTATACCAAACCTCCTTTAACCTTCACTCGATTTCCTTTTGCATTTTGAAGGGCATAGGATTGATGTGTATTGGCGAGATTTTGTAGTGTGATTGAATAAAATGGTGCGTGCTACAAAAAATCCTCCCTAAAAGTCTTCAATTCATCATATGACTAGGCATAACATTTCTTATTCTTCTTCAATAGTACATTCAAAATCTACTTCTTTTCTTGTTTGATCTTCTAAATAAGGCATACCATCCTAGGAGTTTTTTTATTTTGTAAGTTTACACCTTCAATATCTTCATGAGTGATAATCTTGCTCCTTGTTTTATAGCAATAATCATTGTCAAACATGATCTTCAATGCCATATGACTTCTTATGGTTTTGAGTTGAATGATTTCATTCCCAAAGAGAGTCTAGTTTCTATTTCATTCCTCTACATATATTATATCATCTTGATGTGAAAGGAATAGAATATTTCTATTGTATTCTTGAACATCCTTAGTTTTCTCTTCTTTGCAGAAAATTAACCTCTAATCTACGACACTGTGAGCTTAGAAAGCATGGACTCTTATGCGCTTAATCCCATGTTTGGAAGTTATTTTCAATAAAATCAATAATACTTCATACATAGCCATATTATTAGTTCAATTAAAATCATATCTAAAAGTGAATTCATATTTTCTATAGTTTCATGACACTAATACAACACCTAGAACTTTTCCTTCTTTTAAACATTCACCATCAAAATGTATACATTTCATAAGCTATTATTTTTAGACATTGAGATTGATATCATGCATAAGGAATGGTATAATTTCCAATGATATTATCATAATATCCAACAAAATCACTTAGTTTGGATTTTACATAACATACATCATTTTTTATGTCTTCAGGATTAGATCTACATTATAGAGAATATTTTTCTCCTTCTACAATTCTATGTCTTTTCATTCTAATTATATGATAGCACAAGACACTTGTCCAACTAGATCCTATCACCTATTGAAGCTACCTATTTTCTTAATAGTAGTGTATTCCATGTAGCTAGTTAACCAACTATGAATATATCCAACAAGATATTATTCCTATGGTACATAGCAAGTTGTATGTTAACATTGATCATCAACTATGATGACATCTACTTCTCAAGAGTCAATTGCATATTAATTCTCATAAATTTGGATACCTTCAAGCCTAGTTGTTCATAATTTAGATGTCAATACATTATTGGAAGCTTCACAATATAACATATCATTATAAACTAACAATCTATTTATTAGGAAAGAGGTTCAAAATCAATTTATAATTTTTGAATAATAAAAGATCATGTGTTTAGATACACCTTTGGTATTTCTCTAATTTTGGCCACCTTGATATATTTTTCTCTAGAATCTGCCAAATTGGTGATTTGTATTAATATAAAATATTTTCATTACATATCATATTGGGGATAGACAAACCCTCTTTAAGGTTACTAAACTACATACATAGCCAGGAGTAATCATAGTATAAAACATATAAATATATCCATGAGGATTGACATATTTATATGTAAACATACGCCAAAAATAGCCCTTGAAATACACAAACAAGCAAGGGCCTACTCTCTCTCCCTCCATTGGTGCTTCTATTTTGAACCACCTATCAATCTATCAACAAAACAACCAAGTATTCTAATGAAAAACTAGTTACCAGATGTCTTCTCCTCATATATTTGATTTATTTATAGTTTGATACAACCTTGTTAAAGTCCCACAAAACACAAAAAATCATAGGGATAGAATAATGAACAAAAAAAACTCCTACTCTTCATCATAGAAACCTTGGCCACCATCATGTCAACAAACTCAAATAGCCAATCAAAGTTATCTACTTCCTCTAGATCTCTAATTCTCCTCAACAATATTGTATGAACCCTAGCCCCATCATCCTTGGCATTATAGAGCCCCACCAACAATATTCAAAATAAAAGATTTTTTTGGGATATGGCTCCCAAAATTAACAACTTGGGAATATAGTTGGGCCAAGATATGTTGACCTCAATTTTCCATACAACCATGTCAATATCATCCATTAGTATCCCAAGGATAAATATATCTCTCAACACTAGAAGCATATCAACTATCATACCTCATAAATCAAGAAGAGAAGCTAGGAATCACAAGGATATGTCAGAATCCACTCTATGATAGTTCTCATCTAGATCAAAAAATTCAACCTCTGACATCTATTTATAGGGGATCTTGTGATGGAATTTAATTCTTTTCAATATCAAATTCAAAATTTTTCCAAAAAAGGTTAATTTCCTCACACCATACCTTGAGTATATTGGGGAATCTATGTGTTACTCCAACTTTATGTCTCTCAAGAAAATTTCACAACACTCCTTACATAAAAGAAATGTCTTATAAGCTTCTCATCTCCCCTTGGACTTATAAAACCACTCACACATGCCAAATCTCTCATGACATGAGTAATTAGATACAAACATAATTAAACATCACTACTCCAAGCCTTGCCATATATTTATGTAGAAAAATGATGAAAGAAATCATAAAGAGAAATGCAAGTTATGGAATGAAAATCCAACTCATATTAAAAACTTTTCCCAACATTTATAATGATTGATAAATTATTTGAACCTAGATTATATGAGTGATCACATTCAATACCCTGTCTACCCCTAGGTTTTCCAATGTATCTACCTCTACATTCCTTTCACAATAGATGTGGTTGGCTGTACAATTTTCTAATGTATAAATGATGTTTAAAATCTACTCAAGGATAGCTTTTAATTTTCAATTTATTATATATTGTGACCTTATTGCATTGATCATATTAGTAAAATCCCCTTTGAAAATTACTTTATTAAAATCCAACTTCCTACATAGTTTATCTCAATAAAGAAAATATTTTAAATCTAATTTAGTATTGGTTCCAAATTTATGAGAGAAAGAAAATATAATCTTCCCTTCCCAATTTCTATGTATACATCTGAGGCCATGTATGCTTGGATTACTCCTGGAAGCTCCATTGAAATTAAGTTTCACCTATCCCATGGGTGGTTTTTCCAACACCGCATTTATTCTTTTTGGATCCACATCCTTTTATATTTCTTAATCCAATTAGGAATTCATAATCTATTCCAATTGAATCTTATTTTCCCATTCCACTCCAGAAAGGAGACACCATTGGAAGCATAAAAAATCAATCTATTATTTACAATTTCAATAATTACCACTTCCACCTTACTCTAAAAAGACTCCAAAGACATCTCCTTCTCCTAAAACAACCTCCTATTATGTTCCTTCCATATCTCCCAGATCAAAATGGAAGAACAAATCTACCATAAACAATGAATGCTAAAGATTTCTTAATTAATGGATAGCTTTAGAATAGACTTAAAATATCTTTGGGGAAGACACCAATCCACCTTAACTTAACATATAGTCGTGTATTAGACCTAAAGGAGAAGGATTTTCCTACAAATAAATGATCAACTAGTTCTTCTTCTTGTTTTCATAACATACACATTGATAGACCAAAGAAACTCCCCAAATTTTAAACTTGTCAACTATCAAGATCTATCATTATAGAGAGGCCCAAGTGAAAATGCTAGCTTTAGGGAGAGTGAATTTATTCCATTGTAAGTGAAGAGGTAGCTCAGTATGAGGATCATTTTTAGGAGATATCAGTAAATAATGTTCATCCTTTACAATATAGGAACCATCTTTTGATCTTTACTAGATGATGGCTTCCTATCCTAGTCTAAGAGACATATTTTTCCTTTCAATATTTATTTTCAAAGAAGAAAATTCATGCTAATCGAGGCCAAAGGATAAATCTCTTCAAATCCAATCATCCAACTAATCATTCTATGTAAAAATCAATATAGTCTCTAACCTTAACACCCCATCTAGTTGTTAGAAATGCCTTGATGTTGGGGACTACAATCAAATTGTTCAAACTAGGCCTTCCCACCCATGAATGTTACTAGAGATTAGCTCACTTACCATCATGAATATACCATATTATATAATCTAAGATGAGTGACCTACATTTATTCATAAAGTTCCACTCTTGAAATCCACTCAGGGATTACTAGTATATAAAATATCAACATCTATATCAACATGTAAATATTTAAAATGTTGAATTAGGGCTCATTTCCTATTCCTATCTTTATGCATCATCTAGACAAGATTTTCCCCTAAGGATAGGCTTTGGACCACTTGCACTCTAATCTCAACCCCTCCATCTCTCTACTTACATACATTTTACCAAGATACTAAAGAAATATCATCTTTCTTTGTAGATCCTTGCTGAAAGAACTTCCTCATCATCTAATTTGTCTTATGTGAGACTTCTGAGGAAAGTGACATACATGGAAAAATATAGATAGGCATGGCTGAGATTACTAACTTTATCATAGCCAGCCCACTATCCCAAGACAAAAATTTACTTTTCCATAATGTCATTTTCTCACCCATCCTGTGTTTAAGATCTTCCACAAAGTCACAAAGTACTAGTTTTAAGTCCTTTGGCCAAGGGAATACCTACACATATACATGGAAATTGGCCTTGTCCAAATTTTAGAATACTTTGAAAATATCATTTTCTATCTTCTTATCTTTGTTGAAAAGAAACCAATGATTTCTCTCTATTTACTTCTTGTCCTATTGTCTTATCATATCTATTCAATAAATCTTTCATGTGGGTATCCTCTCTTCTCTTACCCATTCCAAAAATAAATTTTCATCAATAAATTGTCGATGCATGATAGAGGATAATTTCTTGTAATTTCTAGTCCTTGCAAAATATTGACACCTGCAAATTACAAGAATGCCCTGACAAGGGATTCAACCATGATCATAAATAAGAAGTGAAATAGAGTATCATCCTATTTTAATCCCTATTGAAGATGCAAATAAACCTTCATGATTCCCATTCACTAACATAGAGAACTTGACAGTGGATATGCACTGAATAATCCAATTAAGATATCTCTTATTAAAAATAAAATCTTCCATATAACCTTCATAAAAAACCTCTAATTAATCTTTTCATGAGCTTGTTTATATCATGTTTAATGATCATGACAACTATTTTCACTATCTACAAGGAGTGTATAGCTTCCTATGCAATGACGACTCTATCAAAGATGGATCCTTTTAGTATAAACCATGTCTTCTCATTAGAGATAATCTTGGGTTAGATGATCTTCATTCAATTTGAAATGGCTTTATACATAACCTTATATATCCTATTGCATAGAGAAATGAGCTTGTAATCATCCATTGATTCCAAATTTGATTTTGTAGATACTAGGGTAGTTAAATTATTATTAATTTCTTTAAGGAGATGACTAGACTGCTAGGATGCATTGATAGCTTCATACATGTCAACTCCCAAGATATCTCATGCTCTCTAGAAAAAACTTATTGTCCACCCATCAGGGCTAAGTGCTTTGTTCGGATACAATTCAAACAAGGTAATTTTCATTTCTTCTATTGTGAAGTCCTTATTGAGGAATCTTTTTGATCTACCCCTAAAATCTTTTAGATAAACTTGCAAAATTTTGTCTACTTCCTTAAATAGGATCCCTTCTCTAGATTAAGTAGAAACATGAAGAATGTTGCAATACTTTGGCTAATTTCCCTTACATCTTCCAAAATGGAACCATTAAGTTTATTTAATGAAATAATTAGATTGATATTCCTTCTTAGTTTGACACTGTAATGGAATTATTTGGAGGTTCTATCACCTTCTTTCATCCACACCTATTTAGATTTTTGGTACCAAAAGATTTTTTTTCTTCAGGCTAGAATGTCCTCATAGGCTCCCATCAAATATTTTCTCCGTATCGACTTATCCTAGTTCATTCCATTATGAATCATATCTTCTTGCAAAGAAGAAATTATGTCTCCAACTCTTTTTTAGAAGTAAAAATATCTTTGAAATATTCTATATTCCAAGGTTTCAATTTCTATTTTATTATTCTCAATTTAGAGATAAAGATGAACATCTTAGATGCATCACTTACATTATCTTGATAGCTTTCTGTAATCAAATTAAGAAATTGAGATCCTTCATCCTCATATTTTCAAATTGAAGAGGATTTTATGAGGCTTAGATTACATCCCAAAATGTCTAACTGAATAGTCCATAGTGATCTAAACTTGAGCTTGTGATATATTTGCAATCAAAACCAAACTCAAACTCTAATACATGTCTCCTACAAAATAAATGATCCAACTTTTCTGTTGTATAACTAAACCCTTTTCTCCTATTCATCCAAGTATAGTTCACATTATTGAGATTAATATCCATAAGATTTTCGTATTCCACCCAATCTAAAAAATCATTTCAAGATTTATTTGCCGTAAAATATCCCATATATTTTTATGCATTGATTAGAGAACACTGAAATCTCCTTCTATGATGATATGCCTTTCTTTTTGAATCAATGAAATTACTCATACCTCTCCATAATTTCATCTTCTCAATACATCAATAAGGTCCATATACATTGATCAGATTGAAGTTTATCTTAGAATAGAAGCTCCTAGCAATATATTCAATCTAATGAAAATCCCCTACAATTATATCCACCAAAACCTCATGAGGACTTCATATTATAGCAAGGCCTCCTGATGCTACCTAAGATGGAATATTTATACCAGATCTATATTTCTATTTCTTTACAAATACTTCAAACTCATTGCTATCCATTTTCATTTCTTGAAGAAGAGTAATAGAATCCTTAGTCAACTTTATCTTACTCTTTACCGAAGCATTGTTTGTTAGGGGCATTATTGACCCTAACGTACCATGATATGACTCTCATTTTCCTTTTGTAAGGGGCGCTCCCTTACATAATTGAGTAGCATCCAGGAAATATTTCCTTCCCTTTCGCATCTCAATCTTGGGTCCTCAGTTCCTTAAGATATTTCATTTCTTGTGATTTTTCAAGTCCGCAGTTAAGAAAACTATTGTTGGTCAATGTTTGATCTATCCCCATGGGTTCCTTCAACCTATCCTTAGTTTCCTTCATATCAATGCCTACATCATTACTACATGGAAAATATTGGTTTGTCTCAAAAAATTCATCTTTATGTTATACATAATCGCCCTATTGTCAAAATATTGTAATTTATCATCTTATCCTAGCATAAGTCCCTATCCAACCCCTTTATTGCTAATAATATTAATTATTGTATCAAAAACATCCTCCATCAGCTGATCCTATAGGACCTTGTTAGATTCCCCACCAATCTCAAGAGATTGATTGTTCTTTTCTGACATTGTAGTAGTAACTATCTCTACCACTTGTTCTTCATAGTTATTCACAACTATTTCACCTTCCTCTAAATCATGATCACCAACTTGAATAGCTTGATCACATGAATTATTGATCTCCAAATTAAGCTTTGGAGGTGAATAAAGAAGTAGATATTTGCATGTAACTCCTACATAAAGTTCACTTTCCTCTTATTATTGGTCTTACTATCATCTCTGCCTAATTCTATAGTAGGATTATTCACTTCCACATTAGTTGTCTTACTCAAATCACCATCAATCATCTATCCATCTGAACTCAGAACTGGCTTTCCTAGTCCACCCTTAGGTAATAAAGAGTTCTTGAACTTCCAAATTTCATGTGCTTATAAATCAAGCATTTTGACCACGTCTAATTATTATCAATACATGTTTGTTGTTTCTATTTTCTAAAAAATTCTACCTCCCCAATAACCATAGTATCGTAGGTAATTTCAACAAGAATTATCGGCCTCGAATCATCTATACCATTAATAAATTTATCTTTCATCCCTATAAATTTTCCAAAAGCTTCCCAATCATAGAGAAGACTTCACAGTTCCAATATTCTATACACGGATCCAAAAGAGAAATCTATATAGATTTGTTTGTAATATTAGATTCTAAAGTGTTAAAATTTGGTCTCTAATCTAGAAATAAAAGAGTACCCTTGAAAGAATAAAAGATATCCTTCCATAATATATTTTCTTAATGTTATATTCATACATTCTATATAAAAACCCATTTGAGAGAGCATGGACAATAATCCTATTAGTGAAATTGATCACCCACAAGTTAATGATCTCACTTGATCTCCCATCCATGCCAAACCATTTAGTGAACAAGGCTTTATCCTTCAACCACTCCGCACTAGATGCTAGAACCTTATACGGGATTGAAATTGTGGATGGTTTTTTAAGAAGAGTCTCTATAATCTTCTTGGTTTCTAGATACACAAAGATTGGGTTTTTCTTGCTACCTTTCCAATGATATCTGGACTTGGACAATAAATGAAAATTCTCCCTCCATCGATACGTCTAGAAAAAATTACTTGTTGTTTCTATCCCCCTAATAGGATAGTATATAACCCTGTAACAAAAGAGGGATTCTTCAATTAGGGATAGTTAAAATGTCTCTCTCTATTATTTTTTATGCTATCAAACAATCACCGATCACATTCTTTCTATTATCTTTAAAAACCTCACATGAATTTCTGGAGTTTTTGACATCCTCCTCTCTGCACATCACATCACACTAAAATGGTTTTCTTAGAGATTGAAATCTTCATGAAATGTCATAGATTGCTCCTTTAAAATGATTAATTAAAAGAAATTTTAGCCTCCTCCTTGACATTATTCTAAAGACCACTTGAGGAATAATTAAGTTAAATGAATATGGTTCTAGAGCATTGATAGATCATAAGGCTTTCTCTCTACACTTATGGGTCCTATGTAGTTATATATTATTAGAACTTGAACTTATAATTACCTCAAAGTGGGGGCCATGTCTATTTGGCTAGTATACAAATAGAGTGGGCAATACAATAGTTGTAGAAAATGTATCACAAATAAAGGGTATTTTTTGATCATTAGTATTAGCATCATTTCCTTTTATTATACCTCTAATTTGTTTAGTTACATTTTATCTTCATGTGAAACTATCCTCATTTGGTTTGACATAGCATATACTCGTATAGCCTTTGGATGTTCCATATTGTTTGAGTCAATATATTAGCACACTTTTTTTTCGAAGATGTCAAGTTCTTACATCAAGGCTTTTGGAACATGCATCTTCTTTGGTGGTGACTTTTGCCCTAGCTTATTCATCTTTCTTTCATTATTCTCTTTATTTTCCTTCATTTATTCAAACATAAAGATTATGCATTAGGTGTACTTGTATTTGAACATAATCTTTAGCAATTACTTACCTATTTTTTAGTTGATATTCACTTTAACCTATAAACAAATTGTATTAATAAGTGATTTTATATCTCCACCTAAAGAGTTTTTCATTGTATACCTTTACAACATGAGTTCCTCAAGTTATTGGAAATGTTGATTTAGAAACTCAATTTAATCTTTCATTTATAATATTTTTGGGAGTACATTTATTTTGTTGAACAATAGTAAACTATTCTCAATTCTCACATAAAACGATGAAATCATTTAACTAATGCATGTTAGATAAATTGTAATTCATTTCCTTCTACACTTAGACATCTTTCAATTTCTTTCACTGGGTTGGGAATGTTCTCCTTTGAGTAAGCACTCGATACCAAGTCAGCAATATAAAACAAAATAATCAAAAAATATAGAAATAACATATAATCATGCATATAACATGAATTTAAGTGGTTGATGTAATGTTGATGCTTTATGAATGCTCCTTGAATGATATCACAATAATGTATGAATTGATGGCCATAAATTAAGATTATTTGAAATGAATATAACATCATGCAAATTAACAAACTTGTAACTTAAATTCTCATAATAACTAGACATTAAAATTTAAATGAAATTCAATTTTAAAATTTAACTTTTAGAAACTTTGAAATGATTTTAATTTTTAAACCAACCACCTAACAAAAATATACAATGATAAGATTAAAAGTAATAAAAAAAATGTTAAAAAATATACACAAACAAAATTCTCTTCCATTCTTATATTCAAACACATCTCTTATATGCTAATTATTACACTAAAGATAATCCAGGAGAAAATGCATGTATGCAATTTCCAATCATTATAAAAGAAAGAATCCAATAGCTTTCTATTATGAAGGAAAAATGAATGGATGCAATTTCTGAAAATGCATGAATGCAATTTCGAGATAATAGAATCCAGTTTCTTCCTATTGTAAGAAAAAAATCCTGTACTTTTCCAATACAATTTCCAATCATTATGAAGAAAGAATCCAATAACTTCCTATCCTACTGGAAAAAAATGCAGGAATGCAATTCCTAGAAAAAAAAAAATCTGTACCTTTCCATTATAAAGAGAAAATGCACTAATACAATTTCTAAGCATTATAGGAGAAAAAAAAGAATCCAATATCCTTGCATAGTTACAATTTCTAACCAATTTAGAAGAAAGAACGCTGTCGCTTCTCACCGTAACTTCGCACCTTATAATCTACGCGATACATCACATTCTGACATAGATATTAAAGAGTTGGAAAGCGAGTTCCAGGCAATAAGAGGGGATCTTCGACAATCTGTGAATATTATTATTCATTCTGACCTTTTCGTGTTGCATAGCAATTACGCCAATTGTCTTCCAGCGCAATAGAAACGTAGACCAGACGCGGCAAATAGTCTCTTCCTTATCGAAACTTCTGTGCTGTCGGTTTTTATACAAAGATGAATCAGAAATATGTGAACAGAAAACTTTAACGTTGCTTTAAACGGACGGTTAAGCTCATGTAGAGTTGATTAAATTTCAGTCATTAAATTTTCAGTATCCCTTCTTCATAATCTACACATTTTATAATCGAAAATCACAAAAATTTGTAAAATTTGACTTTTTTCTTTTATGTTTGATGCATTCTGTCTTAGCGGCGCCCACTATAAGAAAAATGAAACCAAACGGCTATTACCAAGGCAGGTTGCCATTGAACTGTTTTCATGATAAGGTTGCTGTTATGTTTTATTTTCGCACGTTTCACGTATTCGTTGACGTGGCTTGCAAGGCAAGCGTCCTGCCGGTTTCCGAGAAGTCAATTTTTATTTGCCCTGTATAAACACCCGAGCTATGCCTTGAAACTTTCCAACGAGAGGGAAAAAATAGCTATTAGCAATAACCAGCTACAAGTTTGAAATTTCGCGAGTTAACAAGAGTTCTTTGAGATTTTGTGAAATCTTTGACTGACATTTTTCGTTTTAGGAATATACAGAATGGAGAGCTTCAATAGCAATGTTGTGTGTACCAGAGCCGACGCTCTGCTGAAATCCCTTATCCCAGCTATCCAACAATTTTGTGCATCTGACTTGCAACTACCCAATGATCAGCAAAATTCCGTTTTTCACCAGTTTTTAAACACTCTTATGAGGGGATCAGAGCTGGTGAAATCTTGTGAGAGCATTGGCGCTTTAAATGTATTTTGTAGGCGTAGACATGCTTCACAGATACTCGAGCTGGAAGAGGAGATCAATGGCTTCATTGGTTCCATCCCAGCCCAAATGGTCTTAGATGCTACAAATCTTGTGGCAGCCTTGAAAGATCTGTATAAGGAATTGCAGCCTCCAGATATAAGTAGTACGCTGAATACCATGATTCAACAGCAAATGAGTTTAGGTAACCTGTGTCAAAGTACTGAAATGGAAGACGCTGACAAATGGTCTAATCTTAGTAATTTTCCTGTGAAATCTCGATTTTGTGCGGGATTAGAGAAGCCTGTTGAGGATTTGAAGCAGCTTTTGTTACAGAGCGAGGTGTCGATCGTTGGGGTGCATTGTATGGGGGGTGGTGGGAAAACTACTTTGGCCTCGGCTCTTTGTAATGATCCCCATATCAAAGGTAATGTTTCTTTCTCTTCTACTTTTTTAACTTTTTTTTACTAATGTTTTAATCCTTTGAGTAAACAGCTGAATTGTTTTGGCCCATCCCATCAATTCCTTAGATTTGGGGCGTAGGGCTCCGGTGTGTAGGTCATTAAGGATAAATTGATATGTGTTTATTTAAGGCTAAGATCATTTTTTTAGGACAATTGTTCCTGTGTTCGTCAGTTTCAATGGGTATAGAGTTTCAAAGTTCTCATAACATTTCATATAGTTAGAAGCCATGGAATTGAGGAGAAACCCTGACAATGAGCTATACAAAACACAGGTCCAATATTAATTTATAAAGGAATATATATTAAATGTTATAAAGACTGTTGTTCAGATTTAGCTATGGAATCAATGGTGGATAGGTGAGAGAACATGGTAAACATGAGTGGCATGGGCTGTTAGGTCGGCGCATGGTCAGTAGCTGGGTTTTTTTTGGTCTGTGTTATAGACATTTCTATGTTGTGCATGGTTGTAATTAATTTATGTTTTCAACATCTTTTATAAATTAATTTAATTTTTTTATATATTCTTTTATAATCTAGAAATGATGGATCCTGGCCTAAAGGTTTGTTATGTACCCGTTTACAATCACTTATCAAATTCTTCATACTACTTCCCGTTGTCATAATCACTTGGGATTTTTATAGCTTACCCCTAATCAACACAATTCTAAAGTGGTTTCAAGCCCAGCACAAACTCCGCAGTCAAGTGGTTTCAGCTAACCACAAACCTCATGGAATAAAAAAGTGGTTTCAAGATCACAACAGTATGTTCACTCAAATGGTTTTGTCTAACCGCAAACCTTACACATAAAGTGGCTTTGGATGATCACGAACCTCTCAATAGGTGGTTTTGGATTACCACAAATCAAGCACACACATGGTTTCACTAACTACAAACCATCATGGTAGGGGAACCATCATCACTTTGGGTTTTTCTCCTTCTGTTCTTTCATCAAAATTGATTATTGAGTCCATATAAAAATTTATTTATCTACCAATATACACGGGTACCTAGCTATTGTACTCACTAGTTGTATATGATTCCTTTTTAGATACATGGTTCATCAATATGTTAAACCAAAAAAATTTGGGGCCTTAGGTACAACCAATCATGCACCCCTTACACGAACTCAAATACGATACATACTTTGGTTTTGCCTTTTAACAAAAATTTATAGCACATAAATATTTAACCAAAACACATAGCCCATTAAAAACCATCCGCTAATTCAAGCTTCATAACTTGTAGCACACTATTTAAAACTGACCTCACCTCTTTTCAACAGCCACCGAAATACTATCAATAACTTCACAAAATAAAATAGCTGAAAAGATATCTCTAACAACCTTCTTCATCCAAGACAACAAACATTAGCATACCAGCTCACCTGGAATCCAAACACTTCAGCGATTTGCACTCTTCCTTATGAGCCAACAACCTTTCTTCTTCATTAGTAGTGGCCTTGACAGCTTTGTCTAATAAGCTTCTATACACTTTGCAATTGCAAATGAGCAATCTCCTTGAAAGGTTCAGCTTCCCTACACACTTTATTTGTGGCTTGATCATTTCTTTGACCTCAGTGGCTAATGCAAGTTTTCAGTCTCCTTCACCAGTGAATTTTCTACAATTCTTCATTTTCTGCCACTCACCAACCATTCAGCTCTCCAATTGGCTCTAATCTCCTCAAACTTTCAGATTAGCAACCACGATAGGCTTCTCTCATTTCATATTTCTTTCTCTTCACCCAGCTCACACTTCTACGCCCACATAGCTCAGATTTCTGGACAGCTCCTCCATAGTGGATCTCAACTTTTGCAGATGCAACCTTTGAACAATTTCTATTTTGCCACGATCTCCTTTCAAGGAGACAACTCAAAATACACAGGGAAAAAAAGCAGCGATCATTCAAACATTGGAATTTTTTTTACTATACAATAGTTTCAAATTAACATTAACATTCCCTTAGATTCTTTCGCTCTCCTCAGGATCCTTAGATCTTCAAACAAGAACATAAACGACACTCAAAATTCAAATAACATTGGAGTTGACTCAGCAAGGAAACGCATAAGGAGTTGACCACAAGAACCTAAACTCACTTTTGTCTCTATGATCTTTAGACTCTTGTACAGCAGACATTAAACACTGAGAACATATAGCTTGGAATAAAACTATGGCACTCTACTTGTGGCCTTGTGCACGGTCTTCCCTTAATCTCTGACCTTTTCTCTGCACGAGCATTTAGACACAAATAAACACAATAGTACAAGGACAAAGAAAACAGAACACTACACTGCAAACTAAAAGACACTTTGTTATCACCATAAGCTCTGATACCATGGCATGGAGGAGAAACCCAATAAAATGAGCTCTGCAAAACACAGGCCCAATCTATTAATTTATGAAGAATACATATTAAATGCTATGAAGACTGCTGTTCAGAGTTAACTGTAGAATTAATGGTGGAGAGATGAGAGAACATAGTAAACATGAATTGCATGGGCTGCTAGGTCGGTGCATGGTCGGCAGCTGAGTCTTTTAAGTCTATACCGATAGACCTTTCTATGTCGTGCATGGTTGTAATTAATTTTTTTTTGTTTCTAATACATATAAGGTGCATTGTAATGGACACGGCTAAGCTCCAGAGAGAATGTACTATTGACTGAATTTCAAAAAAAGGAAAACACAACAGATTTTCACGAAATTTTCAGCATCTGTTCTTCATGATCTACACAGTTTGTGGTTGAAAACCACAAAAAAATCTGTCTTTTTGCAAATCTGAGAAAAAAAATTTAATTTTTTTTTTTTAATCTTTGATACATTCTGTCTAGAACTTAACCGGCGCCCATTGTAATGGCTATCCATATAGTCAAATAAATGAGTAAAGTACTATTGTTCCTCGATTCATTACTTTGTATGGGTATAGAGTTTCAAAATTAATTCTGTTGATATTTCACATAAGGTCCATTGCAATGGCTCTGTACATTGTCAGAAAAGGGAGAAAAGTAGTAGTGTTTGTTGAATTGCACCTTTAGTTTGCAACCCTTACATGTTCTCTGTTCATGAGGTTAATTTCATGCAGGTCAGCCTAACATTTTCTGAGTTAAATTTGTATAAGATTTTCAATCATGATTTTTTTTTTGGATGTTCTGATTTAGGATAGAGAAGTTCAATATTGTTTCTAAATTCAATTGTATTAGAATTTTTTCATCAATATTTTTTATCACATTTTATGATTCATCATCAGAATAATAGAAAGCTAGAAGAATGAAAGATGTTCTTCTCCTTTAACTTGCTATTATTCTAATAATAGAACACAACTGACTTAAGAAACAATGTTGAACAGCATTGTGAATTGTAAAAATTTATGTCATTAAGATGATACTGAAAAACAATTGATTTTTGGTATGAACATCAAGTTATTTTGAAAATGTACATTTCATCAGGTTAAGTAGGCCGGCCTACCATATCTAGTGTTAAATTTGTACGCTTAGATTTCCAATCATGTTTTTTCTTATTGATGCTCTGGTATAGCATTGAGCAGTTATTTTGCAGCCTACTGAAAAATATTTGTTTTCATCTGTGAACATCAGGATATTTTGAGAACGTACATTTCATCACTGTTTCGCAGTCCCCAAATCTTAAGAGAATTATAGAGACGATGTGGGAGAAGATTGTTGGAAGGAAAAAGCCCGAGTTTCAGAATGGAGAAGATGCCCGTTTACAGCTACAGCAGCAGCTTTTTACTCAATCCAAGCGAACACTGATGATATTGGATGATGTCTGGTCGAGGGCCCATTTGGAGGAATTACTATTTGAAGCGCCAGGGTACAAGAATGTTGTCACAACCAGAGACAGTTCTACGATCCCCCAAATCCCCTGTTCTCGACTGTATCAGTTGCCATTGTTGGGCCACGAGGATGCTCTCTCGCTTTTCTGCTTCTCTACTTTTGGAAAAACATCAATTCCAAGTACTGCAGATGCGAATCTAGTCATGGAGGTATAGTCTTTTCTTACCTTGAAACTAAAAATATGGAAAAGCCAACAACAAAAGTAATGTGAATTACATGCTCATTCGTGTTTTGCTTTAAGAACTTGCAGTTATGGATTGTTCTAGTAGGATACTACTTGAAGGAAGTTATTTAAATAAATCTGCAGTCGAAAGTAGTTAAATCACAAAAACATGGCTGAAATCGTATAATATGATCTTGTCTTTCTTTTCATCTTTTACAGAATTTCCTTTGGACACTACTAATAATATCAATCTTATGAATGGCAGGTGCAAGCTGAATGTAAGGGCTTACCCCTTGCTCTAAAGGTGATTGGGAGCTCTTTGAATGGGGAATCTCATATGGCCTGGTTGAATGCAAAGAATAAGCTTGCACAGGGGCAGTCCATATCCAGTTATCACAAAGAAGGGCTTTTTAGATGCTTGGAGACCAGTATTGATTCCTTGGATGATGTTGGGAGGGATTGCTTCTTAGATTTAGCCATATTTCCAGAGTAGAAGAAAATATGTGCTGATGCACTGCTGGACATTTGGGTTTATGTTCGGAAGCTGGAGTGGCGAGATGCCTTTATCATGTTATTGGAACTTGCAAGCAAAAATCTATTGAATTTAATCAGCAGCCCAGGGTATTTTGCCTATCTTTATCTATGTTATATTTCTTTCTATCATTTTTTTCCAAAAGTTGAGCTGATCTGATATTATGTCTGTAATATCAGATGTCAAGCAACAATCTGTTACGGAAATGCCTCTGAGCTATACTTTTCCCAGCATGATGTAATGCGAGATTTGGCCATATATTTGGGAAGCCAAAACAGCATAGTCCATAGGAAAAGATTATTCATGCCCAGGAAGGAGCTTAGCTTGCCAGGGGAATGGGAGATGCATAACGATAAAGCATTTGGTGCTCAAATTGTCTCTATTCACACAGGTAGGCTATTCCGCCAAAAATATTCTGACTTGTTCAGTGGCAAAATCTGCAAGCTATTAAAACTATTGAAATGTCTTAGCTTTTGTGTTTTGTCATCATGAACAATGATACTATTGGAACAGCAATATCTTTAATTTAAATTCTTCACATTAACTACTGGTATTCTTGGCCACTAAAAGATGTTCTAATTGAATTGAATATATGATGGATCTATTGCAGGCTCTATGACTGAGACTCAGTGGCCTGAGATAAATTTTCCGGAGACAGAGGTTCTGGTGGTACACTTTTCTGCTAGCAAATACTTTCTACCACCATTTCTCAAAACCATGAAAAAATTGAAAATTTTATTTTTGAGTAATTTGAGTACTAAGAGGACCACAATTAAAGGTTTAGATGCCTTATCTTCACTCCCTCAGCTCAGGAGTGTTCATTTGGAGAAGTTGGATGCACCCACTATTGTGAAACAGATTAAAGTAATACAAAAATTGGACAAACTCTCTCTAAGTTTATGTGAAGGGTTTGGAAATATTCCCACATTCAGCAACACCAACCTACAAGAATTTAACCTGGACCACTGCAGTGATTTGGAAGAATGGCCACTTGACATCTCTAATATGCCTTCTGCTCGCATATGGTCTATCACCAACTGCCATCTGGTTGAAAAGTTACCATATGATCTTGGAAATCTGAGTTCTCTAAGAATGTTAAAATTATCAGCATTACCAGGCCTGAAAGAACTTCCGGTATCGATTGGAAAACTCGGGCAGCTTGAATTTCTAGATATTTCACTGTGCGAGGGCTTGAAAGAACTTCCGGAGGAAATAGGGCAGCTCAAGCAATTGAAAGAGTTTGACATGAGAGAGTGCTCTCGTTTGAGGAGGTTGCCTAGAAGTGTTTGTGGACTAAGCTCTCTGAAACATGTCATCTATGATGAGAAGATTGGGCACCAGTGGTTGCGAGTTAAGGCCTCCTCCATCCCTGATCTTAGAGTTGAAATTGCGGAAACACAATTTACTCTGGATTGGCTTGATGATTGAGAAACTCCAAGCAACTGCACACCCTGTTAAGTAATCACTGTGGTCTCTTTCTTAGTTCCTGTAGATGGAAATACTGTATGTTTCTCTTCAGCTCAATTGAAATAGTGTGTAACGTGTATACCGTCCATGTAATTGACCAATTCTCCTACATATGGAGCATGTTGTAGGTTTCACTTCTGAATTTTTAAAGTTTGTAATGTATTTATATTATCCATGTAAATTTGTGATGCATATGTGAAAGTTTAAGTTTACAAACAACCCTCTATTCCAAAATTTTCGAGGGTCCTCCTTTGGTTGAAGGAGAAACTAAATGACAAGGAAACTTTTTTTCATTTTGATACCTTATTAGTGGACGTGACACTAAATACTCAATTTTAAAAGAACATTTTTTAAAATTTTGTGTAAGTTCTTAGGAGTGAATACCATATGGCTGACACTACAGTGCTACATTAATGACTTTTGCGATCTTAAATGCTAAATCTGTCATTACGCTACACATGAAGCTGCATGGAAAAACTAAAATAAAAAATTATGCAATTTCATCTTGATTCTTCATAGATTACTTGTACTTTTTTAATGAAATAGATCAATTTATTATTTCACAATAATTTCTAGACTATTAATTTTATCTTGTTGCAATCACTCTCAAAAACTAGTTAAATTTGTAAGGGTTCAGTTTCAATTTCTAGCCTATAGCATATTTATTCTAATGGTGCAAATTTATCTTTATGTTTTTAGTTTTTCCAATTGTCAGTTTCGTTTCTTCATGCTTCAAAGAATGCACCCGTTCTGAGTTGATGCTAGTATCCAAAGAGGAAAGATATTAATTAAGGAACATAGCACTTCCGTGATGCTAATTTTGAAAATGAAGTGTCCAGGTAAAAGTACAAAAGGTTTAGGGTACAACATTAGTAGATATTGGTAAAGTATTTCTATTTTTGCTCTAGATTTATTTGATGATTTTTGTGTACTTAAGATTCTAAATATTGAAAAAAAAAAGAAATCAAAATAGTGGTTCTTCTTTAGAAAGAATTCTTACCTCTGGCAATATTAGTACCTTGACCATGAATTATTTTTTTATATGCTTCCTAATATCTTCTAGGTAAGATTAAGCTTTGTAACAATTTATGTGTTCATATAAAAAGATAATTCTTGGATTATTGAGGGAGACTTCAATGTCATATTATTTCTTAATGGAAAATTGTAGAATTCCTAATCTCATTCAAGATATTCTTCTTTATTTCTGCTAGCAATAGTACTTTCACTTGAATTTGTTTAATAACTAGAAAGGTTCATAAAAGGGCTCATGTAAATTGAAGATGTTGAAGGTTGAGTGACCTTCATGAGATGCAAAGTACTTGAAAGTGTATTCATTGAATCCAAGACAAATATGTAGAACTGGAAGTTGTACCCAATGATATTGTTGGAGTATAATATCATTGAGAGGGGGGTGAATCAGTGATATGAAATAATGTATTGGATTTTTAAAGACAAATTTATACAACAACTAAAGAGAACTGAATAGAGATAACAATATAAAGATAAGACATGAACATAAAATTGTAACACGAGATATGTCCAGAGTGGAAACCCTCTTGGGGAATAAAACTTCTCAAAGTTTCTCACTAGCTTAATCTGAAATATCTTTTTTCAATACATCACTAGTTGTACAACTATCTCACTAGCAAGGTTATCTCCTTAATAGTCTTTATATGCCTCACTAGCTTTACAACTCACTACTACTTTTCATACATACAGAGTCAGACAATCTTATATTGTATAGTCACTACAACCTAATACTATACATCATTGAACACAAATAATACTTTGAGTTAAATAATATATGATGCAAAGATATAAGCTACTATAGCCTTAATCAAGTATTTTTTATCAGTATATCTGATTGTGTACAACTAACATAAATGTATTTCATCAAAAACTAAAATACCCTCTCTATCTACATACATCATCAATCCTTCATTGTTGAATTTATAAGATATCACAAAATTGATAAATTGATTCAAACCTGATCATAGAAACCAAATACAACTGGCTGAGATTCATTCTTCCAATAATGCATGTTTCCACTAGATATGCCAATCAATATGAATGTAAATGTTCCTAAATGATGATACCAAGTGATATCCTCAAAAGCCCTTTAACAAATATAATTTATAGATTTGTTTTGAAAACTAATAATCAATATTCTTTATGTCCATCATTATCATTGATTAAAATTAATACTACATTGTATGTCTCTTCTCAAAAATTATATATCATATTTGCTCTTAATCTTTTAACATATACAAAATTATTTTCAAATATAATTGCTCTAATTAAAAAAAAAATTGCAGTTGAATCTCAAACCATATATGCATCTGATTTCTAAAATGGTTTCCATAAGTTTCTCATGATTTAATATCTGCAATGTAAACTTTATCAAAATAAAAACTATCATAGTCAAATACAGGTTAAACACAAAACCAAACCACATGACTAAACTTGAGTTCAACAGTAACAATTTGAAAATATATGTATGATAAGATCAAAGACTCCCAACATCAACCGAATGGTCATAAATATGTATGAAGACTAGTAAAAAGAAAGACCATTTTACATTCTTCATAACCCTCAAACCCTTGACAAGGGTTAATACCAAAAACAAAATGATAAGTATGGCAGGTTAGGGTAACAGTAAACATTACTCTAATTTGATACATATATTTTTTAATAAGATCAGGATATAACCAAACAAATACCCAACCAAATTCATAATATTCAAACTAACTCCACGCTAATCAAAGTATACATTCGATTGATAACACATATTGACAATGCATTATCAAACTCAAGTTAACAAATGACTGACCCGATAAGGGTTTTTAACCAAGACAAGAAAAAATGATCATATTATATTCATACACATCAACATGAAAACATTTAGACAATGGAACCATTAACAAAAACTAAAGAATGTGATAAACAAAATAAAGTAATGAAAATGAATACACTTGGTATTGAATGTCAATGTGAAAATCTTCCTCAAAATCTTGTTTATTCTTCTTTTACAATGTTTCACATTTACAACTACAACCATCGTACAAGTTCCCAACAACATGGTAACTTGTAACTTCTCAACCGATTCTTTGTCAACCATCTTTCAAGAACACCCACAATCGATACCACCCAAAAATTATTTCAATGTGTCATGCCCTAGCTCAAGAGAGCTAGGGTTTCCAAAATGAAACCCAAATTTACAACATACTTTGCAATATGAATGTCAAAATGGATTTTAGACTAAACTTATTTTTACCACATAAAAAGATGATTAGAATGGCATCAATGTTATCGAATGCACTAAGTATGATATTAACACATGAAGGATTACTAGGGGCCAATGAAAATGCCTTCCTAGTAAAACAACTTACAATATCATTGTCATAATGTTGATCATTTGTTATTCTATGACTTTGGAATGCAACTATGATCACTTTAAATGATGCTTTGATCATAATATATGCTTTTAGAAAACAATATTGAAACTTTATGAAGGCTATCAAATTTAAACATTAGAATGATTCTTTTTAATACAAACTAAAATATATCCATGGTTGTGTAATAGTGTTTCCAAGGTGCTGAAGTTATGTGTAACTAAATGCAATGATAATCACCCCTTTATCAATCTAATACCTAATACTAATACTCAAACTACAAACAATGAGTATGCAAACTGATCATGATACAATGTGATAATCACAAGATGTCCAAACCAATATACTAAATTAAATTGAATATGCATTATACCATATGTAACTAAATCATATGTATTTGATCAAGCAAGTGCTAAAATGATTATGCACTATACCATATGTATTTGATCAAGTGAGTGCTAAAATGATTATGCACTATACCATATGTAACTGAATCATATGTACCTAATTAAGTGAGTGAACATAACAATATTTATAATCTGAATACTAAACTAATCAATCTCAACTAGGATCATGAAGATGATGTAAATTAAACATATCAAGTGCAATACTAATATATAGGAGCATCATATGTAACAAAATATATTGACCAACTGAACATGCATCTAATCAACTGAACATGTATCATTTTAGTGCTTTTGACATCAATGATAACCAAGAGAGGAACAACAGATAATTCTAAGGAATTATGTGAGTTGATAAAATGTGTATGTCATCTTAGTGAACTAAAGAATACAATATTAGTAAGTATGCTCTTATCAATCCAAAATAACTTTACCTGCCAAGAATATTTTAAGAAACAAAAAATTAAGAGAACAAACATATTTTTCCATGTATATTATGAGTGTGTGTGTGGAGTGAGGGAGAATCTTATCTTGAATATGATTTTATTATTATAATTTCAATATAGACATGTTGACATTGACATCTAATGGATGTAATTAAGATAGCGATATTAGAATTTAGTTACATATCATATATCTATTCTTCATATATTGGAGTAAAATCAATATCTTCATTTATCATATATTTAATAATAAGGAACATATAGTAATAAACAATAATATTATTAAGAACATCACAATAATTAAACTTTTGAAATTTTTAAATTATCAAAAATATATCTCAAAAAAACTAAAATATTTTCACCTCTTTTTTAATATGGTAAAATATAAGTTCCTTTTAAGCACATAAAAACATATTCATCTATCATGTGTAAAGTAGTCACAAATTTTCACTAAAGTTTATAAGAATTTACATTCAACTAACAATATTTTTTATAGAGATAATTGTTAAATTTTTCATGTAGTCTATAAGAATTTGCATCCACCTAACAATATTTTTTTTTAAGATAATTATAAAATTGTTCATGAATAATTAGTTTTAGATTGTTTGAAAATAGATTTGAAATGAAATTTATGCATTTGATTTCAATTTTCAAAGCTTTCTTCTTTTTCATTATTTTAATCTTATGTTGCTCCTTTTTTATGAGTTTAAATTTCTAAGTATAATTTTAACTAAATTTATATAATTTTTATATTGGAGATTCATTGTGTACGTGTGCACACGTGTGTGTGTGTGTCTATCTATGTGCATGTGCGCGCATGTGTCTATATATACATACATGCATATTATATATGCATGGATACATGTATACATATAAAGTGAGGAACAAACTTGTGGATACATGTTCAAGCTTATCTAAAGCAAGAAGAATTCGTGAATGTCAAGATTTTGAGGATTATTAGGATTAAAGAAAAGGTTTGGAAGAAATAGTATACTTAGTTTGAAACAAAGGTGTATGGTGGACTTTAACAACTACATCAAAAACATTTGAGAATTCCTTAGAAAGTGGAATATCTTGTGATATATTATCTTATTTATTATCAAAGTGTCAAACCCTATGTTTTACCAAGACTTTCTTGATCTTGTATTAATTTATCATTCTTTTGATTTCAGATCTTCCTTCCTTAGTTTTTATCTTAATCATCCAAAAATTTTGTAGATGTTTCTCTTCAAATACTAAGCTTATTTTTATTTTAGTTACCAATTTTGGATTGTCAAGGATTTAAAGGTTCAAATATACCTTTCCTATGAGCCATGATAAAGTTATAAGCATTAGGTATACCAACAATACACCCTTGACTATCTTATTGAATTTTTCTTTATCATTTTATTTTTTTGTGAATTTCCTTTAAGGGAAACAAATGATTTAAACTAGCCCGATAATCCTAAAAGAGATGTCCATAATGATGATGTGCCTTACATCTAAAAGAAGAATTCATAATTCATTTTATAATGCCAACCAAAACATATAAGCTAAATATTAGAAGTTTCTGGCAATGGTTTATTTAATAGTTAAACTTAAATTCGGTCATAACTAAACATTTTTTGGTCCCTCATAACATAAGAATTGCCAAATAGAACTAGAAATCACACTTAAGTGTGCAATGGGTATGCCAAAGTGGTGTGCAAGGTCAATTAGTAAAAATATAAGTCTACTTTTTGCATACTTTAATGAAGTGTAACATGAGCTCAAATTTTAGGCTATTAAATAGGAAATAATGTTGTTTGTGCAACAAAGATTCCTCTCTCTCTCTCTCTCTCTCTCTCTCCATCCATCAACCTCTATATATAGCAGTTCCTCTCTCACTCTCCTCTCTATATATGAGCTATCTTTTCCCCTCTCCCTTTCTCCATATGTATTTGTCCATATCTATTTGCCTCTACCTCTCTCTATATCTCTAACTTTCATGTTCCTCTTTCTCACTCACTCTATCATATTTTCTACATCACTCCTCCTCTATATCTAGATATGTCTCCCTCTCACTCCTCTTTGTAGAAATCTTGGCAGATATAAACATAGTTTTTATGTGCCAAAATATTCCCTTTACAATTAATGCTACTTATAATGGATATACATCTTCGTTCTACTTTAATTGATTATGTTTTAATCGATATGCTAGATGTATTGGCTTTGATTTGTCTTGATTGTTTATGGATAATTTGTGATCTAAGTAGCCTTTATAAATGAAAAAAAATTGAAATTTACTAATGAAAAAATTAAAGATTAATATTTTGTAAGCCTTTCCATAACCCATATTAAATAAATAACTATAATATTATTTAAAACATGTATTGAAAAATTTACATTATATAAATATAATATAACAATAATACGGTTTGCATTATATTTCATATTTATGAATACAACCATACGGTCGTTAAATTTGAGGCCATGACATTGAAGAATTGCCTTCCAGAAAAGATTTATGGCACCGGGGAGTGTCTAATCTGACGTCAATGTTTTCTCCGTTTCCTAAACCGACACGTTTTCCTTGAATTTTTCCATACAAATACTCTCCAAATGTGTTGGCAAGCTCAAAACATAACCATTTCAATGATCAAATAAAACCTCTCTTCAAAGACAGTGAGTGACGGATCACTGCGTTGTTTTACTTATCTACGTGCATTTTGTTAAGTCGTCCATTTTGTTAAATTTTCGATCATTGAATCAACATTATAAATAACTTCAAAAATCTCCTTGTTTTTTAAAAAGCATACATTGCTTTTAAAATTATTAGTTTTTTTTTCTCTAAAGAAAATTGTTGTTGTATTAAATTTATCTGGAGGCTATAATTCCACGTATAAATTAATCTTTCAAGTCGGCCATAAGCTTTCTGGCATTTAGCAGCAAGTGTGCTTCGATAGAATCATATGTGTCGTTAACATATGGAAAGGAAATCATATGTATCCTGTTCAGATATTTTGTGTCAAAAGTCTATATCCTGGTGAATTTATAGTTCATGAGATTATGATTAAATTATATATATTCTAGTGAATTTAGCTTAGGGGTTATGATTATTATCTATCATAGATTGATCTTGATTTTAAATTTTTTATTCATGGTGAAAGATTAAATTTGTAATAATGTATTTTATTCAAATTATTTATGCGCTAATAGATTGTAATCTTAAAAATTAGCGAATTTATTGTCTCTCAATTTAGATTTGTAAGATTGTGTGATACTTATTACTTATGACATACCTCGTAACTCACTTACTATTTTGTTATTTGATTACACGGTGTAGAACTCTTCCTTCCACTAATTCATTTTGTTCCTTCTCAAAATTTATTGATCTTTTTGGGGGGGGCTTTACTCAATCAGCCTTGAAACTCATTTATTAGTTTCTCTCCCACTCCCTCCATGCTAATTTCTACCACCCATCTGCTTTTTCTACCATCAACTTCTAAGGTACTTGAGATTCTTAATTGGACAATCTCTCTAGATTTTTAAAAGTGACTTTAGCTAATAAGTATATTTCAAGAAGCAAATAATTGAAAGATCCTTGTGGTCCCTTAGATATAAGATACCATGTAACTAATTTATTATTTATGTTGTTTGATTATACGGGATAGAACTCTTCCCTTCAACTAACTTATTTTCCTCTTTCTCAAAATTTATTTCTTGTGTTCTTGTTTTTCTAGATCAACCTTGAAAACCTACATTCATCTATCAAGTATTAAGTGTCCATTAATTTTTACATTTTCTTTTAAGAATTTACAATTAATTAACATTTTCTTTGGAAGAGATGTTTCTTAAATTTTTCATGAGTAATTATTTTTACAGACTTTAAATTTAGATTTGAAATGAAATTCATACGTGTAAATTTAATTTTTTACTCCTTTATCTTTTTCATTATTTTTATATATTATTATTTTTATTTTTATGATTTTAAATTTCTATTCCTTAATTTTCAATTCATTTTTAAAAAATTCAGTAAAAGATAATTATTAAAAACATGTGTGAGTATACATGCATATATACATATCTAGATATACATATATATGTTTATACACATATATGTTTACATCCATATGTACATAAATAGATATAAAATGGTGGAAAATATTTGGGATTGGTATCTTAGTAGAAGATTAAAAATGCTGAGTAAAATTGTATTACTTATAAATATATATTTATGAATAATATTTAATGTATTAAAAAATAAATGATAATTAATTTCATATTAATAATATATTATATTTTGTTCATGATAGATAGGTTAGTGAGATTTATTTCTCCAATCTAGAACAAATCTTGGAGAATCATTGAGAGGATTCGGTTTGGTCAATTCTAACTAGTACAAAATAACTATGACACACTAGTGGAATCCATTTGGTATATTTGATGCATATGTTGTGAAATGTAGAATAAGAAATTGAACATGTACAAAGAAAATAGGAATGTTGAAGCTTTTTCTACTCATCTAAATAATAATGGGGATTTGTTCTCTCCATCTCATCTAGATAGAATATATGAGTGCACTAATGGTCTATTGTATGTAGATAGTGTTGTAATTCCTTTTAGTTTAATACTAAGAAATACCCCATATTGTAGTACTTACCTTTTAAAAATATTATTAATAAATATAAATATATTTGTGATTCATTAACTATGTATAATTGACTTCAATTTACTTTTATGTTTGAACTCTAAATTAATATCTCTTAACAAATTAAATATTTACAACATATTAGAAATACAAATCTAAATTAAGAGGAAAACATTTCATCTTGTAAATTTTGGTTGATGTGAGATGATTGTTTTTTACCTTACAATTTCATTTGTGATTTCCTATCTATCTTTTAATTGTCCAAGAGTTGTTACACAAAATTTGCATTCGCCTATGAATGGTCATTAATATATAGTGTATTGTAAATATGATCAAGTTAGTAAAGAAGAGTAGGAATGTCATTCTGTATTTCTCTTCTTTGAATCAATATAGAAAAGTATAAAGAATATGTCAACATTAGATCTTGGAGGAGTCTCTTTGGAATGTAACCAGGGCATAACAAAAATAGAAAAATAAAATAGTTAAATAAAACTTTTAAATTTTTTTTATTAAATAACAAGTTGAACTCATAGAAAACATGTCTCTATATATAACATTTAGACAAACTAAGCTTGTAATCTTATCCCAACAAACATGTAAGAAAATAAAAAATCATAGTCAGTATATCAACATTTTTTTTATGGAGGTTCACACCTACGAACAAGGTTGCCCAACCGAGGCACAAAGCCTGCAAGCAAGCTAACTCACTAAGGGCCACCAAGAAGAATTTTGCTATCCGATATGGGAGCACGAGACTATAGGCTGAAACCTCTTCGGCTAAGAGCCAAGGACATATATCAACTTTTTCAATTTGATATCTACATATAATTTCAAGATGTTCATTCATTGATTGAAAGTAAAAATTGTCTAATATGTCATATAAAATATTCAGACATATTTAATATATCAAAATGACTAATCATTTAAGGCCTGACTAATATCTTACTTGTTAGAAATTTTGGGCTAATTTGTTAGTTGTGGTCTCTATTGTAATAAGCTTCTCTGAAACAAGGAACTCCTTGTTTCTGATCAGGTCTTAATCACAAAACTCTGATACTCAAAAAATGTTCCAGATTATTTCAAGCTACCCTATAATATGGCCTGTGGAGATAAAAGCATAAAGTATAAATTCCAGGTTTAAAGAAAATTCTTACACAACCTCTATGATGCAAGAGATAATATCTATGTGGAAAGGGTCTTTCCTTCTTTCTTGATATTATTCAAAAATTTTGAATATGAAAGTAAGGTTCTTTTACAATCTATCATACCAGCTATATAGTTTTAGGTCTACATATATAACAATAAGAATAATAATATTTTTTTGAAACTCGAAAATGGTAGAATTGCTGAAAGGCCAAAAACCATGAATGGTAGAATTGCCGAAAGGCTTTCCAGCGCTTCCCCAAAGACAAGGTTGAGGCGGCGAGCCTAGTGAAAGACTCCAGTGGCTGCTATGATGTTGACACCTTCAAGGAGATTTGGGCGAAGGTTATGACCGCTATCATGGAGTACATCACTCTGGATGGTAGGTATAAGCATGCTCACTCTTACCATTTTGTTGCTTCTTTGTCACTTCAGACACAAGATTAGGGTTTTTCTGCCTTTTTTTCTTCTTCAGTCTCTTTGCCTCAGTATAATTGATCATAGGAATAAAGAGAACAAGCCCATTCTGCATGAGGGTCTCATTCTCCTTATTGTGGAACGTATCAAGCAAATGGCCATTAGTAGCCCTGTTATCTCCTCACCCAAATCCTCTAGCTCAACTCGGCCAAGGATTTGGCTAAACATATTAGGGATGGGGTTTGTAATGAGGAGATGTCTATTGGTAGCAAATTAAAACTGGAAAAGAAAGTCGGTATGGAGATCGATTCTGCTGGTGAAAGTGTCGAGGGCTATGTCACCACTGGTAATTTGTCTGAGGAAGAAAGTAATGCCTCTATGTCAGTTTCGACCATTGCCTCTGGTGATAATGCGAACAAGGAGGAGGAGATTGTTGAAGCCATGGACATTGGGAATAACCATGTCGCCACTGATAAAGATAAGGATGATAATAAAGAGGAGGATGTGGGAGGTCAGTCGGTCCCTATTCTGGTTAATTATGACAACTCTGAGGAACGTGATGTTCCTATTTCCCCCAAGTTGGAATTGGTTATGGAAGTACAGTCAGAGAAGTTGGAGGAAACCCCTGCTACTGAGAAGGGAAATGTTCCCTCTTCCTCTCGAAACATCCGCTTTGTCAAAACTATGGATATGCAAGAATGGAATGTTCAACTTCTTAAAGAAGACATGGATGATAAAATTGATCCCCCTTTCAATGTCCTCCAGACTACGAAGGCAATGTCCATGTACTCCTTTTGCCTGATGAAATGGGTCTTTCAAGAAATCAAAAGTCTTAATTTGAATTTCTGCTCTCTATCAACTAAGGTTGATTGCCTGCAGGAGCATTTGGTGACTGGTTCGGAGGGGTTGGATGGCAATAAGGACAACGTTGGGGAGAAGAATATGCAGGATATGGAAGTTAAGATTGATAACTTGGAGAATGGGTTGAAGAAGCACATGTTAGATAACAACCACTTCATGGGGTCAGCTATGGAGTGTTTCATGTTAATCAAAGTGGAGCTAGATGTTGGTTCCCCGACCAAGAAGCCTGATGATGACAATGAGGATGTGGGTGATGAGGGTCTTGGAAAATGCACTCGATCAACAAAAAATAAAAAGATCCAGGACAGGATCCTCGAGCTTTCTGACTTCAATGCGATCATCAAGAAGATTTTAGAGGCAAAGAAAGAAGCAGAGGAAACTCGTATGGAGTTTTCTTAGGTTCTCATGCCCCCCTGTTTCGGTGCTTCCTTATTTTTTAGTTTTCTAGGTTGCTGGTGGGGTTTCCAATTTCTAGTTTTTGGCTTTTTTACTGGTTCTAGGTTTGGCGGACAGCTATTTCTTTTCAAAAAACTTAATGCTGTAATCTTTTTTGCTTGACTTGCAAGGGGTTTTGGGTCCCCCAAAACCTATTTTTTCCTACAATCAAAAATAACAATAATATTTTTTTACAGATATATTTTTGAGCAATCTAGCAGTATTATTCTTTTATAGATATTTTTGGTGTAATCTAGCAGTATTATTCATTGTGACCTTTCTAGCTAACATCACTATTGCATCAAATAGGTAGAGTGATAAGATGCAGCGAATACTCTTTTCATTATCCATAATCCAGTGCTGACACTTTTTGATAAAAATGTGACCCAAAACATCTTTTTCAATCTAAGAAATTATCCTCCATTTATCTTGCGATTGAAATTTTGGCCCAAGATATCTGAGATTATCCACATTCCACATTTTTGTATATCAAACACTAAATTTATAATTTAAAAAAAACAAATCCATCATTTTAAATCAAGGGCTCACAATTTATGTATATTAAACCAATGACTATTACCATGACAAGTGGCCATTGAACAATTTTTGTATTAGAGTCATTGACCTGCCTTCTCTTCAAGTGGTCAACACACGTGTATCCATTGATGTGTCTTGTATGGAAAGAATCATGATGTGCTTCTAAGAAATCAAACTTCTTTGTCCCTCATAAACATGTGAGATATGCCTTATAACCTTTCAAAGAGACAAGGTAAAAGTTATAGCAATAACCAGCAACAACCAAATTTCGCGACATAGAGAGATTGTAGAGATTTTATGAAGTGGCTTTCCCAATATCAATTACAACCATTTCAGAAGAATTCAAAATGACAATAATCTTAGCTATATATTAAAAAAAAATTGATTAACTTTACCGTGATGGAGAATTTTAGTTCATCGTCGAATTCTTGGAAAAAAGCAATTGATTGCTCATATCCTTCAACATTTTATTTTAATTATAATAGCAGTAATGGTTTAGAATGTTCACATTGAATAATCAAGACTTTCTAGTACCAATGCCTTGTTGAGTGACTTATTAATCTCCATAGGTACTTGATTTCTCTTTTGATCATCTTGGAGTTGACCTTTATCTTCTAAACAAAGATATAGGAATAAATCTTTCGACAAAGTTGATATATACAAAGAAGGATCATGATTATCTAAGGTTGAGGGATGAGTTTAATTAGTTTCACTCTTTTGTGTATATCCTCGTCCTTGCTACCTTCTTTCATTTTAAATATCCATTCTTTAGGATTCAGTTTATCCCATCCTCAAATCTCTTTGAAAGATCGACTCCAAGTGTTTGAAATCATCTTTTTTTATCTTTGGAGAAGGTTTTCAATTTGTCTTAATAAACTACCATGATCTCATTATTGAGGTTTACAAAGGAAATATTTGTTGCTCTTTGAAAAGTTGATCTTTCTTTTTTTATTTGAAATGACATTCTCAAATAGACATAGTGCCCCAAGGATTAGTAAATATAATCTTTTGTTGTTCTAACTTCTCAACCACCATCTAGTTGTATCTATAGAATCTATCCATCAAAACATTAACTATGATACTACGACTTTCTATAGTAGATGAATTATAAAAGAAAATGTGGACAATTATCCTTGAGATATTTGATGTTTGAAATTTAAAATTCCAAACAATGTTTGATTTCTACATTTTGTTTCCTCATTGGGACAAGATTATGCTTGTAGATGAATTATAAAAGAAAGCGTGGATGACTATCCTTGAGAGATTCGATATTTGAAATTTAAAATTCCAAATAATATTTGATTTCTAAATTTTATTTCCTCATTGGGACAACATTATGCGTCCACTCTATAATATCTAATTAGCTTTTAATTAGATGACCCTCCTTTAACTTCACGATTTCCTTTTGTATTTGAAAGGGCGTAGGATTGATGTGTATTTTCTTTTATCTAGAGGTTTTACAATGTGATTGAATAAAATATTGCATGCTACAAAAAATCCTCCCTATATGCCTTAACTAATCATACATGACTAGACATGATAATATTTCTTATACTTCTTTAGTAATACATTCAACATCTACTTCTCTTCTTGTTTGATATTTTAAATAAGGCATATCATCTTAGGAGTTGTTTTAGTTTACAAGTTTACACCTTCAATTTCTTCTTTAGTGATAGTCTTGCTCCTTGTTTTCTAACAATAAGCATTTTCAAACATAATCTCCAATGCCATAAGACTTCTTATGGATTTGAGTTGAATGATTTCATTCTCAAAGAGAGTTTTTTTTTCTATTTTATTCCCCTAAATGTATATTATATCCACTTGACATCAATGGAATAGAATATTTCTATTGCATTCGTGAACATCCTCAATCGTCTCTCCTTTGTAGAAAATGATCTTCTAATCTAGGACACTATGAGCTTAGAAACCATAGACTTTTATGCACTCAATCCCATGTTTGGAATTTTTTTTTAATAAAATCAACAATACTTCATACTTAGCCACATTATTAATGCATTTAAAATTCTATCTAAAAGTCAATTCATATTTTATATAGTTTGATGAACGTTATACAATACTTACACATTTTTCTTCTTTTGAATATGTGCCATAAAAAAGCATATATTTCATATGTTATTATTTTTATACAATGAGGTTGATAGCATACATTAGGAATGTTGTGGTTTCCAACGATATCATCATAATATCCAACAAAACCAACCAATTTAAATTACACATAACATACCTCATTTTTAATGTCTTTAGGATTCTCTATATTATAGAGCATCTTTTTCTCCCTATGCAATCTTACTTCTTTTCTTTGTAATTATATGATAGCATAAGACAAGTCCAGCTAGATCCTATCACCTATTGAAGATACCCATTTTCCTAATAACTTAGTGTATTCAATGTAGCTAGCTAACCAACTATGACTATATCCATCAAGAAATGCTTCCTTAGGTATGTAGCAAGTTGTACTTTAATACATCATCATCATCAATTATGTTGGCATTTACTTCTCAAGAGTCAAACACATGGTACTTTTCAAAAATTTAGAAACCATCAAGCCTAGTTTTCCATGATTTTAGATGTCATTACATTGTTGGAAGCTTCATAATATAACATATAATTACAAAATAACAATATATTTATTAGCAAAGAGATATGAAATGGATCTATATTTTTTCAATATTTAAAGATACTATGTTGAGATACACTTAAGGTGTTTCCATAAAATTGGCCTCGTCCTTTACGTTATTCTAAAGATCACTTGAGGAATCATTAAGCTAATTGAATATGGTTAAAGCATTGATAGATCATAAGGCTCTTAGGGCTCCTAGTATTTATAGATTATTAGGATTTAAACTTTTAATTAACTCAAAGTTAGAGCCATGTCTATTTGACTAATACACAAATAGAGTGGACAATAGATTATTTATAAAAAATGTATAACAAATAAAATGCATTATATGATCATTAGTAGTAGCATCCTTTCCTTTTACTATACCTCCAGCTCCTTTAGTAACATTTTATCTTCATGTAACATCATCATTATTTGGTTTGGCATGACATATATGTAGTTAAGTTTTCAACATAATCTTTAATGATTACTTACCTGTTGTTTAGTTGATACTTACTTTCAACCTATAAACAAATTCTATTAATAAGTGATTTTATATCTCCATCTAAAGACTTTTCCTTTTTTATACCTTTACAACATGAGTTCCTTAAGCCATTGGAAATATTGTTTTGGAAACTCATTTTAATCTTTTATTTATAATATTTTTGGGAGTAGATTTATTTTGTTTAACAATAGTAAACTATCCTCAATTCTCATGTAATGTAGTGAAAAAACATTTAACTAATTTGCATGTTAGATAACTCATAATTTATTTTCTTCTACATGTATATTTTTACTAGGTTGAGAATGTTCTCCATTGAGTAAGCCCTCGATACCAAGCCAACAATATAAAACAAATGATCAAAAGTGTAGGAAAAACATAATGATTCCTATAACATGAATTTAAGTGGTTGACATAATGTTGATACGTTATTAATGCTCCTTGAATGATATAGCTATAATGTATGAATTGATGGTCATAAATTTAGATGATTTAAAATTGATGCGGCCAAATTCACTAAAACCAATTCACCATGAACATTTAGAAAATAATTTTAAAAAATAACAAATATAAATAACTCATGGATGCAATTTCCAACCATTATAGAAGAAAGAACCCAGCAACTTGTCATTCTAAGAGGAAAATATAAGGATGCAATTTCCAACCATTATAGAAGAAAGAACCCACTGGCTTCAAATTCTAAGAGAAAAATATATGGATGCTTTTTCCAACCATTATAGAAGAAAGAATCCAATAGGTTCCCATTGCAAAGGAAAAGTGCATAGATGCAATTTCTAAAAATACATTAACGCAATATTTATGGGGAAAGAATCTAGTAGCTTCCCATCGTAAAGAAAAATACATGGATGCAATTTCTAAACATTATAGAAGAAAGAATCAAGTAGCTCTTCCCACTCTAAGAGGAAAATTTATGGATGCAATTTCCAACCATTATAAAAGAAAGAATCCAATAGCTTCCTATTCTAAGAGGAAAATGCATGTATGCAATTTCCATTCATTATAAAAGAAAGAATCTAATAACTTCCCATTCTAAGAGGGAAATGCATGAATGCCATTTCTAACCATTAGGGACCATTTGGTTGCTAGAATTAAATAACGCTAGAATTTTCAAATTCTAGTATTTCACAATTCTAGAAGTTTTAAATCTAGAAAATGGTTTTTGGAATATGGTTGGAACCGTTTTGTTCACCTGGAATTCATAATGAGAAGATGGAAAATGTTGTTTGCATATGGATTTCAAAATATTATAAATTTTGCTTTATCTGAATTCCCATTTAAGTGGAATTGGAATTGATTTTCCAATTCCACCTATTTAGATGGAAGATTCAAATGTTGGTTTTGGGGGTAAATGGGAATAAATAAATCCCTATTTCAGTTTCATGTTTTGAACACAAACATCGAAAATGTCAATTCCAAGATTTGACAATCCCAATTTAGTCTAATTTCAGCAAACAAATGAACCCTTAGAAAAGAGAATCCAATAGCTTTCCACAGTAAAGAAAAAATGCATTGACGCAATTTTTAGAAAATGTTTGAATGTAATTCCTAGGGAAAAAATTCAATAGTTTTCCATTGTAAAGAAAAAATATACAAAGTATAATCTCTAATCCTCGTTAAAAAAATCCAATAGCTTTCCATACTAAAATAAAAATATATGAATACAATATTTAACCATTATAGATGAAAGAACGCAGTGGCTTCCCACCATAACTTTGTACCTTAAAATCTAAGCAATACATCAAATTCTGACAAAGAAGGTAAAGAGTTTGAAAGCGAGTTCCACGCTGAGGCAACCTCTGAATTGTAGGATAAAACTAGCAATCGCACCATAGTGTGGAATGGGTACGTTGTACAGGTTTGTGATATCAACTAAGCAAGATTTTGGCCTTTCGTATTTCTTCCTCCATCTCTCCCTCTATCTCTATCTTGTTATCTCTCCATCACTCTCTATCCCTATATATCTTCTCTACTTTACCTTTCTATATATCACATTCTATCTCTATCTTTATCTTTGTATCTCTCCCTCTCTCAATCTATCTTCTTTATATTCCTCATCTTCTCAATCTCCATCTCAAAGAATATGTGTATATGAAGTCTTGCTACCTGTGAGGCAATCTATAAAATCAAAATTACCCTACTTTTCCTAAAGATATAGTATTATTAATGGCTAGTCCTTTGTGCTTTTATTTATTTATTTATTCTTTATTGTCAAGAATGAGAAAGAAACAAGAGACATTGAAGTGAGGGTTAACAAAGAGAAATTAAGCTGACTTCAATTTTCATACTTGGGTGATGCTTGAAAATGTTACGCTACTTCGATAGTTTTTGTTTTTCCATTTTAATTTCATATACCCTAGTATGAAATTAGGAAAGTAAATTAAAATACTATTACCAATTACTATTTCGATTGATTCTTTTTCATTGAAATATTAAACAGTAAGGTGTTAAATAATATAACGTAATTGTATAATACTTGTTAATTTAATTTTTTATTGTATCTATTAACTTAATTAGATGTTTCAAATTATTAAAGAAATATTAATTCTTGTGTCCATCCAATTCATTAAAAAGGGGCATAATAAGAAATGGTCATTACCAAAACAACCAAAAGATGATCAGGCATCAAATTATTCTCTCTAAATCGTGTATTCAATTGTAACACATGTGAGCGTGTAGAAAAAGATTCCTGCAAATCTTTTCTTTGTTCCTGTAATTTTTATGTGCAGTACGTAAAACAAATCTATTTTTCCCGATCAAAATTGAACTTCTCTAAACAAAAGAGGAATGGGTGAGTCTTTAATCTTCGATCCCACATGTTCATCAATTGCGTGTTCGAACCATCCACATGTTGCCTGCACATCCTTGCATGCGGACTGAAGATTTAAATGGAGCTCCTTTCGATGAAGCTAGCTGAAACCGTGCTTCTAACATTATGCAGTCACCGAATCTAGGCCCAATCATGAACAGAGCAGAAATATAAAGACAGAACAGCTTGCACTTGACATGTCTGGAGCCATCAGACGTTCTAACGATCTGCAATAAACACAGAAATATAGTGAAATGTGTGTTCTCTTCTCTAGGAAATTGCAATCCTTTCTATATTTTGTCAGTAGTACCAAAAAGAGCCTGCCAAATTTCTGTTCAGATAACATTTGAACATGTTCGAATAATCCTCCTTCAAAATGAAAATATGTAAGAACAAAGGAGAGCTTCTCATTCGTTGAAGAAATTAATTTTAATCACCACTTAAGTAGGAAGCCCTCCTCAATAGTTCTCTACCATGGCAGGAACTAAAAATGTTGTTTGGAAGCTCGCTGGGAAAGTCTAGAAGTCAGTCTGGCTGAGTTAGGGAGTTGCATTGAAATGAAATAAATATGCCACGTCATCAATGGAAAATACAAGGCTCAGCATTAAGATTTGCTAGTTGACTTCGTGTAAGTCTTTGGAGTCTCCAACGAGCTCCCGAGCTTTATCTATGGAAGATTTTATTTGCCACATTAGCATTTGAAGCAGCTTGCTCGTTGGCTCAGCCTAAGCGTTTGAGAGCTCCAACGAGCCCCCGAGTTAGAGTGATGTTTGCACTAAATTTATAAACACGGATAGGAAGTGTTCTGCACAAAATGTTCATGGCAGCACCATGCCCTTTTCCAGAAGTGCACGAATGCAGTAACAGTGTAATGATTCCCAAATCGTCTTTGCTACATCCTCTTTGACTATGGAAGCAGCGACAAGGCACAATGAACTGTTCAAAGGATTTTGAAACTCTATGCAAATGCGATTGGCAGGCATTAAGCCAGATTCTACAATCTTTTGCCAGCATTATCGCTCTGTATGTATGGCCATGGAAGTATGAAAAAAGGGCATGTGAACTGCTAAAATCGTTCAAAGAAATGCAGTCTCAAGAAATGCCATGGTCAACATGTTGTCCGTCTACAGTGTTCCAGATGCCATTCATTTGAACATTGTAGTCGTGTTTACCCGCTCAAATTAAATTAAGCATCGTAGGTTCCCTCTCCAATGGTTTCCACTATGAAACGCAAGCTCGGGCTCTTCCCCAGGGAGCCTGATTAGGTCAGCTGTGTGCCACTGCATTTGTTATTCTAATTTTATATTGTAATACTGTTCAAATAACGAATGGGAAAATGACATATACCTATGATGCAGGTAATTTGGCAGGTGTCGAAAAGCGGCCGACAAATCGATGGTGGACGTGGTGCAAAAGGCAGTGGAATGTCGATGTTTTGGAAGGTCGTCCATCCTCTTTATCCATTGTCAACCATTGATTCCGAAAAATAGGTCGTCCTCTTCAAATAGAGAACGCCTACGGCGTAAGAAGGGGGCTCTATCCCGCTTCCCCGATGTCAGTCGGAATCTTCGAGGATTTATTCTGACCTTTTGGCTTTGCAAAACATTTCTGAACGTAGACCGACCAGACGACAAGACGCGGCAAATAGTCTCTTCCTTATCCACATTTCTGTGCTGTCGGCTTCTGATACAAAGTTTGACCAAAACTATCTGAGTACAAAACATTCAACTATTTCCTTTCCTTTCCTTTCCTTTCCTTTCCGCATTTCTCTAGGCAATTTCTCAATTGAAAATACAAACACGTGGCAGTAATCAAAGGACACTCTATTGAACTGACGGCTATTACCACAGCAGGTGGCCGCAGAATGGTTTGAACAACAAAGTTGTTTGATTTCTTTATTTTCGCATGCGGCCGACATTTTATACCTATCCATTAACGTGTCTTGTATGGCAAGATTCGTTGTATGCTTCCGACTTCCGAGAACTCAAGTTCTCTGCCTATATAAATGCCTGAGCTATACCTTCAAACTTTCCAACGAGAGAAAGATCAAAGCTATAGCAATAAGCAAGCTAAAAAGGTTGAAATTTCGCGAGGAACAGAGTTATTTGAGATTAACTGAAATCTTCGACTGACATTTTTTGTTTAAGGAATATACAGAATGGAGAGTTTCAATAGAAATATTGTGTGTGCTAGAGCTGATGCCCTGCTCAAATCCCTTATCCCAGCTATCCAACAAGTTTGTGAATCTGACCTGCAATTACCCAAAGACCAGCAAAATCCCGCTTTTCACCAGTTATCAAACACGCTTATTAGTGGCTCAGATCTGGTGAAATCTTGTGAGAGCATTGGCGCTTTAAATGTATTTTGTAGGCGTAAATATGCTTCACAGATACTCAAGCTAGAAGAGGAGATCAATGGCTTCATGACTTCCATCCCTGCCCAAATGGTGTCAGATGCTAGAAATCTTATGGCAGCCCTGAAAGATATGTATAAGGAATTGGAGCCTCCAGATATAAGTAGTACGCTAAATACCATGATTCTACAGCAAATGAGTCTAGGGAACTTGTGTCAAAGTACTGAAATGGAAGAGGCTGATAAATGGTCTAATCCTAGTAATTTTCCTGTGAAATCTCGGTTTTATGCGGGATTGGACAAGCCTGTTGAGGATTTGAAGGAGCTTTTGTTAAAGAGCGAGGTGTCGGTAGTTGGGGTGCATTGTATGGGGGGTGGTGGGAAAACTACTTTGGCCTCGGCTCTCTGTAATGATCCCCATATCAAAGGTAATGTTTCTTCTTATTTTTGACGTTTTTTTTTCACTATTGTTTTGATCTTTTATGAGGAAGCCACTGAAATTTTTTTGGCCCATTCTATCTGTGCCTTAAAGATTTTGGGCTATAGGACTTTTGTGTTAAGGTCATCAAGGTTAAATTGATTTGTACTAATTTAAGGTTAAGATTCTTATTTAGGACAATTGTTCCCCTGTTCGTCATTTTCAATGGGTATAGAGTTTCCAAATTAATTTTCATGACATTTTATATAGGGTGCATTGCAAGCTATGTATTGAGTCAGATAAGTGAGTAAAGTACTATTGTTTGTTGAATTGCATCATCTAGTTTGCAACCCTACATATTTTCTGTTCCTGAGGTGTTCATGTGGGTCGGCTTACCATTTCCTGTGTTTAATTTGTACACTCGTAAATTTTCAATCATGAATTTTCTTGTCGGGTTTTACTATTGTTCTAATCCTTTGAAGAGACCACTAAATTGTTTTTGGCCCATCTCATCAATGCCATAGATTTTGGGCAAAGGTCTTCAGAGGTTAAATTGATCTGTGTTCATTTAAGGCTATAGTGTGCATGCTTAGACAGTTGTTCCCCTGTTCGTCAGTTTCAGTTATAGGGTTTCAAAATTAGATCTCTTGGCATTTCATATAGAGTATGTTGCAATGGCTCTGGACATTGGCAGATAAGTGAGGAAAGTAGTTGTGTTTGTTGAATTGCATTATTTAGTTTGTGATCCTTACGTAATCTCTGTTCCTGAGCTGTTTCTCATGTGGGTCGGCCTACAATTTCATGTGTTTAATTTGTACACTTAGATTTTCAATCATGATTTTTCTTGTCGTTTCTTACTAATGTTCTAGTCCTACGGGGAATCCACTTAACGTTTTTGGCCCATCCCATCAATACTTGAGATTTTGGGTGAAGGGCTTTGGTGTTTAGGTCATCGAGGTTAAAATTGATATGTGGACTTTTAAGGCTAAGATCGTTTTTAGGACATGCAGTCCATATGCTTTTATGATTATTCCCCTGTTCGTCAGTTTCAGTGGGTATTAAATCTCTTGACATTTCATTTAGGTTGCGTTGCAATGGTTAAGTTCATTGTCAGATAAGTGAGAAAAGTATTAGTGTTTGTTGAATTGTACCATTTGGTTTGCAACGTTTACAAATTCTCTGTCCCTGAGCTGTTTTTCATGTGGGTCAGCCTAACATTTCCCGTGCTAAATTTGTACAGTTAGATTTCCAATCGTGATTTATTTTCTTGATTCTCTGGTCTAGGATATAGAGCAGTTAGATATTGTTTTTGGATCCGATTGTATTGGAGTTCTTTTATCAACACGAATGTGATCCAAAATGTTGATAAATAAAACTGACACAATCAACTCTTAAAATGATTTTGAGCAGCATTCTGAATTGTGAAAACTTATATCATTAATATAATAGAGCAGTTATTTTGCAGCATACTGAAAAATTATTGATTTTTTCTGTGGGCATCAGGAAATGTACATTTCATTATTGTCTCGCATATTCAACTCTGAAGGGAGTTATGCGGACATCAGCTTATTTTGGAAATGTACATTTCATCAGGTTGTGTAGGTCGGCCTACCATTTCTAGTGTTAAATACATGCTCTTAAATTTCCAATCATTTTGTTTTGCAGCGTACTGAAAAATAATTGTTTTCTTCTGTGAACATCAGGTTATTTTGGAAATGTACATTTCATCACTGTTTCACAGTCTCCAAATCTGCAGGGAATTATAGAGACAATGTGGGAGAAGATCGTTGGAAGGAAGAAGCCCGAGTTTCAGAACGTAGAAGATGCACGCATACAGCTAAAGCAGCAGCTTTCTACTCAATCCAAGCGAACCCTGATGATATTGGATGACGTCTGGTCCAGGGATCATTTGGAGGAACTACTATTTGAAGCGCCAGGGTACAAAACTGTTGTCAAAACCAGAGACAGTTCTACGATCCCCCGAAACCCCTGTACTCAACTGTATCAGTTGCCATTGTTGGGCCACAAGGATGCTCTCTCGCTTTTCTGCTTCTCTGCTTTTGGACAGACATCAATTCCAAGTACAGCAGATTCAAATCTAGTCATGGAGGTATAGTCTTTTCTTACCTTGAAACTAAAAATTTGAAAAAGCCTAAATCTTCTAATAGAATCAAATAAGGCCAACAACAAAAAGTAAAACGAATTATATGCTTATTTGTGTTTTTTCTTTAAGAACTTGCAGTTATTGAATGTTCTATTAGACTAGTACTTGAAGGAAGTTATTTATGCAGATAAATCACAAAAACATGGCAGAAATCATATAACATATTCTTTTCTTTCTTTTCATCTTTTACAGAGCTTCCTTTGGATTCTAATAAAAATATCAATATTAATGAATGACAGGTGCAAGCTGAATGTAAGGGCTTACCCCTTGCTCTAAAGGTGATTGGGAGCTCTTTGAATGGGGAATCTCATATGGCCTGGTTGAATGCAAAGAATAAGCTTTCACAGGGGCAGTCCATATCCGGTTCTCACAAAGAAGGGCTTTTTAGATGCTTGGAGACCAGTATTGATTTCTTAGATGATGTTGGGAGGGAATGCTTCTTAGATTTAGCCGTATTTCCAGAGAACAAGAAAATATGTGCTGATGCACTGCTGGGCATTTGGGTTTATATTCGGAAGCTGGAGTGGCAAGATGCCTTTATCATGTTATTGGAACTTGCAAGCAAAAATCTCTTGAATTTAATCAGCAGCCCAGGGTATTTGCCTAGCTTTTTAAATGTTAAATTTCTTGCTATAATTTTGTTTTCAAACATTGAGCTAATATTGTGTCTGGTAATATCAGAAGCCAAGCAACAATCTCTTATGGAAATGCCTCTGAGCTGTACTTTTCCCAGCATGATGTAATGCGAGATTTCGCCATATATTTGGGAAGCCAGGACAGTATAGTCCATAGGAAGAGATTATTCATGCCCAGGAAGGAGCTAAGCTTGCCAGGGGAGTGGAAGATGCATAATGATAGACCTTTTGATGCTCAAATCGTCTCTATTCACACAGGTAGGCGATTCAGCCCAAATATTCTAACTTGTCGAGTGGCAAAATCTGCAAGCTATTTGAACTATTAAAATGTCTTAGCTTTTGTGTTTTGTCATAATGAATAATGATACTATTGAAACAGCAATATCTTTGATATAAATTCTTTACGTTAACTGCTGCTATTCTTGACCACTAAAAGATGTTCTAATTCAATTGTATATATGATGGATCTATTGCAGGCTCTGTGGCTGAAAATCAGTGGTATGAGATGGATTTTCCAGAGACAGAGGTTCTGGTGGTACACTTTTCTGCAAGCGAATACTTTCTACCCCCATTTCTTAAAACCATGAAAAAACTGAAATTTGTAATGCTGTGTAATTTGAGTTCAAAGAGGACCACAATTAAAGGTTCAGATGCCCTATCTTCCCTCACTCAGCTCAGGAGTGTTCGCTTGGAGAAGTTGGATGCGCCCTCTATTTTAAAACAGGTTAAAGCAATACAAAAACTAGACAAACTCTCTCTAAGTTTATGTGAAGGGTTTGGAAATATTTCCACATTCAGCAACACCAATCTACAAGAATTTAACCTGGACCACTGCAGCGATTTGGACGAATGGCCACTTGACATCTGTCATATGCCCTCCGCTTGCATATGGTCAATTACCAACTGCCATCTGGTTGAAATGTTGCCATATGATCTTGGAAATCTGAGTTCTCTAAGAATGTTAAGATTATCAGCATTACCAGGCTTGAAAGAGCTTCCTGCATCCGTTGTGAAACTTGGGCAGCTGGAATTTCTAGACATTTCACTGTGCGAGGGCTTGAAAGAACTTCCAGAGGAAATAGGTCAGCTCAAGAAATTGAAAGAGTTTGACATGAGAGAGTGTTCTCGTTTGAGGAGGTTGCCTAGAAGTATTTGTGGACTAAGCTCTCTGAAACATGTCATCTGTGATGAGAAGATTGGGCTCCAGTGGTTGAGAGTTAAGGCCTCTTCTATCCCTGATCTTAGAGTTGAAATTGTGGAAGCGCAATTTACTCTGGATTGGCTTGATGATTGAGAAACAAATCAAGCAACTGCACATCCTGTTAATTAATAACTGTATTCTCTTTCTTAGTTCCTGGAGATGGAGCATACTGTAGGTTTCACTTCAGCATTGAAAGAGTGTTTAATGTGTAGAAAGCTCAACTTTATTGACAATTCTCCGGCACAGGGAGCATACTATAGCAAAACTTTATTGGCAATTCTCCAGCACATGGAGCATACTATAGCAGTTGTCCTGTATATGGAGCATACTGTAGGTTTTACTTTTAAATTGTAAAAGTTTGTAATGTATATATATCATCCATGTAAAAGTTTCTAATGTATATATGTCAAAGTTTATCTTTACAAACAACCATATTTTCCCAGTTTTTTGAGGGGCCTTATTTGGTTGAAGGAGAAATTACATGACAAGGAAACAATTTTCCTTTGTCATACCTTATTATTGTACGTGACATTCAATACTGAATTTAAAAAGAACATTTTTTTAAATTTTGTGTTACGTTCTTGAGAGTGAATACCATATGGTTGACAACATAGTACTTCATTAATGGCTTTTGCGATCTTGAATGCTAATTCTGTCATTACACTACACATGAAGCTGCATCTCAGAAAAAAATCTCATGTAATTTCATCTTGATTCTTCATAGATCACTTATACATTTTATCATTTCACAATAATTTATAGACTGAACTTTATTTTGTTGCAATCGCTCTCAAAAATTGCTTAAATTTCTAATGGTTTTGTTTCAGTTTCTAGACTGTTGCAGATTTATTCCAATGCTTTGGATTCATCTTTATGCTTTTGAATTTTTCCAATTGCCAGTTTCGCTTCTTTATGCACCTGTTCTGAATAGATGCTAGAATCTAAAAAGTAAAGATAGTAAGGTCCTAGTCAAAACATTTAAATTTCAGACATTTTTTGAGGCTGAAGTTCAGGTTGCTACATGCATGCTATGTACAAACCTAAGTACTTCAGGCACTGATTTGAAATGCATAAAAAAACTGTTTAAATATTATGTTTTATGCCTAGGTGTACTGTTTTATTTTGTTTCACATCATAATATTCAATAGCACAAAATGATTAATTTACTTAGCTTGATGATTGACTTCACAAAGTGGAAGCTTCAAGAGATATCACATCCCTTGCAAGTAATCAAATACATTCTCTTTATTGCATAAAAAGGATACTATAGATACTGGATACAAAGCATGCTACAGATTTCATACCAGCTAAATCTTATCGCAGCGAGCCAACATGTAAAAAGTTCGCCTTGGTAAATTGTAATGTATATATCAAAGTTTTAAGTTCAGAAACATTCTTCTGATATCCCAATTTCTTGGGGGTCTTCTATTGTTGTGGGAAAAACTGACCGGAAAACATTTCTATTGTTATTGTACATGATTTCGATTTCCACATTAAAAACAATATTTTAAATTTTGTGCAAGTTCTTGTGGGTGATCAGGGATAAGGTGGATAACCATATTGTTAACACCACAGTGCTTCATTAATGACTCCTATAATTTCAACTGCTAATTTTTTGATTACACTACATGCAAAGCTGTATGGCAAAGTTCATTTAATTACATCTTGACATTTTTAAAAACTATTTATAAGTTCACAAAAAGTTACAAATAATAACTGTATTTCACTGCAATCTTTCTGAAAAACTGCTTAACTACCAAATGGTTTTGTTTCATTTGCTAGTCTGTTGCAGATTTAGGGCTTTGATTTCATCTTTATGTTTTTGAGTTTTCCAATTGTCAGGTTTGATTATTTTCTGCTTCAAAGAATGCAACTGTTCTGATATTCAAAAATCAAAGATCTGAAGGTCTTACTCCATGGATTGTAATTTCAAACATTTTTGAGGTTCAATGATGTCTACGTGGCTCATTGTGTGCGACTGCGCTTCCGCCTTGACAATTGAGGTCCTCCATTATTTAGACATAACCCATTTTATTCTCAATCAACTCTATTTAAATATTACCCAAATTTGACAATTTGACGCCTACATAACTGCCTTGAGAATTCCTGTGTCCTCAATCAAGATCCCCTTAAACATCACCAGTGTCATTCTCAATTAGATCCTTTTAAACATCACCTACTTTGTTTACAAGAAGCAGCCTACCAATCTATCACTTTGTGCACATGAAGTGCTAAATAGTTAAGTAGAAAAACAAATTTAACCAAAGTGGATGGTAATAAAGCACAGCCCAATCTGTCTGATGCCTGAACTCAGGAAACACTGCAACCCACTAAGATATTCCAAACAGCCTTATACCACGGGATCAATCATCTGCCTCTGCCTCTGCCTCTGCCGCTGCCTCTGTTTGTCTTGCGATACACAAACCGCAGGCAAGGCACTAAATTCAGATGCATAAGCTTCGTCCATTAAATTCGTTGTTCTAATGTTATACCAAACGCTACTTTCCTCCTACCAAATCTTTGCAATCCCATACAGTGAAAAGATCGACGAAATTCCATCAGATAAAGTCGATAATCAAGCAAGACATAATTTCTTGAAGAAACTAAAATTTTCGTCTAAGGAATTTGAACCTCTTTTAACTAAGCGTTCGAGATTGTCTCTATTCTGAGTAACCTACCTACTGAATAGGTTGGTATCAGATTCAACTTTCTAGTTTTCGAATCAAAATTATTGACTCAAGTTTCATGAGTAATAGTTCACAAGAACTCATCTTTTAGTAGAATGAATGAACCACTTAACACTCATTGTATGTAGGTGATGCTCACACAGGTAAAGCAATGGAACACTTCGCACGCATGTGAGCATCACCTAGATGCAACGAGTACTAAACATTCCATTCGTTCTCATTAGAGATAGGTTCTTTTGAACTACTACTCATGAAACATGGGTCAATGAGTTTGACTCAAAAATTACACATACCACAATTTAACTTGTTGTGACAATATCTCCTCCATATCAAATAGGAGGTATCTTTCTCAATGATATGAAATAAAAGTAGGCATGTTGCCACACAAATTTGTCAAATGTAAAGGGTCAATGCAATGACCTCAAAACCTCAAATCCCAATTGACAGTTAAGCACTGGAATTCTAAATCTCATTGTTGATCTGCTACTTTATGCCTAGGTGTATTTTTTATTTTGCCACACATCAAAATTTCATGAGAAGATTGGGGACCAATAGTAGTGAGTTGAGACCTTTTCTATTGATAACTTGAATTGAAATTTTGGAAGGACAATTTATATTGGATTGGCTTCATAAGTCACAAGCTCCAAGCAACTTCACATCCTTGTGACCAGAACTGTTGATCTAAAGACTACACAATTTTCTCTCAGAAATATTCTAACACTATTTCATGGAGTAGAAGTATCATGTCTCTAATCCTTGTTTGTGATCAATTCTTATTGAGTTCTTGATTTTAACATACAAGAAAGTGTGCTCTTAGGGGTGAACATATGGTTTAATCTTTTGGTATACAATTATCATATGTGCTACAAAGGAGGTGTACATACCTTGCTCCCTATAAGATTTGAACTTGTGACCTCTCTTTATGGGTTCTTCCAAGTTAATTACCACATATAACAGGTATTGAATCCCCACAAGGAACTTCCTCTAACATTGAGCCTTTAAAGGTCAATAATGAAAATTAAGCTAATTTGCAAGCAATGTTAGGAGAAATTGATATGGGAGATGAAGGAGAAGGCGATGTGCCTAAATTGTAGATTTTGACAACCCCTCAAGAAGAAAATCTCTAAAAATCGCCTTCTAAGAAAGGGAAAGAGATAACTCCTTAGAAGGTACAAGCCCAATAGGAGAAAACAAATAAAGGGGAGTAAAATGAAGAGCCTAAAAGAGATGAATGTATTGTCTTCTAGAATTTTCCTAGTTTATACCCTACAAACACAAATGCAATAATTACAGTTAGAGAGGTGTCTTACCTAGTAAGATATTGTGTCTCGTGTGCTTTGAATATAGACACATAAACACACACATGCGTACACAATCCTAACCTAGAGATTATGTAATATAAGATAATACACATTTAAGATTATGGAAGAAACATACTTATAGAACTTAACACTCGTGGCCTTAACCGTAATGTGGAATGAGATAAGAAAGACATGATGAGGTGCCCTCATCCGCCCTTAGCCCAAGAGAAAAAACTTTGGTTCTCTTGGCCCCATGCTTCATGGGATTGGCATACCTAGTGGAACCTTTACATTGTTCCCCTCCATCACTCTATCTTACTCACCTCATATGATTAAGGATCTTTTCCTTAGCTATCACAGTAATTATCTCATTTAAGTTCACTAGTACATTTGACCTCAGTTTTCTACCAAAATTTTTGACCATCAATTAAAAAGGTTTAGGTTGGTCGGATTATAGAAGGAAAATTTTGTTTTTTAAAATCCATGTCGTGTTGGTCAAAAATTTGACCAATACCATGTAGGTCAAAATTTCGATCAACACAGGCATAACTTTAAAAAGAAAAAAGATTTCATATCTCATTTCACTATTTGGTTTTAACTTGGAGCGCACGAAGGAGGAGTGCCTGCGAAGGTTTTAACTATTATTTGGTGAGAGTTTTACGAGGACTGCTTGTGAGGGTTGCCACTATTATTTGGTGTAAAAGGAGGACCACCTGTGAGGGTTGCCACTATTTTTGGTGTAAAAGGAGGACCGCCTATGAGGGTTGCCACTGTTATTTGGTGTAAAAGGAGGACCGCCTGTAAGGATTTCCTTACTCTGCATTTGTCTGGCATTGTTTTATGCTTCTATGCTATTGGTACTTGTTGGTTACCTACTTAGGGCCCATGAGCAATGTGTCAGGGCATCATGTATTGTGTATTTGCTGGCACATTTTTTATCACTGTATAAGTGTTTGAGATTTTGATCTCTGTTTATATACATTATTGTTATTACATTCATGAGGTACTTATTATGTTCTTCACATTACATGAAGCTAGGGCATCATTATTTTGTGTTTATCCTAAATTTTCTACTCATGAACAACCCGTGAGTGATTTATTGTTCATCCAAAGCGCCATTGTTACTTGTTGGTTAACTACTTAGGGCCCGTGAGCAATGTGCCAGGGCATCATGTATTGTGTATTTGCTGGCACGTTTTCTATCACTGTATAAGTGTTTGAGATTTTGATCTCTGTTTATATACATTGTTGCTATTACATTCATGAGGTACTTATTGATAAGCCCATGGCTATGTTCTTCACATTACATGAAGCTAGGGCATCATTATTTTGTGTTTATCCAAAATTTTCTACTAATGAACCACCCGTGAGTGATTTATTGTTCATCCAAGGTGCCATTGTTACTGCTTGTTAGGGATCTAAATGGATTGTTATGGTATTATGATGCATTTACATTGAAGTCTTGGATAGTTTCTATTAAAGTTTGCAAGTGTTTAATCCCTCAAAACGTGATTGGCCCTATACAGTCAGGGTATGTAACAGTCTGTCAAAATAACCCCACCCCATATAAAAAAACCAAAAAAGACCAATACAATGACAAGTATGTAAAGATAACCTAAACAGGCCCTAAATGAAATCAAACTACTTGAGACAGTATGTAAAGATAACTTGAACATAAAGTATCACATCATAAACTGAAACTGAATGGACATATGGACTGAAACAGAGATAGGCAAATAATGCATCAAACTAAGAGATAAACATTAGACACATGACATCGTGATTTTGATGAGTGCAAAACTCTCTAAGAGTAGAAAAACCACTCGGCATCTGTATCTTTCTTATTAATCCAAAGATCACAAACTCTGTACCTCAATGTTTATAAGCACCAACTTCAAGGAGCACCAACCCCGCTATCGCAATAGTTCAATAATACTGAAAAAAAATAAAAATTCTTATGATTGTTTATAATAACTTCTATCACAAGATTACTGGAGATTGAAAATGATAAATTAAGTATTTCATTGTGACAATATGTATGTTCCTTTTTGTGGAAATTATAATCAGTGAATGAGAATACAAAATACTGCTCCCATAGAGCCAAATCTATCATGTAAATCTCTGCAAGTAATATATTTTATTCCTCACAATTTAAACATTGTTTTCAATATGATATTCAACAATGTTCCTTTTGAAATCTCACTGAATCAATCCTTCATATAGTTTTCACTATCTCACTCTTGATATAGATCTATTCACATAGGTGAACATATATATACTTTGTAAGAGCTCCCTAAAACTACAATTCTCCTAACACCGCTACTTGCTTATGTCTCTTCACTTCCTAATCTATCTGTTCTAACCAATCTTCCTACTCTAGCCAATCTAACCATTTTTCCTTTATGTCCCTTAGATCTTGCACAAGTTCTTTTTTTTTCTAAATATGATAACTTAACTCTGAATTTTAATAACACATCCTCATCTGAATTTCCTTACCTTAGATAACATGGGAAACCAGAAAGTCCTAGAAAATTTGCAATTTTGAACAAATTAGTTTAACATACTTTTTTGAATGCCAAGCATTCACCTAACCATTTGTGATTGCCTCAAAATTATTGAAGCCTTTAGTTGCATTTTGTACTGCATTAAAGTGGGCTATGGGAAGACCACCTAAGAGTAATTTAGAAAATTGATGCGAGAATCGTAAATGAAAGAAGGATTTGGGACACATATACCTTAAAGTAATGTTAATTAGGACACATATACCAAGGTGGCATACCGGGTCACTAATAGATCCTTGGATGAAGATGAGAACAACATGACCATCCAAGGTCATTTGATATTGTAATGGACCTTAAAGGTCTTCTAATAATGTTTTGTAATGTTTAAAGTCCTTTGTGAAGGACCATGCTTTGTAAGCCATTAAATGGCATTGATTAGGGATAAGGGTACCTACGGGTCACTAGGGAAGAAAAAGTTTATCCTAGGTTAGTAAGCTTTGAACAATGACCTATAAAGGTCCATAATAATTGTAAATGGCCAATAGAGCCTTAAGTTTGATGTTAAAAGCACTTAGAGTGCTAAAGTTGTAAAATGCCCAAGTTGGCAAAATCAAGGCTTATATGAGGTTTTTAAGAGGGATAGGATGTTTTGAAGTTGGATAAAACTTTAAAAGGTTCAAGGCAATAATATAAATGCCTTAGAGGAAGAATGTTATCGAAGTTGACAACTTGTTGTCAACTAGACAACCAAACTTAACAAGTAACTAATTGTCAATAGACTCTTCCAGTTAGTTGGTGGTTACAACCATCCTTGAAGAGGCTTATTTGTGGTTGGATGCATGTGTTAGAGGTAGAGAAGAGGGAGAACCAAGCTAATGATTGATTCCAGATCATAACAATGAATGTAAACTATTTTCAAGTAATGAAAATGTAAATTCATTGGCAATCTGCCAGTCACTACCTGTGAGGGTACAGTCTGACTATTCTATTGAAAAATGTTTATTTTTATGGTTGATATGGATCCAAATGATTGCTAGCATATGGTGTTGCATGTCATTGGAGTTATGAATAGTTTTGTGTAGGTTTGAAAGCATTTTTGGATCCTCTAGACGTCATTGTCCCTGTACAGTCAGGGTATACACAAGTCAGATTAGATAGATGCAAAGATTGGATTTAAGATTGTTTCCTTTTCGTGCATAGTGAGTATGTTAGAATGGTTTTTTTTATCAATTTGAATCCATTCATGAGTGCCTAAGGGAGTAGACGAAGTTGGTGTGTTGAAACACAACCAACAATGATTGTTCATGCACAGTGCACCAATGAAATACCATAAGGACAGGGTAATGAGATAGTACTTAATGTTTTCCATGAATGGAAGAGATTTGTGAAGGATGGATTGTCATTATCTTATGTGTTTCAAATGTTCTTAAATGCAGGGTAGACAGTGAAGTGGAAGAACATTCTCAGATTGCTTGGATAGCCTGGTTTAAGGGTCACTAGAATTGGGGACATTCAAGGTTTGGACGATTGGTCCATTGGAGGACTATCTTTCTTTGCATAGAAGACCACTTTATGATCAAGATATGGTGTTAGATCCATTTTTGGGGTCTAAGAAGGTGTGGAAGGGTGTGTTTGAGAAGACCCTAGGTTATTAAGCCTTAAAAGGAGGGTTTTGTGAATGAGACTTTAAAACTTGTTAGTGGTCCTTGAAAATGTGAAAATATTTGATTTTGGAGGGTATCTAGACTCTTTATATGATAGAGAAGTCTTGGTTGAGTGTGGAGTTGGGTGTTGCTTTGGAAAAGGAGGCCTAATGGAGGGCTAGTCATAGAGCACCAGTCCTAGTATGGAAAGTTGGTCCAAAGGAAGAATATTTTATTTTCTAGTATGTTGTATAACCATGAAAAGGGTATCCAAATATGTGATTATCTTCCTAAGTCTTTTGGGAAAGTCTAGCAAGAACCTTGTGAAATCAGTCTAGAAGGCTACTAGGAAACTAGCTAGGCTCATAAGGAGTGTGTACCCGAGTGTGGGTAAAGGATCTAGAATCGATCCTAGAATCCATTATTGTGTGGATTAGAGTCTTGAAGACCTTTGTTATGGTTGTTGGCTGCATAGCTTTGCATCACTGGGGATTTGATTGACATGACTAGCAAAAATAGCTTTGTTAAAATATTTATTCCTCTTGTGTGGGCATTATATTCTTTGTACACTGCTAACCTAAAAGTGAGTGTGAACACTTCCCCTTTTATATGGAGAAGGATATTGGTTTTGTGGTCAGCACCCTCATTTGTGAAGGAAATTATTTTTCCTTATGTAGGCTATGAAATTAATTTGGGTTTTCTTCTTTATTAAACATCTAGGGTACAGTCAGTTTAATAGTAGTTTGACATAAAATATATGAAGGCTGCTTAGTTTATCTTAGAGATATAGATAATTTAATTTTAACTTTGGTTGTGTTAACCGAACTATGTTGACTTTATTTTGTAGTTGTTTAACATGAGAGTTTGTAGATTAATAGGAGTTCACATATACTAGTGTGCCATAGTTGCCATCTATAACTAGTGAGATGAACATAACTCATGTACCTCATGCTAGTGTGCTTGGATACCTTGTATACACTATTTTTCATTAGACTAGACATTATCCAAATAGTGAGTATTTATATAAAGTGCTATAACACATAGGCAGTCCTCCTTTTACACCAATTAATAGTAGTGACAACCCTCACAGGCGGTTGGATAATGTCTAGTCTAATCCAAGCACACTAGCATGAGGTACATGAGTTATGTTCATCTCACTAGATATAGATGGGCATTAATGCTCAATTGAATGATATGTTCCCATAAAAATGTGAACTCCTATTAACCTACAACCTCTCATGTTAAAACAACTACAAAATAAAGTCAACATAGTTCCTTTAACACAACCAAAGTTAAAATTAAATTATTCGAAAAAGGGTTTGTACATTGTGAATTAATTGGTTTATGTAAATCTGTTTCAGCAACCATTATCTTGATAAACTCTTTGTTTGGTTTTAGCACCCATGTTAGTTTTGAAGTAAACAGTGGTATAATATCATTCAAGTTTTCTAAATTCTGGCAAAGTTTTGTGTTATACCCGTATGGATCAATGGCAAGGTTTTAGTCTCTATAACATGTGTGGATAGTTCTTGTTTATATCCCTATTTCATATTGGGCTTCATACATATTGTTGATTTTTATTTAAAATCTTAAACCTCATTTTGAGTTCTCTTGTCTGTGATTATATGTCAAACCCTAATTTGAGTAAGGTTTTTTTTTGGAGTATGGTTAAGATACATTGTGTTAGTCTTTGAACTAATTGTAATGTAACCCTATGTCGGGTCATTGTTCAGTTTGTAAACCAGTGCTGTGTTTATGGAGGGTTTACTTAACAAGTTAACACATTGTGTAACAGATGAAATCGGTGACAGTTTCAAGATTATTATTTGAAAACAATAAATGTTCTTGAAGAATATTTGTTAGAGACACTATTCAGACTTATTGGAGATAAAAAAAGACATTGTTATGGTTATCTCATAACAAAAAATGGTTATTATTTTGTTAAGGTATTCTTTTTTGAAAACTGCTTTGTGACAGTTAGACATGATATTCAGTTTTTGAAAAGGATTTATTTTCAGATCAAAGGTGAAAGACTATATAAATATATTATTCTTTTTCTCCCCATTATAGAGAGTCATACTGAAAAGAAATATCTTTCAAAAGATGAAAAAGGAATGTATTGTTTTATAATTTATTCTACTACAATATTTAGTGCTCTGTTATTTATGCTAGTTCCATTAGTTGTGACTAGATGAGCATTTTTATATGGCCAATTGATCTCTTGGATGTGGATCATGTCATAACTGATTGCAACATTTCTTATTCATTCAACTCTTTCCCATTCTCTTTGGCATATTATGTTGCATTCTACTTGGACATTGTATGGTTTTAGACTATACATTCTGGGACATCTTCCTTCATTTTCTTTTTGTTTTCAAAATTGATTGGCCTATAATTTGGGTGGTGCCAAAATAAATGATCAGTGGATCTCTCTTCATAGTTCAACCTACCATTCACATATGAACATTCGATGCAGCTTGGGCTGATTCGTCCAATCTTTACAGCTTAACATACAAGCATATAAAATCAAAAGCAAAACAAGTATGGTGCATTCATACTATTATTAAAAACTATTAAAAATCAAAAGTAAAATAAGGTTATGAAAATATAATTGTTCCTCACTGACTTAATTTTAAATATCTCTTTACAATGCATCACGGGTTGTACAACTGTCTCACTGACAAATTTATCTCCTTGATAGACTTTTTATGCCTCACTAGCTTTACAACTCACTACTACTTTCCATACAAACAAAGTCAGATAATCTGATATTATATAGTCACTACAACCTAATACCATACATCATTGAACACAAATGAGATTTTGTGTTAAACAATATATGATACAAAGTTATAAGCTACTATAGCCTTAATCAAGTACTTTTGATCAGTATATATGATTGTGCACAACTAACATAAATGTGTTTCATCAAAATCAAAATACCCTCTCTATTTACATACATCAATAATCCTTCACTGTTGAATTTATAAGATATCACTAAATTGATAAATTGATTCAAACTTGATCATAGGAACCGAATACAACCGTCTGAGTGTCATTCTTCCAATTTTGCATGTTTCCACTCTATGTCAATCAATATGAATGTAAATGCTCCTAAATGATGATACCAAGTGATATCCTCAAAAGCTCTTTAACAAATATAATGTATAAGCTCTATTTTGAAAACTAAAAACAAATATTATTTATGGCCATGATTATCATTGATTAAAATCGATATTATGTTGCATATGTCTCTGCTTAAAAATTATATCTCATATTTTTTATTGATCTTTTAAGATAAACAAAATTCTTTTCAAAAATAATTGCTCTAATTATATAAACTAAAATCTGTAGTTGAATCTCAAACCATATGTATGCATCTAATTTGTAAAATGGTTTCCATAAATTTATCATGCTTTAATCTCTGCAATGTAAACTTTATCAAAATAAAAACCCTCATAGTCAAATACTAGTTACACACAAAACCAAACCACATGACTAAACTTGGGTTCAACAATAACAGTTTGAAAATATATGTATGGTAAGATCAAAGGCTCCCAACATCAACCGAATGGTCATAAACATGTATGAAGACTAGTAAAAAGAAATAACACTTTACATTCTTCATAACCCTCAAACCCTTCACAAGGGTTAATACCAGAAACAAAATGATAAGTATGTCAAGTTAGGGTAACAATAAACATTACTCTAATTTGAGACATATTTTTTAATATGCTCGGGATATAACCAAACAAATACCCAGCTGAATTCATCATATTCAAACTGTCTTGGCTAAACAATGTATACATTCGACTGATAATACATATTGACAATGCATTATTAAACTCGGGTTAACAAATGACTGACCTGATAAGGGTTTTTAACCAAGACAAGAAAACAAGATCATATTATATTCATACACATCAACATAAAAACATTTAGACAATGGAACCATTAACAAAAACTAAAATACATGATAAACAAAACAGAGTAATAAAAATGAGTACACTTGGTATCGAATCTCAGTTTGAAAATCTTCCTCAAAATCTTATTTATTCTGACTTCACAATGTTTCACATTTACAACTACAACCATCATACTTTGCCAACAACATGGTCACTTGTAACTTCTCAACTGATTCTCTGTCAACCGTCTTTCAAGAACACCCACGACTGATACCACTCAAAAACTGTTTCAATGTGTCATTATTTTTATTCATGGTGAAAGATTAAATTTGTAATAATGTATTTGATTCAAATTATTTATGAGATAATAGAATATAATCTTAAAAATTACTGAATTTATTGTCTCTCAATTTAGATTTGTAAGATTGTGTGATACTTATTACTTATGACATACCTCGTAACTCACTTACTATTTTGTTATTTGATTACACGGTGTAGAACTCTTCCCTTCCACTAAGTCATTTTACTCCTTCCCAAAATTTATTGATCTTTTTTTGGGAGGCTTTACTCAATCAACCTTGAAACTCATTTATTAGTTTCTCTCCCACTCCGTCCAGACTACTTATTTATACCACCTATCTTCTTTTTCTACCATCAACTTTTGAGGTACTTGAGATTCTTAATTGGACAATCTCTCTAGATTTTTAAAAGTGACTTTAACTAATAGGTATCTTTCAAGAAGCAAACAATTGAAAGATCCTTGTGGTCCCTTAGATATAAGATACATGTAACTAATTTATTAATTTTGTTGTTTGATTATACGGGATAGAACTCTTCCACTCAACTAACTCATTTTCCTTTTTCTCAAAATTCATTTCTTGTATTCTTGTTTTACTAGATCAACCTTGAAAACCTACATTCATCTATGATGTATTAAGTGGCCATTAATTTTTGCATTTTCTTGTAGGAATTTACATTTAATTAACATTTTCTTTGGAAGAGATGTTTATTACATTTTTCATGAGTAATTATTTTTACAAACTTTAAATTTAGATTTGAAATGAAATTCATAGGTGTAAATTTAATTTTTTAATCCTTTATCTTTTTCATTATTTTTATATATTATTATTTTTATTTTTGTGATTTTAAATTTCTATTCTTTAATTTTCAATTAATTTTTTAGAATTTTAGTAAAATATAATTATTAAAAATATGTGTGTGTATACATGCATGCATACATATTTAGATATACACATATATGTTTACATCCATATGTACATAAATAGATATAAAATGGTGGAAAATTTTTAGCATTGGTAGTTTAGTAGAAGATTAAGAATGGTGAGTAAAATTGTATTACTTATAAATATATATTTATGAATAATATTTAATGTATTGAAAAAATAAATGATAATTAATTTCATACTAATAATATATTATATTTTATTCATGGTAGATGGGTTAGTGAGATTTATTCCTCCAATCTAAAACAAATCTTGGGAAATCATTAAGGGGATTCAGTTTGGTCAATTCTAACTAGCACAAAATAACTATGACACACTAGTGGAGGCCATTTGGTATATTTGATGCATATGTTGTGAAATGTAGAATAAGAAATTGAACAAGTACAAAGAAAATAAGAATGTTGAGGCTTTTTCTACTCATCTAAACAATAATGGGGATTTGTTCTCTCCATCTCATCTAGATAGAATATATGAGTGCATTAATGGTCTATTGTATGCACATAGTGTTGTAATTCCTTTTAGTTTAATATTAAGAAATACCCCATGTTGTAGTACTTACCTTTTAAAAATACTATTAATAAATATAAATATATTTGATTGATTAACTATGTATAATTAACTTCAATTAACTTTTATGTTTGAACTAGACATTAAAGACTTAAATACTAAAATTATTTATATAATTAAATCTAAATTACTATCTCTTAACAAATTAAAAACTTACAACATATTAGAAGTACAAAGCTAAATTAAGAGGTAAACATTCCATCTTGTAAGTTTTAGTTGATATGAGATTAAAAAAAAATTGACATTACAATTTCATTTGTAATTTCCTCTCTATCTTCAATTGTCCAAGAGTTGTTATACAAAATTCTCCTTCACCTATGAATGGTCATTAATATATATTGTGTTGTAAATATGATCAAGTTAGTAAAGATGAGTAGGAATATCATTATGTGTTTCTCTTCTTTGAAACAATATTGAAAAATATAAAGAATATGTCAACATTCAACTCTCAAAGAGTCTCTTCGGAATGAGCTCATAGGAAATCTGTCTCTATATATAACATTTAGACAAACTAAGCTTGTAATCTTATCCTAAAAAACATGTAAGTAAATTAATAATCATAGTCAGTGTAGCAGCATTTTGTTTCATCAAGGTTCAGACCTACGAACAAGGTTGTCCAGCAGAGGCACAAAGCCTGCAAACAAACCTGCTCAATAAGAGCCACCATGAAGAATTTTTGCTATCTGTTATGAGTACACAAGACTATAGCTAAAGCCTCTTCGGCTAAGATCCAAGAACATATATCAATATTTTCCATTTGATATCTACATACAATTTCAAGATGTTCATTCATTGATTGAAAGTAAAAATTGTGTCATATGTCATATAAAATATTCACACCTATTTAATATATCAAAACAGCTAATCATTTAAGACCTGACTAATATCTTACTCGTTAGAAATTTTGGACTAATTTGTTAGTTGTGGTCTCTATTATAATGAGCTTCTCCAAAACAAGGAACTCCTTGCTTCTGATCGGGTCTTAATCACAAAACTCTGATACTCAAAAAATATTGCAGATTATATCAAGCTACCCTATAAAATGGCCTGTGGAGATAAAAGCATAAAGTATAAATTCCAGATTCAAAGAAAACTCCTACGCAACCTCCATGATGCACAAAATAATATGTGACCCAAAACATCTTTTTCAATCAAAGAAATTATCGCCCATTTATCTTGTGATTGAAAGTTTGATCCAAGATGTCTGAGCTTATCCACATTTTTGTATATCAAACATTGAAGTTCTTATTCCAAAAAAACAAATCCATCATTTTAAATCAAGGGCTCACAATTTATGTATATTAAACCAACGGCTATTACCACCGCAAGTGGCCGTTGAATGATTTTCGTAATAGAGTCGTTGATCTGCCTTCTCTTCAAGTGGCCAACACTAATATGTATCCGTTGAGTACGTGTCTTGTATGGCAAGAATCCTGGTGTGCTTCTGAGAAATCAACTTCTTTGCCCCATATAAACGCCTGAGCTATGCTTGAGAACCTTTCAACGAGATAAGGTAAAAGTTATAGTAATTTAACCAGCAACAATGAAATTTCACGACATAGAGAGATCGTAGAGATTTTATGAAATGGTTTTCCCAGTATCAATTACAACCACTTCAGAAGAATTCAAAATGACAATAATCTTAGTTGTATTTTAAATAAAATATTGATTAACTTTACAACTTAATGGAGGGTTTTAGTTCATCGTCAAATTCTTAGAAAAAAGCAATTGATTGCTCATATCCTTCAATATTTTCTTTTAAGTATAATAGCTGTAATGATTCACATTGAATAATCAAGACTTTCTAGTACCAATGCCTTGTTGAGTGAATTATTAATCTTCATAGGTGCTTGATATCGCTTTTGACCATCTTGGAGATGGCTTTCATCTTTTAAAAAAAGATATAGGAATAAATCTTCCAACAAAGTTGATATATACAAAGAAAGATCTTTATTATTTAAGATTGAGGGATGAATTTAATTAGTTTCATTCTGTTGTGTCTATCCTTGCCCTCGCTACCTTCTTTCAATCTAAATATGCATTCTATAGGATTCAATTTATCACATCCTCAAATCTCTTTGAAAGATCAAATGCAAGTATTTGCAATCATCTTTTTTATCATTGGAGAAGGTTTTCTTGCTATGCTTCTAGATTTATGATTGTGTAAGAGTTTTTTCAGTCAATGTTTCATATCACACTTTGTGATCCATCATTAGGGCAAGAGAAAACTCTTACACAACCATAAATCCAGAAGCATAGCAAGAATATCTATATGGATTGTGGAAATTTGCTAACACTAATTGGGGAAGGTTTTCAAGTCATCTTAATAATCTACCATGATCTCATTATTGAGGTTTGCAAAGGAAACATTTGTTGCTCTTTGAAAAGTCCATCTTTCTTTTTTTTAATTTCTAATGACATTCTCAAATAGACATGGTGCCCCAAGGATTAGTAAATATAATCTTTTATTGTTGTAACTTCTCAACGACCATCTAGTTGTATCTATTGAATCCATCCATCATAACATTAACTATGATACGAACAGGATGGGAGAGAACGGTTAAGCGAGAGGTCGTTTGAATTTGAATTCGAAAGCGAGCAGTAATCCAGGGCTACATGCTGAGGGTGTTGTTGGTAATGGCTTTTTTGTAGATCAAGGAGTGGGGGAATCAAAGAACAAGGAGGGGGATCCAAGGGTTAAGTAGAAAGATCTAGGTAAGGATGTTGGGGTGAGAGAAGGGAACCTTCCCTCTTCTCCCTCTGCCTCGAAGACACGGGAAAAGGATCAGAATAGTAAAGCCATTAATTTTCGGTCATCAACTCTTTCCAGAGTTCAACCTACAAGCAAGTCATCTTTCCCTTCTATAAAGGATCTATTTGATAAAGAGAAAGGTAATTTTATCATTGAGATCCCTGATGAGTTGGTGGATCACAATATTGCCTCAATTGACCATACTCTTGTAGGTAAATTTGTGGGGTCTAGACCTAATATAGACATTGTGAGAATCTTTGCTAAGAAGAAATGGGAGTTAAAGGGGCAAGTGCTTGTCACGGCGATGGCTAAGGGCTTTCTATCTTTTGAGTTTTCTTGTAAAGAAGACATAGACAAAATCCTTTGTGCGGGCACCTGATCAATAGGCAAGGCTACTCTGGTGTTGCAAAAATGGACTCTAAAGCTTGATCTCAATGATTCTTTCTTCGTCCAAGCCCCGATGTGGGTAAGACTCCCAGAACTCCCTTTGAAATTATGGGTTGAAGATATCTTCGATAATATAGCTAGATCCTTTGGCACCCTACTCTCGATAGATCCAGTGACTATTGCCAAAAGCTGCCTCGCCTATGCTAGGATCTGCATAGGGGTGGAAGAGGGCCAAGACATGCCAGAAATTATCATGCTCCAATCCAAACTGGGCAAACATTTACAAAAGTTAGACTACGAAAGTGTCCCTTTTACTTGCTTCCACTGTAAGAAAGCAGGACACAAAGCCAGATTGTGTCCAACATTCATGAAGTTGGAAAAATAAAGGAAAGCTATCACTGTTAATAAGATTAAGTCAGGTAAGCCTACTGAAAAGGATAGCCTCCCAAGGGAGACATCCATTCCACAATCTGACTCAGATGTCAAGACTCACAGAGTGTGGAAAAAAAAGGACAAACCAGAGGTCACTTCGGTGATTCTTGACTCACCAAAAGATAAGAAAAAACCTCCTGAAGGGGAACAAAAGGAAAATACCAAGTTAAGCCAAGAAAGAGCTGCACTTAGAGAGGTGTATGCCCCATCAGAAGGCATAGACTTGGTTGTCAACATTCAGCATGACTCCATGATTGAAACCAGAGACAATGATCTGGTGGAAGGAGGTGACTCGTGCCCAGTTAAGCCAAGAAAGAACTGCACTTAGAGAGGTGTATGCCCCATCAGAAGGCATAGACTTGGTTGTCAACATTCAGCATGACTCCATGATTGAAACCAGAGACAATGGTCTAGTGGAAGGTGGTGACTCGTGCCCAGGTTCAATCTTTGTCTCCATCATCCCAGAATCCCTTGATTCACCGTTGGAAGAATATTTTTCAAGCCCATCAAGGGTCTGTGATGACCCCTTTTTAACCACTTAACCTAAATTCCATCATTTAGGCACAAATTAGGTGATCATTCAATAATTAGCAACATATATCCATCACTATCATTAAAGTCTAGAGGAAAAGAAGCTATTGAGTGTTAATCTAATGAACATAGTCATTTGGATGATTTCTTCATATAGGGCATAGGAGTCTTTCTCCCTCCCTTACTACGATCATCATAAGATGGAAGACTTACAGTGCAAGGGCGCGTGAAACAGACTACAAGCGGCTTCCCTGTGGGATAACCATCATGTGCCCGAAATTACTCCGCCTCTCCCTCCACAAACTCCCTACCCTAAGATATCGTAATGTGGGATGAGAAATAGATCCCTATGTACTATAATTAGAACATGTTCCCAAATGTCACCATTATATATATATATATATATATATATATATCTTTAATATTAAGATTTACCTAATTTTATATATATACATACATAGATTATATATATATATATCCCTTAAATTAAGATATACCTAATAAATATATATATTAACATTTATTATTTATGTCATGTTACTTCTTTATGTTTATATTCGATCTGATTTTCACATAGCAAATATCATATTGGTTTCTAACACATTGGGAATGGCACGTAATGCCAGGTACGTACCTTAGACTGTTTGGGCGGTACCGCCAAGTACCACTGTAGAGGCTATCGACTGTGCCTGCTCTATATGAAGTGCCTGATCTGCGCGTCTTCCTTGTTCGTGTTATTTTATTGCCAAGGATACCAATCGGTATTTATAAGTATTGATTGGTATCTTCCAAATGGTACATCCCTTGGGTGTATTTATTAATCAGGTACTGTATAGTTTAATTTCAAATATGTCGATGATAATATTAATACTTATTTTATATTTGTTTAATAATAATATTATTAATGCATAATTTATCAACACTATAATATTAATTTAATCATTGATATTTATGGTGTTAATACTAATAATTTAACACTAATTTATTTATAATTTATATATTTTTTTTACAATAATTGAATAACTTATGTATTAAAATAACATTTAAGATGTTGATCCCAATAATTGAACAAATGTAAGCATAAAGAAATATTATATTAATTATGGCTCATGACAGTCCACCCTTCCTGAATTTGCTTGTCCTCAAGCAATGTTGAGTGAGAAATGACCTCTTCTCCCACCCATGTAGCATCTTCCTTGGGTAGATTTTTCCATTTTACTAAGTATTCTGGAATAGTCCTGTTCCTCAATTTCTTGTCACGCCTATCAAGAATAACCTCAGGTTCCAAGATGAGCTTTCCTTCATTGTCTAGTGGCGGCAATTCCACACAAGGGCTTATTTGTTTTCCAAGGACTTTCTTTAGTCTGGATACATGAAAGATGTTATGAATCCTGCTGTTCTCGGGTAATTCTATTTCATAGGCTACTTCACCTACTCTTCTTAAGACCCTATATGGTCCATAGAAATGTGGCTTTAGTTTCTCTGCTCCATTGACCTTAAGTGAAGATTGCTTGTAGGGCTGTAGTCTTAAAAATACCAGATCCCCAACTTCGAACATCCTTTCCACTTGCTTTCGATCAGCATATATCTTTTGTTGGTTTTGAGCATGGTGGAGATTATCTTTTAGAGTCTTCATAATATCAATGTTTTGTTGGATGAAATCCTTGGCTCCTGGTACCTTGCTTTCTTGAGTAATCAAATCTCCGAATGTGGTGGCCTCATATCCATATAGTGCTTTAAACGGACTCATCCCAATAGACATGTGATGGGTGGTATTATAGCAGTATTCTCCTAAGTGTAACCATTTGGTCCATGCATTTTGTTGTCCAGTCACATAGTTCCTAAGATATCCTTCTATCCATTTATTTACAATTTCAATTTGTCCATCCGTCTAGGGGTGGTAACTTGTGCTGGGAGTCAGCTCAGTTCCTGTTAACCAAAAAAGTTCTTTCCAAAATAGGCTGAGAAACTTGCTATCCCTGTCACTAATAATATTTTTTGGTAATCCATGCAGCCTGAAAATTTCTTTGAAGAATATCTCTGCTATCTGTGGTGCCTTATAGTGTATGGATATTGGGAAGAAATGTGCATATTTGGTCAACCTATCCACTACTACAAAGATAGAATCTCTTTCTTGCACTTTTGGTAACCCTGTAATGAAATCCATTGAGATGCTTTCCCACTTTTGATTTGGAATGGGTAATGGTTGTAATAAACCAACGGGGTGATTTTGTTCGGACTTATTCTTCTGGCATGTAATACATTCTTGGACATACTTCATAATGTCCTTTTTCTGACCTTTCCAAGAGTACCTTTCCCTTATCTTCTTGTAAGCCTTATAGAACCCTGTGTGTCCTGATAGAGGATTGCCATGGTACTCCCTCATAATCTTTTCTTTAACCTTGGAGTTTGTTGCAAGGAGTATTCGTCCTCTATATAGAATGAGTTCTTCAATTATTTTAAATTCATCATTTGGTATATTTCCTTCCATGATCTCATTAGTTCGTGGATCCTTAGCATATTCTGCAACAATGTTATTTTTCCAATCGCTTGTGATACTAGTTAGAGTGTTCAAATGACCTCGCCGGGATAAGGCATCTACTACTACATTATGGGTTCCTTTGACGTACTCAATATCAAAATTATAGGCTTGGATCTTGCTTACCCATTTTTGTTGACGATCATTGAGGTCCTTTTGATTCATAAAGAACCTTAAGCTATTATGGTCTGTCTTAATATTGAACCTTCCACATACTAGGTATTGTCTAAATTTTGCCAATGCATGCATGATAGCCAACATTTCCTTATCATAGATTGAGTAGTGCCTTTCTATCCTTGAAAGTTTTCGGCTCTCGAAAGTAATAGGGTGTTTGTTTTGCATGAGTACTGCCCCAATTCCTTCTCCTGAAGCATCACACTGTAACTCAAAAGGTAATGTAAAATCCGGAATAGCCAAGACTGGGCAAGAGCTCATTTTTTCCTTTAGCCCTATAAAAGCTTCCTCTGCTGCCTCATCCCATCCAAAATTTCCTTTTTTTGTTAAGTCTGTCAGTGGGGATGCTATCTTGGAAAAATTCTTCACAAATCGTCTGTAGTAACTACATAAGCCCAAAAATCCCCTAAGTTGAGTTAGGGTTTTGGGTTTTGGCCATTCCCTTATTGCTTTAACTTTTTCTTCATCCATGCTTACACCTTTGGCACTGATTTTATGACCCATGTAGAGAATTTCTTCTAACCCAAATTCACACTTTGATGCTTTTGCAAACAAGGATTTAGATTCCAATATGTTTAAGACTTCTTCAATGTGTTGGAGGTGCTCCGTCCATGACCTACTATATATGAGGAGGTCGTCAAAGAATATGAGTAGAAACTTCCTGAGTTGTTTTCGGAAGATATGATTCATGCATGATTGGAAAGTGGCCGGGGCATTAGTGAGACCAAAAGGTAAAACTAGAAACTCAAAATGCCCATAATGACATCTAAATGCAGTCTTGGGAACATCCTCCTGCCTCATTCTGATTTGATGGTATCCTGATCGTAAATCAATCTTAGAGAAATACATTGCTCCATGAAGTTCATCTATGAGCTCATCCACTCTAGGAATGGGATAGCGATTCTTAATAGTTTTCTTGTTTAGTGCTCGATAATCTATACACATCCTCATTGTCCCATCCTTCTTTTTCACAAGTACCACCGATGATGCAAAAGGACTTGAGCTAGGTTGAATATGTCCCATTGCTAGGAGTTCTTGAATGGCTTTTTCAATTTCATCCTTATATTTTTGAGGATGTCGGTAAGGGTTGGTAATCACTGGTTTAGCATCTTTTTCCAATTCTATAATGTGTTCAAATCCTCTTTTAGGTGGTAATCCTGGTGGGATTTCATCAAACACCTTTTGATGTTTCTTAATAATGGGCTCAATATCTATATGGATGGCTGGTTTTTGTGGGGTAGATTGGTTTAGTACTAAGCATTGTGCAACCCACTCTCCTTGACCATGTCGGAATATTCTTTCTATTCTTTTGCATGAGACTAATTTTGTAGGACTATCAGGTATTCCTTCCAATGTTATTTCTTCCCCTTCGTGCTCAAATTGGATCTTTAAGTTTGGGAGGTCAAACTTAAAACATCCCAAAGAAAATATCCATGGAGACCCCAAAATTATATCTGAATCTAGTGGAACCACGTGCAAGTCCTCTCTAATGGTATGCTTCCTTCCCAATGTGATTTCTTGTTGTGGAATCACTTTTGTACATCGTACCAATGATCCTGTGGCTTGGGCAGTAGTAAATCCCTTGAACTTTTCAGTTTTTAACCTCATTTTATTAACTAGTTTTTCATCAATGTAGTTATGGGATGCTCCACTATAAACTAGTGCAATGACTTTTTGTCCATTGAGAGTGCTCCTAATTCTTAAGACTCGATGTTTAGAGGATTGAGTAATAGTTGCTATCACTCCATATTTTTCTCCTTCTTCTTCTTCTCTTTCTTCATGTCTTGCTCTTTTTTAGTATTTTCTTCCTCAGGGTCTTCTTCTATTCTTTGGATGCGGCCCCTCTTTTTACATTTGTGTCCTGGTACCCAGTCTTCATTGCAATTACGACAAGGGTTTCTCTTCTGGTTGCAACTATGGTTTGGCCCCCATGGTTCTTGGCATTTGAAGCATAAATTCTTTTTCTTTGGCTCATCTTGTTCCTTTATAGGTATGAACTTTTTGTATGACTTATCTTTGTGGGATTGTGTGTTGGGCTTACTCCATGACTTGTTACTCGTAGTTGAGATTTCCAGCCTTAGTGCTATTTCAAAAGCATCGTCTAGGGATGTAGGCTTTAGGGCGCTTACTAGTCCCTTTAATGAGTCCTTTAATCCTTCTATGAATAAGTAGGTGGAGCGGTCGTCATCTACTCCTGTGACCCAGACTGAAATTTTTTGGAACTCTTTATATAATCTTCTACCGTTCCTTGTTGCCTTATTTGAGTCAATTTCTTAAAATTTTCTTGGGGATGCCTTCTATCAAATCTCTTAATGAGTTTTTGTGAGAATTCTTCGTAAGAAGTGATATTCTAGTGCCCTTGAGTAAAAAGGCCATGGTGCCACCAATCATGTGCCATACCCTCCAAGTGAAGGATCACGAATTGGAGTGCGTCCTCTTCCGTCATAGGGCTAAGGGTAAGATAAGTATTCAATTTTTGTAGCCAAGCATGTGCAGTGGATTTTCCTGATCCATCAAAATTTGGGAGTGTTACTTTATTTACTTTGCTTTTAAAATCTTGATTTTGAGGTCTCCTTTCTCTCCTAGGAGCTTCTTGTCTGTTAGCTTCACAAAATTCTCTAAATGTTACTAACTCTCTAATTTCTGGTTCAAGGCTTGCATAAGCTCTAGCATTCTCAATGGCATTATTGGTTGTTTGTCCCGCTCCTTCTTCCATCGAGGGATCCTCCCTAGGTAAGAAAGGGGGTTTGGGCACCCTAGATGATGAAGCTCCATTATTTTCTGAGTGGTTTGAGCTTACGTCTCTCCCACTAGAATTATTATTTTTTAGATTGTTTATGGAATTTCCCATGTTTTGTAATGCCTAGAGAAGTGCTTGGTTTAACCTCTCTATTTGCTTTGCTAGGGTTTGGTTTGTCTATTCCATAATATTTCTAAGTTCATTAGATAATTGTTCAGCCATGGCGGCACTTCCTCTAGTTTGCATGAACTTTACTTTCACAGGATGGCAGGATTATGCTCTGATACCACTTGTGATGACCCCTTTTTAACCACTTAACCTAAATTCCATCATTTAGGCACAAATTAGGTGATCATTCAATAATTAGCAACATATATCCATCACTATCATTAAAGTCTAGAGGAAAAGAAGCTATTGAGTGTTAATCTAATGAACATAGTCATTTGGACGATTTCTTCATATAGGGCATAGGAGTCTTTCTCCCTCCCTTACTACGATCATCATAAGATGGAAGACTTACAGTGCAAGGGCGCGTGAAACAGACTACAAGCGGCTTCCCTGTGGGATAACCATCATGTGCCCGAAATTACTCCGCCTCTCCCTCCACAAACTCCCTACCCTAAGATATCGTAATGTGGATGAGAAATAGATCCCTATGTACTATAATTAGAACATGTTCCCAAATGTCACCATTATATATATATATATATATATATATATAGATAGATATATATATATATATATATATATATATATATATATATATATATATATATATATATATATATATATATATATATATATATATATATATATATATATATATATATATATATATATATATCTATATATATATATATATATATATATATATATATATATATATATATATATATATATATATATATATATATATATATATATCTATATATATATATCTATATATATATCTATATATATATCTATATATATATATATATCCCTTAAATTAAGATATACCTAATATATATATATATATATATATATATATATATATATATATATATTAACATTTATTATTTATGTCATGTTACTTCTTTATGTTTATATTCGATCTGATTTTCACATAGCAAATATCATATTGGTTTCTAACACATTGGGAATGGCACGTAATGCCAGGTACGTACCTTAGACTGTTTGGGTGGTACCGCCAAGTACCACTGTAGAGGCTATCGACTGTGCCTGCTCCGTATGAAGTGCCTGATCTGCGCGTCTTCCTTGTTCCGTGTTATTTTATTGCCAAGGATACCAATCGGTATTTATAAGTATTGATTGGTATCTTCCAAACAGTACATCCCTTGGGTGTATTTATTAATCAGGCACTGTATAGTTTAATTTCAAATACACCGATGATAATATTAATACTTATTTTATATTTGTTTAATAATAATATTATTAATGCATAATTTATCAACACTATAATATTAATTTAATCATTGATATTTATGGTGTTAATACTAATAATTTAACACTAATTTATTTATAATTTATTTTTATTTTTTACAATAATTGAATAACTTATGTATTAAAATAACATTTAAGATGTTGATCCCAATAATTGAACAAATGTAAGCATAAAGAAATATTATATTAATTATGGCTCATGGAAGGTGGTGACTCGTGCCCAGGTTCAATCTTTGTCTCCATCATCCCAAAATCCCTTGATTCACCGTTGGAAGAATATTTTTCAAGCCCATCTAGGGTCATACCTGGTGGGCCCCTAGATTCCCACCCCAGAGACACAGGATTCAAACTGTTATACACTAAGTTTGCACCCTTGTTTCAAGCTCTCGTAGGCTTGATAACCTATTATAACATGGGAATCATCTCCAAGTTGTGGGACCTATGCTAACTGAGATGAGACCTCCAAGTACTAGGCTGGTTCCTCTTGGATAATCACCTTAATTTGCTTCTTGATAGGAAATTAAATCTTGAGGGGAAAAGGGATAGAAGGAATGCTTGAAAGGGAAATGACTGAAAGTAAACTACCTACTAGGTGATACACTGAAAGTATTGGTTTGAATCTCAGCATACAGGATGAAATCAGTGAACAAACTTAGGTCTAGGAGATCACAACTCACTAAATAGGCCTACATAAATATTTTGTAGAAGGGTCTGCAATAGAAAGAGGCTATTCAGGGAAAGGGAGAAACTTTCACAAACAATAGCTTTCTTAAGTATTTAGACACAATCTACAACCTGCAGACAAACATTCACCTCTGCAACTCGGCATAGGAATGAGACAAGATTGCTAAGGGGTTGTAGTATACCCACAAAAACATTCACATCAAATCATCCACAATAACACACAATAATTGCAAAAAGAGAGAGGGATCAGGAACCCTGAGATATCACTCAAAAACATACATATACTTCAATTCAATAAGAGATAATTCAAACAAGGAAGCATAGGGACATGAAGAATTGCCACAAAATACCTCTGCAATGTTTGAATTATCAATGAAAGAATACAACTATAGAAGTCAGAGGGCAGAGAAAATGCCACAGATAACTCTTAAGAAAGATAAATTTCTTCCTTACAATTGTCAACTCTCTCTCTCTCTCATGTTGCCTCTTCTATCTTGGTTTTGGATTTTATGAGGACCTAAGTCACTTGGGAGATTGGTGTTTCCTTGTCTCCTTTACCTTGATAAAAACTTTCCTATATATTGATATAATTTTCCATGAGCATGAGGTTTTCTCATACTCTCACAAAAGTGACACCTAAATTTACCATCTTAAAAATTTATCACTCATAATTGGATTCTTAGTTAGGCACTATTTTGATAATTTTAAGATTTTATGTATGTTATGTGTGATCCAACTACCTATCTCCCCCTAATATAGCATCTATCCTATCTTCATAGATCCCCATTTGAATTGTGGTGTTTTTTCCTTGGCGCACAATGTCCTGATCTATATGTTCCTAGGGGAAAAAATTCCCAAGGCAATTATTCCTAAAGATTTGGGGCTAAATTTGAATATGGGCCCTATTATGGTGTTTTGATGGGAAATTAGGTCCTAGGGTTGGCATGGCTTACTTTTGAGTCCCAAAATATGTGAGAGGTATATAAACACCCTTTCTCTCCTCATTTTTTCATAGATACAATCCATTATCAAACCAAGAATATCAAGAAGCAATAAAGTTTAAAATTTTAGGGAAAACATCCAAGATCTAGAATTTCTCCAAGAAACCAAGTCATTTTGAAGGAAATATTATCCATCATATAAATATTCTCTCCTATGATGGCCAAGTATAGGATTACTCAAAAAATTAAGAAGATCCTTTTTCCATCCATATGCATTATTCCTTTATAGCAAGTCTTTAATCAAGCACAACATCATTGAGGGTCTACGAGTATCATTCATAGATCCATGCATTTGTGAATGAATCATTGGTTATTTTCTACATTCAAAGGTTAACAACAAAAATTCAAGAAACATTCAAGAATTGTCATGAACTTGTGTGGTCTCAATATTCATTCATGAAGGTATTGGCAAGGTAGATCTAATATTTACCTTCATATTTACTTTTATTTATGTAATTTCATTTAATTTCTATTCTTAAATAGAGTTTTGACCAAGTAAATCCCCTTTCTGTGACCTTCACCCCATTTTTATATATGTGTGAATAAGTGATAAAGTTGTCGAAACCAAATCTAAAAAGTCTCTAGGATCTATGGAATTGACTGTCAATGTTTTAGACACAATCTCTGGGGAAAAAATGCCCAAGGATTATTTTTCCCAAGAACAAAATTCCCAAAGCATTTTGTACCTGAATATCACTGTCAGATTCAAATCACATATTAGTACATTCTCTAGGTTCCTATTTCAAGTCACTGCAACTTCCTATATGTTTTTTCGTTAGTTTTTCTTTTGTAAAATTGACTATATTTTCTTATTTAGTCTTTTATCTTGCATCATAATGTTATTTTATCCATTTCATTCTTAATCATAGTTAGCAAAGGAATCCCATTGTCTCACTCAACACTTGAAACTAACTTTGAGCCTAGTGGGACATGTTCCTTCTAAATTGTGCATTAGGAAAAGGTGGACAATCCCTTGCATTTCATCCCCTCAACTAAACCATATTTTCATTATGTATAGCATGAAATATGATTCATCCCATAATACTCAATCCCAAACTTGGGTAACATTTTTTGAAAGTAGGCAAGAAAAAAATTAGCAACTATATTGTTCATCTGAATATTTTAGTGCAAACACCTTTGAATGAAGATGGACCTTTGACTTAAGGTCATGTTTGGTCCTCTTCTCTTGAGTATTTTGATGTATAAATACCACTTTTGAGCAAAAAGGACCTTCTCTCAAAGGTGTTATTTTAATTTTTTCAAAGGTATATGAACCAAAAACTATCAATTTTCATTTATTTTCTTGGCCCACCTACAATAGGTAGGAAACTTGCAATGGATACAATGGTGAATACGTGATTAAACTCCACCTATAATGAACAAATCGACAATAAATACCTCCAAGTTGAATTTGGTTTTGAATAAAGATATCCATAGTTGGATAATTAGTTGACCTCTTCTACAAGTCTTGGTTACCCTTTTTAATAGCTATGCCCATTTTTGGCATGTAATTTCTTCACTTCTATTTTCAACATGAAATTGAAACCCTAATTTACATATATTTTTAAAATGTAAAGTATGAATGTTTAAACCCTAATTTTCATTCCTATAGTTGAAACCCTAAATTACATGTATTTTGAAACCCTACAATATGAATATCGAAATCTGAATTTTTGTTCTTGTAATTGAAACCCTAAAATTTACTTATATTTTAAAACCTTAATTTTTAATTCTTATAATTAAAACTATGAAATTTTAGGCATATTTTCAAGACGGGTAGATTAAAAATATTCTTTTATCTACTCTTTGTCTATTTCTACAAGATATTCTAATTAGATGTCTCTTTCTAGTTATCTACACATAAACTATGATATCAAAATGAATCTCTCCATAAAAAATGTAATCTATAAATCTCTACAGGAGATGGGATAAAATGTTATATGTGTGTATGTATATATAAATACTCTATGTGTGTGTCAATTTATTTTCTAAATAAAATGAATACTAAATATTGTTTAATTATTGTCTCTAGGAGTCATCTATACTAGCCATCATGTGGTGCCTCATAATCCATAAGAATCTAATCCCTCATCTTTATTCTCTCTAATCCTCCCAATTTTCCATTTTCAAAATTATGCTCTTTATTACTCCATTTACCATCTTGAATGCATAGTTGGTAGATTTAACTATTATTCTCTCATAATCAAACCTTCTTTACCATTTGAATGGAATCCTTCAATGTATAGTTTCCTTTTCAACTTATCGTCTTACAAATTAGGTTCATCAATTTGTATACTCTTAATAAATTATTATTAGTTCTTAGTCTTGTAAGTATTGAGCATAACTTAAATTTGATGGTAAGTTCAACTTAGTGGCTACTTCCTCCATTTTTTTATTCTTAGAAGGTATATCAAAAATACATGCATGTTACCTACTTATAACTATTCTTTCTTGGTGAACTATAAATCATATTTTTTTCCAACTAAATTACTCCTTATAACTAAAAAAATAGATTAATATAAATATCTCAATCACTTAAACATAATTATATTTAAAATTATTCTTATACTCTCTTTAAGTACATGCTCAATCAAAAAAATGAATTAAAAAAAATGCACTGAGAAGCATATTTCATACATTTTAAATAGACATAATAAATACATTTGGGACGCGACTATCCTCCCAACAAAATGCACTATTGACCAGATTTGACAAATCCAAAAACACAATAGATTTTTGTGAAATTTTTCAGGATCTGTTCTTCATGATCTACATATTTTGAATCGAAAAC